>OX421505.1:11570782-12135782 GCA_949126835.1 Anisus vortex
TAAATTCAGTAGTTAATTAATTAAAATTAAGATTGAACATTTAAAAATAAAAACACTTCAATATTTAGACATTATTTAACTTTATTTTTAAATTAAATTGTTTTACATTTTTTTTAATATCTTAAGATATAAAAAGTGTTTCTCTATATTCATTTTTCATCACTGCTGTTAGCACAATGTGTTTTTACCCTTAAGGCAACAATGGACGTCACCTACCAATGTAATAAGCTTTGGACTGCGTCTCTTCGTATTTCTCCACCCATGACTCGGCCCAGCCGTGGGCCATATCCACCAGGAGTACCAGCTGGATGAGGATAAATAGAAAGCCGCCAGCCATGCCGATGCCCATCCACACTGAAAAAAACAATACAGCACAATTAAATTTTCTGCTTGCAATGCCCTCTAATAGTCTACAGGGTTCTTACCTTTAAATCACATCAAAATCTTTTCCTTAATTTAACTAAACAAATTTCACAAACCAATATTTAACGGTATATGAGAATTTTTTTTTAAATAACAGGTAATGTTATAGCGATAGTGTTTAAAAGTAGCCCAAACAGAAAAAAAATTTTCAGGATGTTCTTCAGAGTTAATAGAATAATTTCAGGAAAAAAGCAAGTGAATAATAGTTTTAAGGAGCCTAAACTTAATGAAACTGTATTTGTTTTTAAAATTAAATAGAATATTTTTCACACTGCTTTGACTTTATAGTCAATTTCCCAAACTCTTTCCTCTGTCCTAATGGGGTCTGCACAGTAATATGAAAAAGAAGAACTGTGGACTGTCTTCCCAAACTTTCCCGTCCCATTTAAACCCTGAGTTATAGATATGTTTGTTATCTACACATTTCTACAAATGCAATTTACAAAAAAAAACACATTTAATAACAATGTTTACATTTTAGTAATAATTATTTTTAAGTAATATTTTTTTAACAAAGTTTTGCTAAGAAATTTTTCAGAATTTTTTTACACAAGTTTATTTGTTTAATTATCTATGATCACCCACTAAGTGCAGACAGACAGTTGGGCATGGACTATTCATCACTGCTTAAAACAATTGTCAAAATGCTGAGGCTAAACCATAGACAAGCATAGGATGTTAATAATTGTGTATATAGTATAGGAGTAGCATGTGTAAGTTTAGAGCTAACAGCATTCCTAAACCTACCAACACATAGATGCAGCTGTGTTCAATTAAAAACTTCTTTAGCATCTGATTTCCCTTAAGTCCCAGTTTCATAGGTAAGAGAACATTCAAATAAGAAGGCCGGTGAAGTTTTTTTTAAAGTGAAAAATAACAACACATGGTGGACACATCCTCTTTTGCTCAAAACAATTATTCAACTGCCTTTTCAAACATACCTTTACTTGTTATTAAACAGATGAGTGAATTTACTCAAATTGAGGTATATTAAGTCGTAGTAAAGGCTCAGTGAAATGTTCAAGTAACATAAGGCCCCCCCCCCCCTCTTTTCCAGTATTTATTTCATGAAATAGAATAGCCCCAAAAAAATGCTCAGCCCATTCAGTTATTGATTCCAGATTTTATCACACACACACACAAAGTTGCACTGTTACATATTTGGACATTATCAGGGATGCCAGCAGGCCTAGACAAAAAAGCCTGAAAAATTGTGTCTCTCCAATGTAGACTTTGTATAGAGAGATATTTGTACTGAATGAAATGTAGACTTTGTATTTTCTAAAAGCCTGAAATCCGGCTTTAGCCGGAAAACTGGCATCCCTGCATTATGCATCACTGAAGTGGGCAACTCACTTTTTCTACAGGTGAGTCAAGTAATTGCATTAAATCAACAACAGAAAAGAAAAATGAGACGAAATTAAAAAGATATTTACCATGTCCAAAAGTTCCTTCTGGGATAAAGAAAGCACCAACACAGATACCAATCAGAATCAGAATCTTGAAAAACCAGAAACTGGATGAAAATTTTAAAAATTGTAAATGTTTGAATTTTAACAGTGAAAAAGATCCAATGTATCAATAATTGACCTACAAGTTTAAGCTATTAATTTGTTTGGTTTTTCCCGAACTGAATATTGTTTATAGAAATCTGTTATTTAGCAGCTATTATCAGTTCCTTCGTATGCAAATTTACTGATAGAAGAAAACATTCCCCAACCGCTCATGGCATGTCAAAGTGACATTTTTTTTTATTGTCTATGTAAATCTATATATTTATATTAAACTTTTCTAAGCCTAATTAATGTGAGCAAGGCATTGAATTACTCAATTCCTGTGAATCCAGCATGATTCTTTTTATTTCTATCAGAACCAATAAAAATTGTGGTCTACTTGAGGAAGACGTTTTTCTACCAAAAAAACTTATAATTGCTTTCAAAACTCGTTATTGCTTTAATATAGATAATCAAATTTTTTTTTCAGATTATCATTCAACATCCTTACTATATATAGACTTATTAGGAACCTAAATGCTAACTGTAGTTCTTTGAGACTAATTTAAGGCTTAAGTTTAGAAGCAGAAGAAAAAACGACAATGTAGTCCCGTAAAAGGAATTATAATGGGCACTCACCCGTTTTGTATCTTGGACCTGGGATCCTTTGAAGAAGAAACCTTTAACATGATGAGGCAGAAGAGGGCAAAGAACATGGTCATGGCAAAGCAGACTCTGTACACAGCCAGGAAACCGACCACACTGTTGCACTGGTTACTATCCAGGACACTGTGACCGAAAAATCCTTTGCACAGACCAGGGATCTGTTATGATAAACACATTAAAAAGGATAAATTATCTTTTTTTTTATTCGCTGTAAAGTTTTAAAGACATGCAATGTTAATAGCATTCTTTTTAAAATAATGCTTTACCCAAGAAATGCTGCATATAAACAAAACACGCTGTAGTGTGGAGGCATTTGAGAGCTTTTTGGGTACCTTTGAAAATGTAATTTTTGGCATGCAAATCCTATTTCTAGACCCATGGAAGATATATTTTTTTCAAGTAGATTGGTTGGGGAATCAAACAGACTATTTTGATTTTTTTTAAATTTGACCATGACCATGACGTTGAGTGGTCAAGAATTAAGAAGAAAAAGAAAGGGCTTCTTTTCAAGTACCTCATTCTCAATTTTTTTCAAAGGCACATTATTAAAATTCTTATCGAATATTATAGCCATTTATTTATCTTATAGAAAATGTAATTTTTACATAGGTTTCAGTTATTAATAGTTTTTGAAAAAAAATTCTCCCAATACCTCTAATTATAAATGTCAAAACAAAAAATTATAACGTCACAGACATAACAAGGTAGAAATTAACACACACAAAGTCAAAAGCTTGTCTGAAACTTTTAATTAAATTAAAAAAAAGTATAAAAGAAAACAGAACAACATCCATTCTTGGTTAAATTCATAGCCACAATCATCTACAATCAATAACAATAGGTACTATTAGGTACCGATTTTGGGGCAACGCCTATTAGCCCTAGGCATAAGCCTAAAGCATTGGACTTCAGCTTGCCGACTCACTAGCAGATGATCCTAAACTAATACTTTATCTAATATTATTTTTATGTGTAGTTGAAAAATCTTCTGAATCACTTATATCATCACTTAAATCTTTATAACTGATTAATTACGTAAGCCAGATGGTCCAGCTATAGCTTCTTTCATTTCACTAAAATAGCTGACGACAAATTAGTTCAACAACCATCTTCTTCTTCTTCTTTATGTGCCAGGTCTGGAACAGACATCGGCGGTCATGACTCTCCATTCTTTCCTGTTCTTAGCTTTTTGCAGAAAGTTATTATTACTTATGTTGTTGTTCGTGGCCCATTCGTTCAGGCTTTCTACATATGTTAGCCTTTGTCTTCCTCTGTCTCTCTTACCAGATATTTTCCCACACAAAGCCAGTCTTTCTATACCATTTTTCCTATAGATGTGTCCTAGAAATTTCATCTGTCCTTTCCTAATGGTGTTAATCAACAACCATCATTGTAAAAATAACTTCAAAGTTATAAAAAAAGCAAAGACAGAAAAAAAATTAGTTTATTTATTCGTAAAAGGAAGTAGGCCTAGCTAAAGTTTTCTAAAATATTTGATTAGAAGTTGTTTTTTCATCGTAATTTTTATTGGTAGTCACACTAGAATAAGAGCCGATCAGCTGATTTTTTTGGCCAACCACAGATCATAGGTTAAAAAATAATTACTTTTTAAAACTGAAGCCTTAGCATGCACAAAGGAGATTGTATGGCCAGCACAATGCATGTGTGGCCAAAAGATGTAGCCTACATTAATAAGAAGTCTCCACAAAGATATACCATGCACCTATTAAAACCTATGACCTAGGGCAGCATGCCAAGAGACTGACCTCCTAAGTATTCAGATGTGACACCCATAAAGGTAGTGATCGACTATGACAAGACTTACATCTTCCAGTTTGGACCTGATGCCAGGGATGAGCATGATCACTGCAACAACAGACCCAAGCAGCAACATCAGAGAGTAGCCTATTCTTGCCGCTGTGGAGTTCTTGCAGGAAGGACATGCTGCGCAGCATAAGCTGCATGCTGCACTGCCACAACAGCAGGCTAACTTTAAAAAGAAACACACATACATTCATACATTTAACTGTCATAAAATATAACATTGAAGTTATAAACATGTAGCTGTAACTGTAGGCCTAACGTTTAAATTTTTAATTCACATTAAAATTATTATTATCAGTATCTAGGGCAATCTAGGTCTAGGGAATCTAGGCTATTTATTTATAGGGCCAATAGGCCTAACTATATATATATTATAGGAGGCCTACTTAAATATACTTTTGACTTCTATATTATTATATTTTTATATTTGTATTAATATTTTTTTTATTTTAATTATTACTTCGGGGTTATTTTGAATTTGACAACTCAACTTCACTTTATAAATATAATACTTTATTTCAGTCTAAACTCTAAAATCTCTTACAGACATTAGTTTAATAGGCCTACTTAGCCTACTACTACTCTACAGTGATCAGTGAAGTGTAACTACTGTTACAGTACACTACTACGTACTAGTCTAGTATACTAATACTACTAACTAGTAACTACACTTGACTTAGACTACAGTAGGCCTACTTAGTCTAAGTTTAGTAGCCTACTACGACTACAGGTAACACTTAACTCTTAACAGTGTCTACAGTTGAATGAGTTTTTTAACAAATAAAGCTGAATAAATGAAACCTACCAATACAATATGTTTAAATAGAGAGTTAAATTATAATCCAAATGTTTGTAAAAGTCAAATGTTAAAATTAAAACGGCAATAATTTAAATAATAATACATTTTGACAGTTTACGACTGTCGACTACTGAGACGTTTGAGAGAGTCATTGTCATTGATTGAGTCATTGACTTCATTGAGACTACAAAATTATATTGAAATACTCACAGATCCAATAATACAACCCATTTTCAAAACAAAAAATATGCTAGATCTAGATCTAGATCCAGCGATCCAATGTGAAGATTTATTTAACAAAAAAATATATAACAAAGGGTGAATGGGGAAATGTAAAAATTCACGTGATGTTTCGTAATTGAAGGCTTTGTTTACAAATAGGTAGTGAAAATGGCGATACAAGGAACTAAGAGATGACGTCATGTGTTTAAAAATATTTTTAAAATAACTTTGTCCCTGAACTATATAATATACACTATCTTATTTTGTAAAGAGGAGATAACTACGTCTTATAGCTGAGCTATGCAATATATAAATCAGTGCGTTAATGTTTTCCGTCAATAATAATATGTAGATATTATGTGCCATAGGCGTCATGTCGTTTGGCGTAGGCGATCATGTAGGCCTACGTCTTTCCATGTATAATTTCTTCTGGCAAACTCTACTCTAGCATTTCTGTTAGAGATTATAGGGCCTACTGAGTCTAATTTTTACGTTTCTTTTATTATTTATTGATATAGATTCTCTACAATGAGCCTAGCCTCTTGGTAGATAAAATACGTTTTAATATTTCAGGTGGAAAATGTGCACAGTCTCATTACAATTCATCGTAATGAGTCTGCTATTGCCCCCACCCCACACACACCGTGCACTACTTCCCGCTTCCATTCCACCCCTCCACACATAAGCCTAGCTAGCACTTGCACTTAATACGATTTGCCACCTCCCCCATCTTTACCAACATTCCACTAATAGACCCCTATAGAAGTGTCGCCCCCGGCACATGACCCCTCTGACCGTCCCCCCCCCCCCCACCACCACCAATCATCAGGGGTAGCCGAGCCGATGATCAGGCTGGCGGATTATGTGGTCGGTAAATTTAAGGTGAAGTTCGCGGTGTCCGACGTCGATAGTGGGCGCGTTTTCGTTAAGCGATTAGGCCTAAACGTCTTCATTTGTAACCCGGTCTCGATAACTGATCTTAAGTAGGCCTAAACGTCTTCATTTGTAACCCGGTCTCGATAAGTGATCTTAAGTAGGCCTAAACGTCTTCATTTGTAACCCGGTCTCGATAAGTGATCTTAAGTAGGCCTAAACGTCTTCATTTGTAACCCGGTCTCGATAAGTGATCTTAAGTAGGCCTAAACGTCTTCATTTGTAACCCGGTCTCGATAACTGATCTTAAGTAGGCCTAAACGTCTTCATTTGTAACCCGGTCTCGATAACTGATCTTAAGTAGGCCTAAACGTCTTCATTTGTAACCCGGTCTCGATAAGTGATCTTAAGTAGGCCTAAACGTCTTCATTTGTAACCCGGTCTCAATAAGTGATCTTAAGTAGGCCTAAACGTCTTCATTTGTAACCCGGTCTCGATAAGTGATCTTAAGTAGGCCTAAACGTCTTCATTTGTAACCCGGTCTCGATAAGTGATCTTAAGTAGGCCTAAACGTCTTCCTTTGTAACCCGGTCTCGATAAGTGATCTTAAGTAGATCTAGGCCTAAACGTCTTCATTTGTAACCCGGTCTCGATAACTGATCTTAAGTAGGCCTAAACGTCTTCATTTGTAACCCGGTCTCGATAACTGATCTTAAGTATTATAGGCCTAAACGTCTTCATTTGTAACCCGGTCTCGATAACTGATCTTAAGTAGGCCTATGCGTCTGGGCAGTGGCGTATTTAAGCATGTTCCACATGTTTCCATGGAACAGCCCCCCCCCCAGAATAAATATAAAATATATATATACACCTATTCTGTGGGGCCCCCACACAAAAGGGGGCCCTCACATATCCCCCCAAATTTTGTTTAGTCTTCTCTTTTTGCAGTTAGAATAGTGCTCTTGTAGAAGCGCACAATGTAAACTTATGTGATGACTCGTGCCTGAATAATTGTATTCTACGAAACGCGACCTACTTTCTTTCGCGATTCTTCACGTGGATGCTGGATACTGGATACTGCTATTTAGGCCTACTTCCTACTGTCGGTCTGAACATCATTGTTTCTCATAGCTTAATAACTCGCAGCTATCGCGTGGTGGTTTAGATGGTTGGTATTATGCTAGTGTGCAATGTTGACTGAGCATGAAAGATCAACGTGTCATGTGGAAGCTGTGTTGGCATATGTCCGTAGAGCTGCCGAATTTGGTAGCATTGAGTCTGACCGTCTGACCTCAACGATCAGTTGTCCACTGCAGTTACACATACTGGAGAAATGTAAGCTTAGGCCTACTCATATAGGGTTGCCATATATAGCTGAGACCTCATCGGGACACTCTGAGATGGGGGTGTAGAAATGAAGTAAAATGTTATTTAATATAGATCTAATTTAAAACACAATTGCATGGAACTTGTTGCGGTAGAAGTAGTTGGTACACAATATTTTTCTCAAGATTTCACCTTTTTAAGCAAGTCGTTTATCCACTTTTTTACGTATTTATAAAACTTCATGCAAGTCAGCGTGTGGTTAAACTGGCACTGTAAGATTGATTCCACAGTCCATGGTGGCTGGCAGCAGTCGATATCTTTCAACTGAGGCTGGATTTACATGTTGCGCTAACAGATAGCGTTACTTTAGTACCGCATCCAAGCTCGTCACAGTATTTTATTTTGCAAAATCGGGACAAAATTGGGTCTTGTCGGGATGTCGGGACAAGAAGGTCCATTACGGTGACGGTCCCCATACATCGAGACGAACGGCAACCCTATACTCATAGGACTTGTCAATGTATAAAGTTCATAAGTGAAGCAATAAAACTTTTGGTTCGGTCGCAAATTGTAATTTTCTTGGTATCTGGAGTTGATAGCAAAATATGATGTTTTTTTTAGCTGAACACATTACAAAACATGGCAATTGAAGAAGTGGGCACACAAACTACCTGTTTTGTGCTGTAGGGATGAATCGATGCCAATTATGGGTAAGCAAGTATTGAATAAAAATCACTGCACGACTAGACTATTGCAATTAAAAAAAAAAAAATATTTAAAAAAAACACACACAAAAACATGTTATTTTTTTTTTACATTACAAGATTTAATTATTAGAGGTACAAAATTAATTTACGTTAAATAGTTGTAAGTAAACATTTCCTGCATTAATTATTTGTCCTTTCAACTTTGAGGAGTTTATCTCTTAAACAATTTGGCACATTTCGATGCCCATTTCATTTAAAGGTTTAAAATTCAACTGGCTACGTTTTCAAATCGCCAATATCCCTAAAGATCGTAGTGAGATTAAGCCAGTTATGCTTGATTAGGTATGAAAAAATCAATTTGAAAGTCTTGAAACTCCGCTTTGAGTGCTAGCTTCGATGTGCTTCTGAAAAAGCCCAACAATCTATCTTAATATATGCCTTTGTAAAGGGAAGTACATATAGTTAAATGTTATGAAATTAATTTCACTCAACATAAATATTACTGAAAAATATAGTTGTTTTGGTTTTCTTCAATAATAAAACATCTCTTGGAGGTCTCACACGTGCCATTCAAAATAGCTCTGCGTGCCAAGTTTGGCACGCGTTGCTTAGGTTGCCGACCCCTTTTCTAGTGGATACCAGGTCATAAGCAGGAACTTAGTGGACAGGAACGGCCAACCGTTTGTGCCTAACTTTTACGGTGATGTATCAGTGGTGCGTGGACACAGCAGAGTTAGTTCTCCGAGCCCCAAAAGAGTACGCTTGCTCGCATTCTCAAAAAAAGGTGGGGTTCAAGTCTGGTGTACTCACCGAAAAGTAATCTAATGTGACTTAAAGCGCGTTGGCTGGTATACGCGTAGTGATCAAAAACATGGTTACATGAACTTCGCAAAAAAAAGAAAAAAAGATACCCACATAATTTAAAAGAAAGAAGAAAAGAAGAGAAATAACTTTTTTTTAAGAAATTCCGTTTTCTAAGGATATAACCATCGGGCGTGGTGTTTTAATAGCTGAGAGGAAAAAAAATAGAAAAGATTAGAGCGTTCCTATAACGTGTCATATTTTGTAATTGACACAGCGATACAGTAAATAAAAAATAAAAAATGTTTTTTAAATCTCTTTAAAAATGTCTATATTGGCGATTTATCTTGTCTTTCAAAATTAAAACGAGGAAGAATTCAGTCCTATAGAAGCATTTGCATTGATTCTATACATATTTTTCGACACTAGATATTATACTCAGCAGTAGATGCAATCAATTTTTCAGAAATTCCCATCACTAATAGTTATTAGAAAAAATCTTGAATGGTTAAAAAAAATACTGCACTATTATACAGTGTGTGTATACGTAGCCTATCCTGAGGCACAGGATTTTCTCATAACACTTGATAGGCCTACGTACGAATTCTTAGTAATTTAGTAAATTTCTAAAAAAAAGTGGGGCCTTTTCCCTAAAAGTTCGCTCCCCCTCGCGTCAAAACCTGGCTACGCCACTGATCAGAACCTTATACCTTGCTAAGAAAGATAATGAGAGAGAAGACACAAACACTGAAGACACATTGAGGTGGAAACAAAGAGATTGTTGCAAAGTATGACGATGACGTACATGCGTATCAGGAACTGGGCTAGTAACATATCGTATGTGGAGAACGACGGTACAGTCTATGCATATTCACAAAAATGGGGCTTTTTACTCCCTTTCTCTTAGCTCATACTGTCTGTCTGCTGCTTGTAAAACTTACATGATGGTAAACTTAGTTTACAAAGAAAGGGAGTATAATAAAAACGTGTTTTTTATGGGTTAGTTTATTATACTTCCCCAAAACAGCCTTACTCGAGTCTATTCCCTTCTCATCACCATATATCATTAACGTAGGCCTACACGTAGACCTATTATAGACGTCAGCCTATTTACACATTTCTATTAGCAAGATAAATTGAGATTAAAAATGATCTAATATTGCTTGTGCATGTAGGCTATATTTATGTAGCTTGATATTTATTATTTATAAGCCGTTGGGTTTACCCTAGCCGTTTTGATTAGGATATATTAGGCACATGCATTAAATCATTTTTATAATATTAAGCCTAAGCTTATAATATATATCCTATACTATAATACGAGTTAAAATTGTATGTATATATATATATATATATATATATGTCTGGAAATTTTCTTCAAAAGCGCTCTAACGATTATCTTCATGTTTTAATGCACTACTTGTTTCACCTAAAAAAAAATCTACAGCTTTTCGGCCCCACAAATAAAAATCGGAAATGGACGTTAAACAAAAATACACATTAGATTTATCGTAGATATTGATTTTGGCCGTGAAAACATGCCATTGCTCGACCCACATGTAGTGCGGCTTTCAAGAGCGGTGTTTTGTTGCGTCGCAGTTATGACGTTTCGGGAATACCCGTAGGCTTACTACAGCAGAAAGAAGTTTAATTTCTTGTTTAAACTACTGTTGCGCACCGATGATAGAAATAATTTAAAGCAAGACCAAGTGTAATTTATGTAGGCCCTAATGCAGGGGTGTCCAAACTACAGCCAGTGGATAACGCGCGGGCGGACAAATGATAGTATGCGGCCCTCGCGGCTTATTTAGATTAGAACGTCTTCAATATATTTTAGATTAAACTTCAATATATTTTAGATTAAATTTAAAAAAAAAGAAAAACAAATATATATTTACGAATTATCTAATAGTCAGATAATAGTTTGCCGTTTAAATAATAACAGAATTAGATGAAGTTTCACCAAACTAAAGGTCTATTTTTAACTTTCTTTTATCTGACATTTTTTGAAAAAAAAACACCTCTAAAACTTGTTTGTGTTTAAACAATGAATAGCTGTATATAGTGTACACTGTAGCAGATTACACTACAATGTATATAGTGTTCACTGTAGCAGTATACACTACGCTGTATATAGCATACAATGTAGCAGTATACTCTACACTGTAAATAATAAACACTGTATTAGTATCCACTTTTTTAAAAATTCAATGAATGTTTCATTAAAAATATGTATGATTTGCTTATAAAGGCCTACCAAAGTAAGATATATTAGAATATGTTAACATTTTCAATTCGAAATCAGGTAAACTAGAAAAGATGTAAATTCAGTATATTCGTATTTTCCTTATAACAATAGTCAGAAGTGTAATAAACTGTTAGTTTTATTGAGGGGCGGGGGGGGGGGGAGAAATTAAACACATCATCTAACGAAGCCTATATATATTATGATCTTTTCATTTGCAGTCTTTTCAATGAATAACATAATTTCACCTTTAATTATTTAGTATTTAAGTTTAATGCTCAAAATTTAAAAAAAATAAAAAATGTTTATCATACCATTGTTTTAATTAATCAATATAATATTTTTTACGCGATAGTTTATTATAAATAGTAACACAAATGGAGGATAATGTTAACACCAAACTATATTTTTTTTACTTTATTGTCAAACAATGTTTGGAATAATACATTGAAAACATTGAAAATCTCTATATATAAAATGATCGTGTTTGTGTCCCCACGGATCCCTATTGTGTCACTGACTTTTTTAGGCCTAGTCCTATATACTGTCTAATAGCTTTTTACATCTGACATGTGCCTTCTCTAGCTAAGTTGTTAACGTAGAGGACTGCTGTGCGTGCGACCCGGGTTCGATTCTCCAGTTAGACTATGCCTATTTTTTTTACCCGATTTACATTTATTCGTAGACCTTTTTAATTCCTATCAAACATATTAGCCGGCCGTAACTCATTGTTAGCTTGAATGGGTTGAGGGAGGGAGTTGAAAAAATTGACATAATGTTATAGGAAAGTTTGACAGTTGTTAAAGTTAATTAATTAATTAATTAATTGGTCATTTATATAGCGCCTCACTCCATGCTAATAAAAGCATGCTCAGCGCGCTCACAAAATCGAAACGACAATAACACTCTAAAATAGTTTTAAACAAGGTTTCGGCCGATGGAGGCACGAAACGACAATAACATTTTAAAATAGTTTCAAACAAGTTTTTTGCTGATGGATGTGTATTTGATCAATTTAGTTGAAAAGAAAAGTCTTCAAATTCTTCTTGAATGCCTTTTTTGACACAGAGTTTTTCAGTGTCTCAGGTAAGCCGTTCCACGGTGAAGGCGCCACAGATTCAAACGAGCGTACACCAATAGGGGAAGGGGTAGAAGAACTAAAAATTGTAACGTAATTTACGATATTTTAAATTTAAACTTTTCATTTTCAGTCTTTTAAATAATAATAATAATAATAATATTTGTATAGCGCTGCCAACAAACATAATGTAAGCTCAGAGCGCGTTTAACATACAACTAAGAATACGGATATTACACTAGGCCAGGTGACAGAGCTAAATTGATGATTAAAAAAAAGACAAAACAAATAAATGTAGCATTAACCGACCCAACCCATAAATAAGACAGTAAGTTTCTAAAGCATGTTAAATGTTATCGAAGGTAAATATTGAAATAATGAGTTTTTAAGTTCTTTTTGAAAGTAACAGTAGAGCTTGTTCGCCTCAGTTGAATGGGAAGTTGATTCCACACCTTCGGACCGGATACTGAGAAGGCTCTAAGGCCAACGGTCGTCAGAGAGAAACGGGGCTCTTCCAGAAGCGATGAGTTTGCAGAACGAAGTGTTCTTTGCGGGACATAAGGTCTGATTAGTGCCTTGAGATAGGACGGAAACTCGTTATTAAAAATGCACTGATGGCAAAGTAGCGCCACTTTATACTCAATTCTGGCTTTCAAGGGGTGCCAGTGGAGCGAGCGTAGAAGGGCAGTTACCAAGTCTCTTTTAGACTTGCACATAAACAAACGCGCAGTACTTTTATGTATTCGTTGTAGCCTGGCGATTTGATGACATAAATGACATATATTTCTGTTGGATTTAAAACTGACAACTCTAGCCTGCATGTTTTTTTTTGGTTTAAAATGAGATTAAGCTGGTTTTTTTTTTTTTTTTTTTTTTTTTTTTTTTTTTTCTTTTTTTTTTTTTTGGGGGGGGGGGGTATCGGGTAAAATCTAGAAATCAGACTGCACAAATAAAATTCTACTTCGACTATTAGAATTTAAAGCCTATGTTTTTCATAGTAGAAAAAAAGAAAAAAGACAAATACAATTTATTGGTCTGGTAAAGAAGTATTTTTAAAATTTATGCACTGTTGTTTTACATACACATGATGTTAAGGTACAAGCGCCTGCTCTTTATTACCGATCGAATGATCGGTCACCTGGTACTATATATATATATATATATATATCTGGAAATTTTCTTCAAAAGCGCTCTAACGATTATCTTCATGTTTTAATGCACGACTTGTTTCACCTAAAAAAAAATCTACACCTTTTCGGCCACACAAATAAAAATCGAAAATGAACGTTAGACAAAAATACGCTTTAGATTTATCGTAGATAATTGAATTTGGCCGTGAAAACATGCCATTGCTCGACCCACATGTAGTGCTGCTTTCAAGAGCGGTGTTTTGTTGCGTCGCAGTTATGACGTTTCGGGAATACCCGTAGGCTTACTACAGCAGAAAGAAGTTTAATTTCTTGTTTAAACTACTGTTGCGCACCGATGATAGAAATAATTTAAAGCAAGACCAAGTGTAATTTATGTAATGCAGGGGTGTCCAACCTACAGCCAGTGGGTAACGTGCGGGCGGACAAATGATAGTATGCGGCCCTCGCGGCTTATTTAGATTAGAACGTCTTCAATATATTTTAGATTAAACTTCAATATATTTTAAATTAAATTTAAAAAAAAAGAAAAACAAATACATATTTACGAATTATCTAATAGTCAGATAATAGTTTGCCGTTTAAAAAATAACAGAATTAGATTAAGTTTCATCAAACTAAAGGTATATTTTTAATTTTCTTTTATCTGACATTTTTTGAAAAAAAAACACCTCTAAAACTTGTTTGTGTTTAAACAATGAATAGCTGTATATAGTGTACACTGTAGCAGATTACACTACACTGTATATAGTGTTCACTGTAGCAGTATACACTACGCTGTATATAGCATACAATGTAGCAGTATACTCTACACTGTAAATAATAAACACTGTATTAGTATCCACTTTTTTAAAAATTCAATGAATGTTTCATTAAAAATTTGTATGATTTGCTTATAAAGGCCTACCAAAGTAAGATATATTAGAATATGTTAACATTGTCAATTCGAAATCTGGTAAACTAGAAAAGATGTAAATTCAGTATATTCGTATTTTCCTTATAACAATAGTCAGAAGTGTAATATACTGTTAGTTTTATTGAGGGGCGGGGGGAGGGGGAAAGGAATTAAACACATCATCTAACGTAGCCTATATATATTATAATCTTTTCATTTGCAGTCTTTTAAATGAATAACCTAATTTCACCGTTAATTATTTAGTATTTAAGTTAAATGCTAAAAAAAAAAATGTTTATCATACCATTGTTTTAATTAATCAATATTATATTTTGCCGCGATAGTTTATTTTAAATAGTAACACAAATGGAGGATATTAGATAATGTTAACACCAAACTATATTTTTTTACTTTTTTGTCAAACAATGTTTGGAATAATACATTGAAAACATCTCTAAAAAATAATAATAAAAATCTCTATATATAAAAAGATCGTGTTTGTGTCCCCACGGATCCCTATTGTGTCACTGACTTATTTAGGCCTAGTCCTATATACTGTCTAATAGCTTTTCACATCTGACATGTGCCTTCTCTGCTAAGTTGTTAACGTAGAGGACTGCTGTGCGTGCGACCCGGGTTCGATTCTCCAGTTAGACTATGCCTATTTTTTTTACCCGATTTACATTTTTTTGTAGACCTTTTTAATTCCTATCAAACATATTTGCCGGCCGTAACTCATTGTTAGCTTGAATGGGTTGAGGGAGGGAGTTAAAAAAATTGACATAATGTTATAGGAAAGTCTGACAGTTGTTAAAGTTAATTAATTAATTAATTAATTGGTCATTTATATAGCGCCTCACTCCATGCTAATAAAAGCATGCTCAGCGCGCTCACAAAATCGAAACGACAATAACACTCTAAAATAGTTTTAAACAAGGTTTCGGCCGATGGAGGCACGAAACGACAATAACATTTTTAAATAGTTTCAAACAAGTTTTTTGCTGATGGATGTGTATTTGATCAATTTAGTTGAAAAGAAAAGTCTTCAAATTATTCTTGAATGCCTTTTTTGACACAGAGTTTTTCAGTGTCTCAGGTAAGCCGTTCCACAGTGAAGGCGCCACAGATTCAAACGAGCGTACACCAATAGGGGAAGGGGTAGAAGAACTAAAAATTGTAACGTAATTCACGATATTTTAAATTTAAACTTTTCATTTTCAGTCTTTTAAATAATAATAATAATAATAATATTTGTATAGCGCTGCCAACAAACATAATGTAAGCTCAGAGCGCGTTTAACATACAACTAAGAATACGGATATTACACTAGGCCAGGTGACAGAGCTAAATTGATGATTAAAAAAAAGACAAAACAAATAAATGTAGCATTAACCGACCCAACCCATAAATAAGACAGTAAGTTTCTAAAGCATGTTAAATGTTATCGAAGGTAAATATTGAAATAATGAGTTTTTAAGTTCTTTTTGAAAGTAACAGTAGAGCTTGTTCGCCTCGGTTAAATGGGAAGTTGATTCCACACCTTCGGAACGGATACTGAGAAGGCTCTAAGGCCAACGGTCGTCAGATAGAAACGGGGCTCTTCCAGAAGCGATGAGTTTGCAGAACGAAGTGTTCTCTGCGGGACATAAGGTCTGATTAGTGCCTTGAGATAGGACGGAAACTCGTTATTAAAAATGCACTGATGGCAAAGTAGCGCCACTTTATACTCAATTCTGGCTTTCACGGGGAGCCAGTGGAGCGAGAGTAGAAGGGCAGTTCCCGAGTCTCTTTTAGACTTGCACATAAACAAACGCGCAGTACTTTTATATATTCGTTGTAGCCTGGCGATTTAATGACATAAATGACATATATTTCTGTTGGATTTAAAACTGACACTTCTAGCCTGCATGTTTTTTTTTGGTTTAAAATGAGATTAAGCGGTTGTTGTTGTTTTTTTTTTTTTTTTTTTTTTTTTTTTTTTTTTTTTTTGGAGGGGGGGGTGGGGTATCGGGCAAAATCTAGATATTATACTGCACAAATAAAAATCTGCTTCGACTGTTAGAATTTAAAGCCCATGTTATTCATAGTAGAAAAAAAGAAAAAGAAAAATACAATTTATAGGTCTGGTAAAGAAGTATTTTTAAAATTTATGCACTGTTGTTTTACATACACATTGCTATGAAGCCATAAAATAATATATAGGTAGTAGCTATATTAATAATTAAAAAGTCGAAATAAAACCCATTTTTGGATATTAAGAAAACCTATATCGGAAGTAGATATAGTTAAGTGACGGTCCATGCGGTCGGCAGTCTTTCTCATAACTCACAAGGAACGCAGGCAGTATTTTAGACTCAGGAGAAATAAATAAAATTGTGTATTATGTTGATACTATAAAGCTATATTTGTTCATTGGATGTGAAGTGTCAACTGTTAATGAATTGTTATTAAATAATATGCTGCAATAAGTCGTTCATTTATTATTTACAAGTTTGGAATTTATATTGTGGTGATGTCGTCCATTTTGATGTTCAAATCAATCAAATAATTCAGCTACTGCAACTCAAATACTCTGAGAAGACTGGTGGTAATGTTTGATAGTCCAATAATAATAATAGGACATCAACAGGTTTGGTGGCAGCTAACGGAGAGAGAAGCTGAAGGATATAATATTATGTTCAAATTCGAAACTTTTTGAACTTTTTGAAGACGTACTACAAACCACATGGAAAATTATGTGAGTACCAGTTTTTGAACAAAACTGAAGCCTGAGTCAATTATTTCAAATACATATACTATTTATATGATTGAGCACTATAATAGCTCTAAGAAAATATAACATTTGTACACCGATGACAAATATTTCATCATTGGAAAATTCGATACAAAAAATAAAAAAAAAGTGACTATACGCAGATCATTATTTAATATTTGCAACCGGAAAAAGTTTCGTTCCCACATGTTATCAACAAGGAACCTAAACTATATACATATGTTCAAGTCCGATGTTCAAATCCGATGTGACACAACCATGTGTTGAATTTTATGTAGCCTATGTTCAAATCCGATGTTCAAATCCGATGTGACACAACCATGTGTTGAATTTTATGTAGCCTATGTTCAAATCCGATGTGACACGACCAGGTGTTGAAATCTGATATGTTGAAGTCCGATGTGCTTATCGGAAGATAAATAAATAACATTAAGTAACTTTAAATATAATTAATATTTAATCTGTATACCAAAGACATTGACATTAATTTTAATTAATGGTATACATTTTTTTCTTGTGTTCATTCTAAAATTGGATTATACCATACTGAAGTGGAAACTTGAAGCAAAGATACAGTGTGAACATTCATTGGATTATTAAATAATTAATTAAGTTTCTTCTGGATTTCTACTCTGGATTTACATTGCAGTAATTTCATACAGTGAATGTGTTTTCATTTGGATTATTAAGTAATCTTTAATTTAATCATATTTTTTACATTCATTAGTATGAATTATATATATATATATGTATTATTTATGTATAAAGCGGGCTCTGGTTGGCGGGACTTTCTAAAATAAATCTCTGGTCTATTCTTATTCTGTCTATCATCTATTTCTATTTCTTAAAAGAGATTGATTAGAAATGATTCTTTGTTAGGGTTATTTCTGTTAGTTGTCTTGACTTTGTTTGTTATTGTTAAGAATTATTAAAGTAAAATTACTATAGTCTTGTCAATGTTATACATGTTGTGATTCTTTGTCAAAAATTCCTCTATCATTTGTGGTCCAAGCAGCATTAGTGTATTGTGATTGTGTTTTTTTTTTTTTTCTATTGTTACTTGATATAATTTTTTTGTTGTGTATTTTTTGAAATATCATTAATATGCATTGATTAGTTTTTGCTCTCTGAGTATAATGGTCTATGGTAAGAACATTAACAATAATAAGTTCACCTAGATAATAATAATATGAATATTCAGATTCATAACTATATAATTTAAGTAGTGCCCAATTACATGTAACTACAATTAACAAAATAATAATTGATATCTAATACATGTAACTACAAATGTACAAAATATTCACAATATAACAGGTAAAATAACCTAAATAAAAATAATATTGTGCTTTGCAGTGCTACTGTAATAATATTATCTAGAATTTACATTGCTATTAATTATAGTAAAATTATTGTGTATTGGCATTAATGAAAATGTACTTCCAGTAATCACTATGAAAATGTACTTCCAATACTGATAATAATTACATCCATTTCAATTGCTCATAAGAATAATATTATAGTGGCTTATGATAACATTAATCTAATTCTTATATGCCATCCTCAATAATAATAATAATATTGTATATGTGCTACCATTGGTAATAATAAGATTGTACTTTGCTTTGCGGAAAATAATTGTGCAACCTATATAGTAATAATAAGTCATAATAGCAAAAAGTGACTTGCACTTGCTTTAAACTCTACTATAAAATTGCTAATAATAATAAAATAAACAAGCCATAATAGAAGATGTGTCTTGGCTTAGCATACTTGTTGACATTCTAGCATTTTGCATTTCTGAATTATAAAGTTGCTGTGATAATATATAACTGCTCATTCAGTATATTGTCATTCAGTAATATAATAATGCTCATTCAGTAATTAATAAATATTGCCATCCAGTATAGGAATAAAACATTGCTATACTATAAAATAGTGCATTATAATAATTGTACTGTACTATAATATAATAAATCTTGACATTCATAATAAATAATAATGGAGTCAAAGGTTCAATTACTCTATGATGAGGCTGAATTGTTGGCAAAAAAATATGGTATTACTGATAAGAAAGAATATCAGGAATTTGTTGAAAATAAAGTTAAACAATTGAAAAAAGAATTAGCAGATAAGGAAAGAGATGAGCGAGCAGAATTAAGGGCTCATGAAATTAAACAAAAAGAACTTGATAATGAAATTAAACAAAAACAACTAGAACTAGAAATGAATAAAGAAAAAGAATTGAAAACACTAGAAATGAATAAAGAAAAAGAGTTAAAAGAAACTCAACTAAAATTAGCTCATGAATTGGAGTTGGCTAAATTACAAAATACTAAAGTTGAGCAAACAAATAATGAAAAATCAAAACATAGTGTAAGATTCAAAATGCCTCCTTTTGATGGGAAAGAGAAAATTGTTGATTTTCTAAATTTATTTGAAGCAACATGTAAAGGATATGGGATTCCCATTTCAGAATATTACATTCACCTTATCCCACAATTGAAAGATAAGGGTAGGGAAGCACTATCACATATTGATAAAGAAATAACTGATTATGCCATTATCAAAGAACAGTTAATAAAATTCTTTATCCACTCTGAGGATTATTACAGACAGAAGTTCCATAACTTTATCTTAACAGACAAGATAGAACCGAGAGCTTTTGTGTCTGAAGTGAAAACATTTTTACTTACCTGGTTAGACTTAGTAAAAATAGATACCAAAAATCCTAATGAGATTATAGAAATCATGGTTGTTGATAAAGTATTAGAACAAGCTTCTAAACCATTGTTTACTCACATTATGGAAAGAAAAGTTAAGACAGTTGAGAGTTTGATAGATGCAATCTCAAATTTTAAGGATAGTCATCCTAATGTAGAACTGACTAAACAAAATCAAACAGTAAATACAATTCAACATAGAAGAAGGAGCTATTCACCTCCTAGGTCTAGACATAATCAATTTGGCAATAGAAAAAAATTTGGTAATCAACCAAAATCTAATAATTATAAATGTATTTTTTGCAATGGTACAAACCATTCATCAGAATATTGTTACAGAAATAACAATGCAAGAGGTAGAAATTTCAATCCAAACTTCAATAGATCAAATGTTGATCATAGAGGTTTTTCAAATCAAAATTTTTCTAATTTTGATAATAGAAACTTTCCAAATCAGAATTTTTCAAATTTTGGAAACAGAAATATGCCAAATCAGAATTTTTCCAATAACAATGTGCCAAATCAACATGTTGGAAGACAAGATTTTCCTAATACTCAAAACAGACCTCAATCAAATTTCCAAAATGGAAGAAATAGAGGAAAACTTAACAATTCCACATCTCAATCTAATAATGTCATATTTGAAAACAGGGGTCAGTTAATACTTTTTCCTGCTTATGTGGAAGGAAAGACCACTTACTGTCTAAGAGACACCGGAAGTAGTATAATATGTATAGATGAAAGTATCATTCCAAATCAGAAACCCACCAATATAATAAGAGTGGATACAATAAAACTTGCAAATGGTTCCACAATAAAATGTCCTATCACTATAATAGACATTGATTGTCCTTGGCTCACTGGAAAAGCAGAGGCAGCCATAATGAAAAACTGTGTTGCACCTTTAATTATTGGTAATTCTTTCAATGTCAAACATGATAATAGTTTTGACATTTTTCAAAAATGGATGAATGAAAAATCCAATGACTTGAATTTGAAACCTGTTCTATTGCAAAATGAGAAGTTAGTAGATTTACCAGAACAAGAATTTTACCCTGCTCTACAAACTTTTAATTTCTTACAAACCATAGGAAAGTCAGAAAATAATATTCTCAATGAGACACCTAATATTGACTTATCCATAAATAATGAAAAGGATAATCCTATTCCCAAATGGAATGGAACAGAAAAACTAGAACAGTATGTAAGCAAATTTGAAAGTCAATGTGAAATAAACAATGTACCAAAAGAATTACATGCTATTTCATTATGTAGACATTTAGAAGGTCATAAACAAATATTCAACATTGCTAAAAATCAAATATCTGATTTTACTAAAATGAAGAGTGAGATATTATCATACATTGATAGTCCTCATAAAAAGGAAACCCAAATGAAAAAAACAGAAAATATAAGTTTAATAAACATGCCTTTTGATGAGCTAACTCTAAAACAAGAACAGAAAGAAGATCCATACATAATTAAAATGGTATCAGAAATTGAAAAAGGTCAGGTTAAAAATAAAAACATTGAAATAATAAATGGAATTCTCTGTAGAAAGGACACTAAATTAGATGTAACTCAAATAGTTATACCTAAAACATTAACTGTCAAAGTAATGCAAATTTCGCATAACAATGCATTGTCAGGTCATTTGAGTAGCAAGAAAACAGTTTGTAAACTTAAAAAGAATTTCTGGTGGCCTAAGATGGAAAAAGATTTGAAAACATTTATTAAAAGCTGTGATACCTGTCTTAGACATAATAAAAAAGATTCTAAACATAAGGCTCCAATACAAATGACAGATACCATAAATAAACCTTTTTACAAGATAGCAGTTGATATCAAAGAAAATATTCATAAGAACATGAGAAAACTAGAAGTTGGTAATAAAGTACTTGTTTATTTGCCAATTGGCAGTGGCAATACTATGGAATGGAGAGGACCTTTTGAAATAATATTTAAGCTGTCTGATGTATTTTACAAGGTTAACATTAATAACAAAGAAAAAATTGTTCATTTAAACAATTTGAGAACTGATGAAGAAAACAAAGTTATTGAAAATAAATCAGAAGATGATATGATAATTGAAAATAAACCAGACAATGATATTAGTAAATCTGAACATAGAAAAATAACATTGAATAAATGCTGTGAAATTCTAAGGAATTTTAGCAAAAAAACTCAGGTATAATCAATAAAATTATACATAGGATTAACTAAAATTTATGAATGAGATATGATATTTTCAGTAACAGGTATAATGACATGATAACATTTTTTTTTCTTTGTAAAGAACAAATATGTAAATATGGATACTGGTATAAAATAATCTAATTGATGAAAATAATGATTATCAGTTGGAAATTTTTTTATGTAGCCTCTGAACAGTTTGGTAAGACTGTTAAGCACATAAATTTTGTGGCCTCTGAACAGTGAAACTGTTATGCCATATGTTAACATTAAAATGCCTATGTAAGTCTTTAAAAAAGCATTAGAGGAATTGAAATAAGAATGATATAATAATGAAATGCCTATGTAAGACTCTAAAGTCAGAGCATTAGATGATAATATTGTATTGTATTCATGTAAGACTAAAGATAGCATTGAAGCCAATAAATAAATGATACATATAAGACTCACAGGAAGATGAGCAGTGTAATATAAATATATAATTGAAGAAAAGACTTGAATAAATTGTGTAAAAATTTTATTGTAAACTAAGATTAAAGATAATCATGTTACATTGTAAGTAATGTTATTGAGAATATCAATCAATAATAAATAATAATCTATAACAATCAATAATAATCAAGAATAATCAAGAATAATCAAGAATATCAATTCAAAATAAATATTATGAAGATATATATTCATAATAACCATTATGAGAATATCAATACAAAATGACAATTAAAAAAACCGACATTAGTATTATATTAATCTTATTGTATAAAATAATAAATGTTGTATGAAAAAATTTTCATGGAATCTATTTAGATTTTGTGAGATAAAAATAATAGATAATCTCGACAGCCTTGATGAGTATTTAGCATAATAATTATCGATACACATCATTGATATCCAATAGTTTATCTCACTATTACTGAAGTTGATTAGACAATACCTAAAGATAGTTGTCTATGACTAATTGTCATATAAACATTAGACATTATTCTTTGTGTCATATTTCTGCTTATAAATATGAATTTTTTTTTGATTGTTTGTACATATATTAAATGAATTTTTTTTTCTCTATGTATTATTAAATGAATGATTATATGCATTAATTAAGATTAAGATAATTTTTTTCATTATTGTAAACATTTTTCGTATCAAAAATAATAATAAATTATTATTTTTTCTCTGTGGTTGGGGGGTATGCTATGAAGCCATAAAATAATATATAGGTAGTAGCTATATTAATAATTAAAAAGTCGAAATAAAACCCATTTTTGGATATTAAGAAAACCTATATCGGAAGTAGATATAGTTAAGTGACGGTCCATGCGGTCGGCAGTCTTTCTCATAACTCACAAGGAACGCAGGCAGTATTTTAGACTCAGGAGAAATAAATAAAATTGTGTATTATGTTGATACGATAAAGCTATATTTGTTCATTGGATGTGAAGTGTCAACTGTTAATGAATTGTTATTAAATAATATGCTGCAATAAGTCGTTCATTTATTATTTACAAGTTTGGAATTTATATTGTGGTGATGTCGTCCATTTTGATGTTCAAATCAATCAAATAATTCAGCTACTGCAACTCAAATACTCTGAGAAGACTGGTGGTAATGTTTGATAGTCCAATAATAATAATAGGACATCAACACACATGATGTTAAGGTACAAGCGCCTGCTCTTTAATACCGATCGAATGATCGGTCACCTGGTACTGTATATTTATGTCTGGAAATTTTCTTCAAAAGCGCTCTAACGATTATCTTCATGTTTTAATGCACGACTTGTTTCACCTAAAAAAAAATCTACAGCTTTTCGGCCACATAAATAAAAATCGGAAATGATCGTTAGACAAAAATACACAAAAGATTTATCGTAGATAATTGATTTTGGCCGTGAAAACATGCCATTGCACGATCCACATGTAG
Organism: Anisus vortex; assembly: GCA_949126835.1. Lineage (NCBI taxonomy): Eukaryota > Metazoa > Mollusca > Gastropoda > Planorbidae > Anisus > Anisus vortex. The sequence goes on from OX421505.1 coordinate 11,594,892, forward strand.
CGCGGCATTCAAGAGCGGTGTTTTGTTGCGTCGCAATTATGACGTTGCGGAAATACCCGTTCAACATTAACAAAAAGTTTAATTTCTTGTTTATGCTGGCTGTTTTGCGCACCGATGATAGATATAATTTAAAGCAAGACCAAGTGTAATAATTTATGTAATGCAGGGTGTGCAAACTACAGCCAGTGGTTGACTCGCGGGCTGACAAATAATAGTAGCCTATGCGGCCCTTGAGGCTTATTTAGATTAAAACGTCCTCAATATATTTTAGATTAAATTAAAAATAAAATAAACAATAAAATATTTACGTATTAATTACTAGTGAGATAATAGTTTGCCGTTTAAATAATAACTGAATTAGATGAGATTTCTCCAAACTATATGCCTATTTGTAAATTTTGTTTATTAAACTTTATTTTGGAAAAAAAAACACGTCGAAAATAATAATAGGAACTACTTTTTTGTACAAGACATCTGTTTACGAATGTTTTATTAAATATATTTATGATTCGCTTATATTTCGTTGTCTGTCTGTATTCTGTTATAACTGTCGTCTACGCATAGAACTGTCACCAACGGGATATGCGCTATATAAGCACCGTTATTATTATTATTATTATACAGGCCTACCCAAGTAAGATATATTAGAATATGTTAACATTGTCAATTTGAAATCTGGCAGACTAGAAAAGATGTATTCCATTCATTCGTATTTTCCTTATATAATAGACGTGTAATATACTTTTAGTTTTATTGAGGGGGAGGGAATATTAAACAATTCATCCAACGTATATTTTAATCATTTCATTTGCAGTCTTTTAAATGAATAACATAATTTCACCTTTAATTATTTAGTATTTAACTGGTGTAATGCTAACAATTTAAACAATTTTAAAAAATGTATATTATACCATTGTTGTAATTGATATTATATTTTGCCGAGATTGTTTATTTTAAATAATAACCATTATGTAGGATATTGGATAAGGTTTACACCAAACTATATATTTTTACTTTTTTTTTGTCAAACATTGTTTGGAATAGTACATTGAAAATAATAAATAAATACTTTTTTGAATAAGATATATTTTTACAAGTGATTTACAAACTATACTTATGATTTATATATGTGCCCAAGTAAAAAATATTAGACTATGTTAAGTCAATTTGAAATCTGGTAAACTAGTAAAAATGTATTACATTTATTCGTAGACCTTTTTATTTTCTATTCAATATCAAACACACTAGCCGGCCGCTTGTTAGCTTGAATTGGGTGAAGGAGGGAGTTGAAAAAATTGACATAATTTTATAAGAGGGGTCACTAGAAAGTTTGACAGCTGTTAAAGTAGGGGAAGGGGTAAAGATGAACTAAAAATTGTAACGTAATTCACGATATTTTAAATTTAAATTTTTCATTTTCAGTCTTTTAAATACATAACATAATGACAAAAATTACATATATTTTTGTTGGATTTAAAACTGACAATGCTAGCCTACATGTTTTTTTTTTTTTAGGGTTTGAAATTAGATTAAGCTGTTTGGTTTTTGTTTTTTTTTCTAGCCGTTTTGCAGCAGCTGGTTTAAAAAAACAAACTTTCTTTTTATTCATTGGCTGCATATTAAATAGCAAGATAATTTAACTATAAACGCGCGGCGCTATAAATAATTAAATAATTTCATATTTGTAAAACTAATCACTATTAAAGGTATTGCAATATTTGCAATAAATGTCAGTTTTTAAACATTTCATGATAATTATGTTACGTTAGTCATGTCTGTAGCAGCTATGACAGCTATAAGCAAGCTTACCTGGACAGATGACTCGCCTATAATGATCAGTATTGTTCTATGTTAGCTATATCGTATATAGACGCCTACCGAGATTATAATATGCCTACTTTATTTTAAAAAAATTAACACTATAGTCAACATTAAACAAGGCTTTAAAAAATTAGGCTTAGCAGTAGGCCTATGGGGCCACGGTAGCCGAGCGGCAGCGCGTTCGACTGGAGATCCGAAGGTCCCGGGTTCGAATCCTGGTGCAGATATTTTTCCCGGATCTGGAGGGTGTCCCTGAGTCTACCCAGCTCTGATGGTTATCTGACATTAGTTGAGGTAAAGTAAAGGCGGCTGTGCATAGTGCTGGCCACACAATCACCTAGTATGCCGAGCCCACAGAAGCTGATGGACTCTGCTTCCTCGGACCTATGGATCAAATTCTGTCCGACGGGTACTTTTTTTTTTTTAGCAGGCCTATGCTAAAGAGGATATTTTACTAATTGATGAATATCCAATGCTTAATAACTCAGATCAACATGTAGGCATACAATAAGAATTCAGAAAAAGCTTACTTTTTGACACTTTTTATGAAAGAGATGATTTACAAGAATTTTAAAACACAATACAGCGTCACCCTTTGGTACATGCATTTGTCATAAAGGTCCCAACGTTAAGCTTTACAGTTTGTCGGTATCATATGTTTAGAGTGAAAGATCAATGCAGTTGAAACGTTTATCTCTTTTCAGGCAGATTATATAAATCACACCTAAAATATTGCTTAGGAGGAAATTTTACATCCGATATGAGGAAAGTAATATTGGAGTTGGGTGGAGGGCTGCATACAATGAGTGCAAAAATAGAAATGAATACGCAAAAAATTTTTTACTTACATAACTTTAATTTTTGTAAACGGGAAAAAAAGACAAATGCAATTTATTGGTCTGGTAAAAACGTACTTATTAAAATTTATGCACCGTTTTTTTACAGCACAATATGTTAAGGTACAAACGCCTGATCTTTATTACCGATCGAATGATCGGTCACCTGGTACTATATATATATATATATATATATATATATATATATATATTAAGCCAACCTAAACAGCATATAGGTCTATATTGTCTGTTTTCAATACCATTCTACCCCTCCCATCTACCGAAAAAGGTATATAGGCCGCTCATCCGTGGTCCGAGTCTAGTCTTGCATTTTATTAATGTTTTAAATGATGTTAAGTTACCGGATTTTTCTGGTTTGTTCAGGCAACCCATTCCATGCCCGAATGCCACTCGGGAAGAAAGGGTGCTTATATGCATTTGTTCTCGCATAAGGGACAATAAGGAAAGTGTTTTTGTCTTTATGTTTTTCTGAGCTTTGTAACAGGTTGTTATTGGGTTGTAGGCCTATTTTTAAATTAGAGTTTAATGCCTTATGTATTATTACTACTTTACTCTTTGCTCTTTTTGGATTTGTTTTTATTTTTTAATGTTTTCTTTAGTTCATGGGTCCCATACATGGGTCCCATAAGAGCTGCAAGGTTTATAACTAGTGACTATGCCCAACTGACAAGAGTTACACCATTAGTCAAATCACTTAACCTAGAAACACTAGAGGACATCATTTAAAACATCAATAAAAATGCAAGACTAGACTCGGACCACGGATGAGCGTAGGACGCAATAATCTTCTTTATAGAAGGAGCGTCTGTAATGTATAAGATAAGATAAATGTGAGATAGCATTTTAGTTTTATATTCTTATTACATTGTATTGATAGATTGTATGGGGAAAAATAAATAATATAGACCTATCACTGACGTGGGAAAAGAAGAACAGCTTATCTAGAATGATCTTTTATCTTTGCCCAAATAAAAATCTATTGTAGGGCCATTTCTTAATTACGGGGGATTATGTCTAGATCTATATGAACTATAGGCCTAACCTAAACTATATGCGTAGACTGTAGACCTATATGTGTAGTGGGCTAAAGATCTTCTTTAGTAATAAATAGCCTATTTATGGTCCAAATTAGAAATCGTGTTGTAGCTACCAAAGTAAGCCATAAAATGATAGGCTTACAATTACACAGTCTGGATTATTTCTCCGAAATTAGGATTTCACATTGATCAATGACAGTGGGATTTCTTCATAAGTAAAGTAGCTTGGTACTTGAAAAAGTTGAGCTGCACTGTCACGTGACGTTAAAAAATGGCCGCCTCTGTAGGGCCTTTTTGTTATAAACATAGAATCAAACATATATGTTGCTTAATATTTAGCTTATAATATAATCTATTTAAATTAAAATTATTATTTATATACGAAGAGCAATATGTCTCAAGAAAAAGAAGGATCTATCGACAGTGGAAGAGACACTGTTATCACTGGAGGTAGTGAGGATCAATCGGTGGTTGGTAAGTCTAAGTCTAAGTGAAGTCTCTCAATTTCTCAATGAACTCAATCTCAATACTCAATATTTATTTTATTAGAATTAGGACAGGTCACCTTTTTTTAGACTAAAATAAAATTATAGCAACTTACCTGATGAAAGGTTGCACTTGCTGCCACAAATAACGATAATTACCACCAAATGCATTTGTGTACATTATTGCATTGGTTTATAATTTATAGAAGGTGCAGATATTCTGATTCTGAGAAATATTTTACCCAACTGACCTAACCTACTTTTCAAATTCAAAGACGGCTTTGGCCTCTTTCCTCTGAATGAAGTATTCAAGTATGAAAATGAAGGCTTTTTACTGGAACCTTTTTTAGGGTTTGCTGGGTGTTTGCTTAAATTTTGAACTTTTCACCCCCAAGATTATACAAGAAGGCCATTGCTGTAACTGTAATCCTAGGTCCTAGGCCTAGACTAGGCTAGGCTAGGCTACTAAATTTAAATAGTCTACTCTCTAGATTTTTAGTTGTCTTGGGTCTAGTAAATTTCTAGAAGTAAGACTCTTACTCCAAGAGTAAGAGTTGAGTCAAAATGTCAATGTATTTGTTTATTATGTTAAGATTTTTTTTTTTTTTAATATTAGAAATATAGGCCTAATTAGTTAGTAGTTAGGCTATCTATAGCTATAGCCAGCCATAGTTCATAGAACTTTATAGGCACTATAGTCTATAGGCTATATTATATTCCTTTTTATTACTATATTATTTATTAATATCCCATTTTATGACTTTACTATATAATATTGATAAACTGTAAATTAGTAAAGTCTTCATGATGGTCAAGTTAAGGTCTTCCAAGGAAGACCATGCATGTCTTTAAGACCAATTAAGCAGAGCTCACCATTTCTACTGGCCACAGCATTTGAGTGGGTATTGTGTGGCTAGCACAATCCTGAGCCGTGTTTACTTACTTTAACTGATGTCGGGTACCCATCACATCCGTGTAGACTCAGGGTAACCACCAGACCCTGTAGAAAATCCACAGCTCTGTATTTCTAATATTTTAAATGCTGTCAAAAGGAATTAAAAACATCTTTCTTTTTCAGGCCAGTTAAATGCATAAAAAAACAACAACTCTATTTCTTGATTGGGATCAATAAATTTAACAGGTTCAGCTAATTGATTTTTTATCAACATAGTATCCTTTAAATGTTACAGCCATGCATACCAAACAAATTTTAATAGTAGTTACACATTTATTTTTTTATTTTTTCTAAACATTTTGTATGCTTGTACTTGTAGCAATTGAAGCAAATAAAATCATTTCGGTTGTTTTCTAGACCCAAAGAAAGTGCTGATAAATAAAAAAAGATGGGATTTGGACATGGATAGTGTGATGGCTCGAATCAAAGAAGAGGAGGCAAAGCTAGAAACAATCGTATCCTTTTGTTTTTAAGTTTACTATCATTAATTCTTCTTTTGTTTACACAGATGAGCGTGTAGAATTAATGCTGTGCCATATTTGAATATTATCCACCTTTTTAATTTTCTTGCGTTTATTTTTATTGTTTTGTTTGATTAAACATAGATTCCTAACATATAATGCTTCAACATGCTTACAGCAACCTTAATTGTCTGGTAAATAGAAACTTTTCACTAAAATCTAAATCTACAAAAAAATGAATAGCTTCGTAGTTTTCTTTTAAAAAACAGCCACAGACATTGTTATTATCCGGTCAACCTATCAGTAAACATTTAGATATTTCATACATATCAAGAAAAAATTGTTTTGTGAATATCGTGCAAAGTTTGGCAAAATGATTTTTAAGTGAAAATGAAGGTTAATGTAAATTATATATGTATACTTTTAATGTATGCCATAAAATAACATAATAAGCAAATTAAGCTGATCTGCTTTTTGTTTCATGCTTGATTAGTATACATGCTTTTAGTTATCACTTCCATTTGTTGGCATGTGCCTTAACAGTTCCCAGAAAAATTTCCAGATGCCAGAAATCAACAAAGAATTGAGGGCAATCAAAGCAGAAAAAAATGCAACAATAGAAAAACGCAAACAGATGGTCACAGAGCTTGATAAGCTGAACAAAGACCTTCCAGAAAAGGTAAGGATCCAGACAATGTGGAATTAAATTATAATACTTTTCTTTATTGTTGAATTGTGCGAGTAGGATTGCTTTTAAAACTTGTAGTTTAGAGAGTGATAGAAATCTTTGAAACTTATATATATTAATATAGAAAAAAAATTATACAGTGGACTCTAATTTCATGAATGAATTACCTTACTGGAATCAATTTTCTTTCGTGAACCAAGGATCCAGTGTATATGATGCATAAAATGACTTTGCTGAATGCTAACAAACAAAAAATGTGTGTTCAGTTGTTGCTTTGATTGTTTCTACAGATGCGACAGCTCAGCCAGCTCGAGTCCTCTCTGATTTATAAGAATGAAGACAAAATCAATTCAGCCATTCAGTGAGTTTATCTTATCTTATACATTACAGACGCTCCTTCTATAAAGAAGATTATTGCGTCCTAGGCTCATCTGTGGTCCGAGTCTAGTCTTGCCTTTTTATTAATGTTTTAAATGACGTTAAGTTACTGGTTTTCCAAGTTTGTTCATGCAACCCATTCCAGCCCGAATGCCACTCGAGAAGAAAGAGAACTTATATGCATTTGTTCTCGCATAAGGGATAAGGAAAGAGTTTTTTTCTTTATTCACTTTGTAGTGAAATTAAATTAAGCCTACATAGCAGTGAAGCAAGTGTTCAATAGTCTCTGAGGCAACAACATGTCGGGGGGATTCATCGGATTTTGTGGCGAGCACAATGCCCAGCCACAGTAACTTTGCTCAGCTGCCTAAACCATCCCTCCTCCCACCCTTACCCTCCAGTAGCGGAGCAGGTCCAGGAGACAAAAAACCTGGCCTTGTTAACCTGGATTTGACCGTGGGACCTTTGAAATGGGTCTACTGTAAGGGGACCATCTCCTTTACATTCACTTAACAGCAATCTTGTTAGACCAATCAGTCTTACCCTATACAATTTATTTCAATCATTTTCTACAACTGTAAGACCACTAGCCTGTGTGTGAACCTTGTATATCATGGTTTGTACCCATGTCAGCAAGGCATTATCTGGAATCAATTATATTAGTAGAATCTGGAATTAATCACCCTCCTGGAATAAATAACCTCTCTCTTGAAGAAACTCCTCATTCAGTATTAAATGTATTTATTCACATAAACGACGAACGATGAATATACATGTTGGACATAGGACATTGACTGAAACAATACAGGTAGAAACTAATTAACAGACTGAATTTATAACATAACTTTAACATATAAACATACATACAATATCTACAGGTAACCCTTCATCTCTCTCTAGAATAAATAATCTCTCTGGAATAAATAACTTCTCTCTCTCTCTAGAATAAATAATTTCTCTGGAATTAATAACCTCTCTCTCTCTAGAATAAATAATCTCTCTGGAATAAATAATCTCTCTGGAATAAATAACCTCTCTCTCTCTAGAATAAATAATCTCTCTGGAATTAATAACCTCTCTCTCTCTAGAATAAATAATCTCTCTGGAATTAATAACCTCTCTCTCTCTAGAATAAATAATTTCTCTGGAATAAATAATCTCTCTGGAATTAATAACCTCTCTCTCTAGAATAAATAATCTCTCTGGAATAAAAAACCTCTCTGGAATAAATAATCTCTCTGGAATAAATAATCTCTCTGGAATAAATAACCTCTCTCTCTCTAGAATAAATAATCTCTCTGGAATTAATAACCTCTCTCTCTCTCTAGAATAAATAATTTCTCTGGAATAAATAATTTCTCTGGAATAAATAATCTTTCTGGAATTAATAACCTCTCTCTCTCTCTAGAATAAATAATATCTCTGGAATAAATAACCTCTCTGGAATAAATAATCTCTCTGGAATTAATAACCTCTCTCTCTCTAGAATAAATAATCTCTCTGGAATTAATAACCTCTCTCTCTCTAGAATAAATAATTTCTCTGGAATAAATAACCTCTCTGGAATAAATAATCTCTCTGGAATTAATAACCTCTCTCTCTCTAGAATAAATAATCTCTCTGGAATTAATAACCTCTCTCTCTATAGAATAAATAATCTCTCTAGAATAAATAATTTCTCTGGAATAAATAATCTCTCTGGAATAAATAACCTCTCTCTCTCTAGAATAAATGATTTCTCTGGAATTAATAACCTCTCTCTCTATAGAATAAATAATTTCTCTGGAATAAATAACCTCTCTGGAATAAATAATCTCTCTGGAATAAATAACCTCTCTCTCTCCAGAATAAATAATTTCTCTGGAATTAATAACCTCTCTCTCTCTAGAATAAATAATTTCTCTGGAATTAATAACCTCTCTCTCTCTAGAATAAATAATTTCTCTAGAATAAATAATTTCTCTGGAATAAATAATCTCTCTGGAATAAATAACCTCTCTCTCTCCAGAATAAATAATTTCTCTGGAATTAATAACCTCTCTCTCTCTAGAATAAATAATTTCTCTGGAATTAATAACCTCTCTCTCTCTAGAATAAATAATTTCTCTGGAATTAATAACCTCTCTCTCTCTAGAATAAATAATTTCTCTGGAATTAATAACCTCTCTCTCTCTAGAATAAATAATTTCTCTAGAATAAATAATTTCTCTGGAATAAATAATCTCTCTGGAATTATTAACCTCTCTCTCTCTAGAATAAATAATTTCTCTGGAATTAATAACCTCTCTCTCTAGAATAAATAATCTCTCTGGAATAAATAACCTCTCTCTCTCTCTGGAATAAATAATCTCTCTGGAATAAATAACTTCTCTCTCTCTAGAATAAATAATTTCTCTGGAATAAATAACCTCTCTGGAATAAATAATCTCTCTGGAATTAATAACCTCTCTCTCTCTAGAATAAATAATTTCTCTGGAATTAATAACCTCTCTCTCTCTATAATAAATAATCTCTCTAGAATAAATAATTTCTCTGGAATAAATAATCTCTCTGGAATAAATAACCTCTCTCTCTCTAGAATAAATAATCTCTCTGGAATAAATAACCTCTCTCTCTCTAGAATAAATAATTTCTCTGGAATTAATAACCTCTCTCTCTCTAGAATAAATAATCTCTCTGGAATTAATAACCTCTCTCTCTATAGAATAAATAATCTCTCTGGAATTAATAACCTCTCTCTCTATAGAATAAATAATCTCTCTAGAATAAAAAACCTCTCTCTCTATAGAATAAATAATCTCTCTAGAATAAATAATTTCTCTGGAATAAATAATCTCTCTGGAATAAATAACCTCTCTCTCTCTAGAATAAATAATCTCTCTGGAATTAATAACCTCTCTCTCTATAGAATAAATAATCTCTCTAGAATAAATAATTTCTCTGGAATAAATAATCTCTCTGGAATAAATAACCTCTCTCTCTCTAGAATAAATAATCTCTCTGGAATTAATAACCTCTCTCTCTATAGAATAAATAATCTCTCTAGAATAAATAATTTCTCTGGAATAAATAATCTCTCTGGAATAAATAACCTCTCTCTCTATAGAATAAATAATCTCTCTGGAATTAATAACCTCTCTCTCTATAGAATAAATAATCTCTCTGGAATTAATAACCTCTCTCTCTATAGAATAAATAATCTCTCTAGAATAAATAATTTCTCTGGAATAAATAATCTCTCTGGAATAAATAACCTCTCTCTCTCTAGAATAAATAATCTCTCTGGAATTAATAACCTCTCTCTCTCTAGAATAAATAATCTCTCTGGAATTAATAACCTCTCTCTCTCTAGAATAAATAATTTCTCTGGAATAAATAATCTCTCTGGAATTAATAACCTCTCTCTCTCTAGAATAAATAATCTCTCTGGAATAAAAAACCTCTCTGGAATAAATAATCTCTCTGGAATAAATAATCTCTCTGGAATAAATAACCTCTCTCTCTCTAGAATAAATAATCTCTCTGGAATTAATAACCTCTCTCTCTCTCTAGAATAAATAATATCTCTGGAATAAATAACCTTTCTGGAATAAATAATCTCTCTGGAATTAATAACCTCTCTCTCTCTAGAATAAATAATCTCTCTGGAATTAATAACCTCTCTCTCTCTAGAATAAATAATTTCTCTGGAATAAATAACCTCTCTGGAATAAATAATCTCTCTGGAATTAATAACCTCTCTCTCTCTAGAATAAATAATTTCTCTGGAATTAATAACCTCTCTCTCTCTAGAATAAATAATTTCTCTGGAATTAATAACCTCTCTCTCTCTAGAATAAATAATTTCTCTGGAATTAATAACCTCTCTCTCTCTAGAATAAATAATTTCTCTAGAATAAATAACCTCTCTCTCTCTAGAATAAATAATCTCTCTGGAATTAATAACCTCTCTCTCTCTAGAATAAATAATCTCTCTGGAATAAATAACTTCTCTCTCTCTCTAGAATAAATAATTTCTCTGGAATTAATAACCTCTCTCTCTCTAGAATAAATAATCTCTCTGGAATAAATAATCTCTCTGGAATAAATAACCTCTCTCTCTCTAGAATAAATAATCTCTCTGGAATTAATAACCTCTCTCTCTAGAATAAATAATCTCTCTGGAATAAAAAAACCTCTCTGGAATAAATAATCTCTCTGGAATAAATAATCTCTCTGGAATAAATAACCTCTCTCTCTCTAGAATAAATAATCTCTCTGGAATTAATAACCTCTCTCTCTCTCTAGAATAAATAATTTCTCTGGAATAAATAATTTCTCTGGAATAAATAATCTTTCTGGAATTAATAACCTCTCTCTCTCTCTAGAATAAATAATATCTCTGGAATAAATAACCTCTCTGGAATAAATAATCTCTCTGGAATTAATAACCTCTCTCTCTCTAGAATAAATAATCTCTCTGGAATTAATAACCTCTCTCTCTCTAGAATAAATAATTTCTCTGGAATAAATAACCTCTCTGGAATAAATAATCTCTCTGGAATTAATAACCTCTCTCTCTCTAGAATAAATAATCTCTCTGGAATTAATAACCTCTCTCTCTATAGAATAAATAATCTCTCTAGAATAAATAATTTCTCTGGAATAAATAATCTCTCTGGAATAAATAACCTCTCTCTCTCTAGAATAAATGATTTCTCTGGAATTAATAACCTCTCTCTCTATAGAATAAATAATTTCTCTGGAATAAATAACCTCTCTGGAATAAATAATCTCTCTGGAATAAATAACCTCTCTCTCTCCAGAATAAATAATTTCTCTGGAATTAATAACCTCTCTCTCTCTAGAATAAATAATTTCTCTGGAATTAATAACCTCTCTCTCTCTAGAATAAATAATTTCTCTAGAATAAATAATTTCTCTGGAATAAATAATCTCTCTGGAATAAATAACCTCTCTCTCTCCAGAATAAATAATTTCTCTGGAATTAATAACCTCTCTCTCTCTAGAATAAATAATTTCTCTGGAATTAATAACCTCTCTCTCTCTAGAATAAATAATTTCTCTGGAATTAATAACCTCTCTCTCTCTAGAATAAATAATTTCTCTGGAATTAATAACCTCTCTCTCTCTAGAATAAATAATTTCTCTAGAATAAATAATTTCTCTGGAATAAATAATCTCTCTGGAATTATTAACCTCTCTCTCTCTAGAATAAATAATTTCTCTGGAATTAATAACCTCTCTCTCTAGAATAAATAATCTCTCTGGAATAAATAACCCCTCTCTCTCTCTGGAATAAATAATCTCTCTGGAATAAATAACTTCTCTCTCTCTAGAATAAATAATTTCTCTGGAATAAATAACCTCTCTGGAATAAATAATCTCTCTGGAATTAATAACCTCTCTCTCTCTAGAATAAATAATTTCTCTGGAATTAATAACCTCTCTCTCTCTATAATAAATAATCTCTCTAGAATAAATAATTTCTCTGGAATAAATAATCTCTCTGGAATAAATAACCTCTCTCTCTCTAGAATAAATAATCTCTCTGGAATAAATAACCTCTCTCTCTCTAGAATAAATAATTTCTCTGGAATTAATAACCTCTCTCTCTCTAGAATAAATAATCTCTCTGGAATTAATAACCTCTCTCTCTATAGAATAAATAATCTCTCTGGAATTAATAACCTCTCTCTCTATAGAATAAATAATCTCTCTGGAATAAAAAACCTCTCTCTCTATAGAATAAATAATCTCTCTAGAATAAATAATTTCTCTGGAATAAATAATCTCTCTGGAATAAATAACCTCTCTCTCTCTAGAATAAATAATCTCTCTGGAATTAATAACCTCTCTCTCTATAGAATAAATAATCTCTCTAGAATAAATAATTTCTCTGGAATAAATAATCTCTCTGGAATAAATAACCTCTCTCTCTCTAGAATAAATAATCTCTCTGGAATTAATAACCTCTCTCTCTATAGAATAAATAATCTCTCTAGAATAAATAATTTCTCTGGAATAAATAATCTCTCTGGAATAAATAACCTCTCTCTCTATAGAATAAATAATCTCTCTGGAATTAATAACCTCTCTCTCTATAGAATAAATAATCTCTCTGGAATTAATAACCTCTCTCTCTATAGAATAAATAATCTCTCTAGAATAAATAATTTCTCTGGAATAAATAACCTCTCTCTCTCTAGAATAAATAATCTCTCTGGAATTAATAACCTCTCTCTCTCTAGAATAAATAATCTCTCTGGAATTAATAACCTCTCTCTCTCTAGAATAAATAATTTCTCTGGAATAAATAATCTCTCTGGAATTAATAACCTCTCTCTCTCTAGAATAAATAATCTCTCTGGAATAAAAAACCTCTCTGGAATAAATAATCTCTCTGGAATAAATAATCTCTCTGGAATAAATAACCTCTCTCTCTCTAGAATAAATAATCTCTCTGGAATTAATAACCTCTCTCTCTCTCTAGAATAAATAATATCTCTGGAATAAATAACCTCTCTGGAATAAATAATCTGTCTGGAATTAATAACCTCTCTCTCTCTAGAATAAATAATCTCTCTGGAATTAATAACCTCTCTCTCTCTAGAATAAATAATTTCTCTGGAATAAATAACCTCTCTGGAATAAATAATCTCTCTGGAATTAATAACCTCTCTCTCTCTAGAATAAATAATTTCTCTGGAATTAATAACCTCTCTCTCTCTAGAATAAATAATTTCTCTGGAATTAATAACCTCTCTCTCTCTAGAATAAATAATTTCTCTGGAATTAATAACCTCTCTCTCTCTAGAATAAATAATTTCTCTAGAATAAATAATTTCTCTGGAATAAATAATCTCTCTGGAATTAATAACCTCTCTCTCTCTAGAATAAATAATTTCTCTGGAATTAATAACCTCTCTCTCTAGAATAAATAATCTCTCTGGAATAAATAACCTCTCTCTCTCTCTGGAATAAATAATCTCTCTGGAATAAATAACTTCTCTCTCTCTAGAATAAATAATTTCTCTGGAATAAATAACCTCTCTGGAATAAATAATCTCTCTGGAATTAATAACCTCTCTCTCTCTAGAATAAATAATTTCTCTGGAATTAATAACCTCTCTCTCTCTATAATAAATAATCTCTCTAGAATAAATAATTTCTCTGGAATAAATAATCTCTCTGGAATAAATAACCTCTCTCTCTCTAGAATAAATAATCTCTCTGGAATAAATAACCTCTCTCTCTCTAGAATAAATAATTTCTCTGGAATTAATAACCTCTCTCTCTCTAGAATAAATAATCTCTCTGGAATTAATAACCTCTCTCTCTATAGAATAAATAATCTCTCTGGAATTAATAACCTCTCTCTCTATAGAATAAATAATCTCTCTGGAATAAATAACCTCTCTCTCTATAGAATAAATAATCTCTCTAGAATAAATAATTTCTCTGGAATAAATAATCTCTCTGGAATAAATAACCTCTCTCTCTCTAGAATAAATAATCTCTCTGGAATTAATAACCTCTCTCTCTATAGAATAAATAATCTCTCTAGAATAAATAATTTCTCTGGAATAAATAATCTCTCTGGAATAAATAACCTCTCTCTCTCTAGAATAAATAATCTCTCTGGAATTAATAACCTCTCTCTCTATAGAATAAATAATCTCTCTAGAATAAATAATTTCTCTGGAATAAATAATCTCTCTGGAATAAATAACCTCTCTCTCTATAGAATAAATAATCTCTCTGGAATTAATAACCTCTCTCTCTATAGAATAAATAATCTCTCTGGAATTAATAACCTCTCTCTCTATAGAATAAATAATCTCTCTAGAATAAATAATTTCTCTGGAATAAATAATCTCTCTGGAATAAATAACCTCTCTCTCTCTAGAATAAATAATCTCTCTGGAATTAATAACCTCTCTCTCTCTAGAATAAATAATCTCTCTGGAATTAATAACCTCTCTCTCTCTAGAATAAATAATTTCTCTGGAATAAATAATCTCTCTGGAATTAATAACCTCTCTCTCTCTAGAATAAATAATCTCTCTGGAATAAAAAACCTCTCTGGAATAAATAATCTCTCTGGAATAAATAATCTCTCTGGAATAAATAACCTCTCTCTCTCTAGAATAAATAATCTCTCTGGAATTAATAACCTCTCTCTCTCTAGAATAAATAATTTCTCTGGAATAAATAACCTCTCTGGAATAAATAATCTCTCTGGAATTAATAACCTCTCTCTCTCTCTAGAATAAATAATATCTCTGGAATAAATAACCTCTCTGGAATAAATAATCTCTCTGGAATTAATAACCTCTCTCTCTCTAGAATAAATAATCTCTCTGGAATTAATAACCTCTCTCTCTCTAGAATAAATAATCTCTCTGGAATTAATAACCTCTCTCTCTATAGAATAAATAATCTCTCTAGAATAAATAATTTCTCTGGAATAAATAATCTCTCTGGAATAAATAACCTCTCTCTCTCTAGAATAAATGATTTCTCTGGAATTAATAACCTCTCTCTCTATAGAATAAATAATTTCTCTGGAATAAATAACCTCTCTGGAATAAATAATCTCTCTGGAATAAATAACCTCTCTCTCTCCAGAATAAATAATTTCTCTGGAATTAATAACCTCTCTCTCTCAAGAATAAATAATTTCTCTGGAATTAATAACCTCTCTCTCTCTAGAATAAATAATTTCTCTAGAATAAATAATTTCTCTGGAATAAATAATCTCTCTGGAATAAATAACCTCTCTCTCTCCAGAATAAATAATTTCTCTGGAATTAATAACCTCTCTCTCTCTAGAATAAATAATTTCTCTGGAATTAATAACCTCTCTCTCTCTAGAATAAATAATTTCTCTGGAATTAATAACCTCTCTCTCTCTAGAATAAATAATTTCTCTGGAATTAATAACCTCTCTCTCTCTAGAATAAATAATTTCTCTAGAATAAATAATTTCTCTGGAATAAATAATCTCTCTGGAATTAATAACCTCTCTCTCTCTAGAATAAATAATTTCTCTGGAATTAATAACCTCTCTCTCTAGAATAAATAATCTCTCTGGAATAAATAACCTCTCTCTCTCTCTGGAATAAATAATCTCTCTGGAATAAATAACTTCTCTCTCTCTAGAATAAATAATTTCTCTGGAATAAATAACCTCTCTGGAATAAATAATCTCTCTGGAATTAATAACCTCTCTCTCTCTAGAATAAATAATCTCTCTAGAATAAATAATTTCTCTGGAATAAATAATCTCTCTGGAATAAATAACCTCTCTCTCTCTCTAGAATAAATAATCTCTCTGGAATAAATAACCTCTCTCTCTCTAGATTAAATAATTTCTCTGGAATTAATAACCTCTCTCTCTCTAGAATAAATAATCTCTCTGGAATAAATAATTTCTCTAGAATTAATAACCTCTCTCTCTCTAGAATAAATAATCTCTCTGGAATAAATAATTTCTCTGGAATTAATAACCTCTCTCTCTCTAGAATAAATAACCTCTCTGGAATAAATAATTTCTCTGGAATTAATAACCTCTCTCTTTCTAGAATAAATAATCTCTCTAGAATAAATAATTTCTCTGGAATAAATAATCTCTCTGGAATAAATAACCTCTCTCTCTCTAGAATAAATAATCTCTCTGGAATAAATAACCTCTCTCTCTCTAGAATAAATAATTTCTCTGGAATTAATAACCTCTCTCTCTCTAGAATAAATAATCTCTCTGGAATTAATAACCTCTCTCTCTATAGAATAAATAATCTCTCTGGAATTAATAACCTCTCTCTCTATAGAATAAATAATCTCTCTGGAATAAATAACCTCTCTCTCTATAGAATAAATAATCTCTCTAGAATAAATAATTTCTCTGGAATAAATAATCTCTCTGGAATAAATAACCTCTCTCTCTCTAGAATAAATAATCTCTCTGGAATTAATAACCTCTCTCTTTATAGAATAAATAATCTCTCTAGAATAAATAATTTCTCTGGAATAAATAATCTCTCTGGAATAAATAACCTCTCTCTCTCTAGAATAAATAATCTCTCTGGAATTAATAACCTCTCTCTCTATAGAATAAATAATCTCTCTAGAATAAATAATTTCTCTGGAATAAATTATCTCTCTGGAATAAATAACCTCTCTCTCTATAGAATAAATAATCTCTCTGGAATTAATAACCTCTCTCTCTATAGAATAAATAATCTCTCTGGAATTAATAACCTCTCTCTCTATAGAATAAATAATCTCTCTAGAATAAATAATTTCTCTGGAATAAATAATCTCTCTGGAATAAATAACCTCTCTCTCTCTAGAATAAATATTCTCTCTGGAACTAATAACCTCTCTCTCTCTAGAATAAATAATTTCTCTGGAATTAATAACCTCTCTCTCTCTAGAATAAATAATCTCTCTGGAATTAATAACCTCTCTCTCTCTAGAATAAATAATCTCTCTGGAATAAATAACTTCTCTCTCTCTAGAATAAATAATTTCTCTGGAATAAATAACCTCTCTGGAATAAATAATCTCTCTGGAATTAATAACCTCTCTCTCTCTAGAATAAATAATCTCTCTGGAATTAATAACCTCTCTCTCTCTCTAGAATAAATAATTTCTCTGGAATTAATAACCTCTCTCTCTCTAGAATAAATAATCTCTCTGGAATTAATAACCTCTCTCTCTCTAGAATAAATAATCTCTCTGGAATAAATAACTTCTCTCTCTCTAGAATAAATAATTTCTCTGGAATAAATAACCTCTCTGGAATAAATAATCTCTCTGGAATAAATAACCTCTCTCTCTCCAGAATAAATAATTTCTCTGGAATTAATAACCTCTCTCTCTCTAGAATAAATAATTTCTCTAGAATAAATAATTTCTCTGGAATAAATAATCTCTCTGGAATTAATAACCTCTCTCTCTCTAGAATAAATAATTTCTCTGAAATAAATAATTTATCTGGAATAAATAATTTCTCTGGAATTAATAACCTCTTTCTCTCTAGAATAAATAATTTCTCTGGAATAAATAATTTCTCTGGAATTAATAACCTCTCTCTCTAGAATAAATAATTTCTCTGGAATAAATAATTTCTCTGGAATAAATAATTTCTCTGGAATTAATAACCTCTCTCTCTAGAATAAATAATCTCTCTGGAATTAATAACCTCTCTCTCTCTAGAATAAATAATTTCTCTGGAATTAATAACCTCTCTCTCTCTAGAATAAATAATTTCTCTGGAATAAATAACCTCTCTCTCTCTAGAATAAATAATCTCTCTGGAATAAATAACCTCTCTCTCTCTAGAATAAATAATCTCTCTGGAATAAATAACCTCTCTGGAATAAATAATCTCTCTGGAATAAATAACCTCTCTCTCTCTAGAATAAATAATTTCTCTGGAATTAATAACCTCTCTCTCTCTCTAGAATAAATAATCTCTCTGTAATTAATAACCTCTCTCTCTATAGAATAAATAATCTCTCTGGAATTAATAACCTCTCTCTCTATAGAATAAATAATCTCTCTGGAATAAATAACCTCTCTCTCTATAAAATAAATAATCTCTCTAGAATAAATAATTTCTCTGGAATAAATAATCTCTCTGGAATAAATAACCTCTCTCTCTCTAGAATAAATAATCTCTCTGGAATTAATAACCTCTCTCTCTATAGAATAAATAATCTCTCTAGAATAAATAATTTCTCTGGAATAAATAATCTCTCTGGAATAAATAACCTCTCTCTCTCTAGAATAAATAATCTCTCTTGAATTAATAACCTCTCTCTGTATAGAATAAATAATCTCTCTAGAATAAATAATTTCTCTGGAATAAATAATCTCTCTGGAATAAATAACCTCTCTCTCTATAGAATAAATAATCTCTCTGGAATTAATAACCTCTCTCTCTATAGAATAAATAATCTCTCTGGAATTAATAACCTCTCTCTCTATAGAATAAATAATCTCTCTAGAATAAATAATTTCTCTGGAATAAATAATCTCTCTGGAATAAATAACCTCTCTCTCTCTAGAATAAATAATCTCTCTGGAATAAATAACCTCTCTCTCTCTAGAATAAATAATTTCTCTGGAATTAATAACCTCTCTCTCTCTAGAATAAATAATCTCTCTGGAATTAATAACCTCTCTCTCTCTAGAATAAATAATCTCTCTGGAATTAATAACCTCTCTCTCTCTAGAATAAATAATCTCTCTGGAATAAATAACTTCTCTCTCTCTAGAATAAATAATTTCTCTGGAATAAATAACCTCTCTGGAATAAATAATCTCTCTGGAATTAATAACCTCTCTCTCTCTAGAATAAATAATCTCTCTGGAATTAATAACCTCTCTCTCTCTAGAATAAATAATTTCTCTGGAATTAATAACCTCTCTCTCTCTAGAATAAATAATCTCTCTGGAATTAATAACCTCTCTCTCTCTAGAATAAATAATCTCTCTGGAATAAATAACTTCTCTCCCTCTAGAAAAAATAATTTCTCTGGAATAAAAAACCTCTCTGGAATAAATAATCTCTCTGGAATAAATAACCTCTCTCTCTCCAGAATAAATAATTTCTCTGGAATTAATAACCTCTCTCTCTCTAGAATAAATAATTTCTCTAGAATTAATAATTTCTCTGGAATAAATAATCTCTCTGGAATTAATAACCTCTCTCTCTCTAGAAAAAACAATTTCTATGGAATAAATAATTTTTCTGGAATAAATAATTTCTCTGGAATTAATAACCTCTCTCTCTCTAGAATAAATAATTTCTCTGGAATAAATAATTTCTCTGGAATTAATAACCTCTCTCTCTAGAATAAATAATTTCTCTGGAATAAATAATTTCTCTGGAATAAATAATTTCTCTGGAATAAATAATTTCTCTGGAATTAATAACCTCTCTCTCTAGAATAAATAATTTCTCTGGAATAAATAACCTCTCTCTCTCTAGAATAAATAATCTCTCTGGAATAAATAACCTCTCTCTCTCTAGAATAAATAATCTCTCTGGAATAAATAACCTCTCTGGAATAAATAATCTCCCTGGAATAAATAACCTCTCTCTCTCTCTCTAGAATAAATAATTTCTCTGGAATTAATAACCTCTCTCTCTCTAAAATAAATAATCTCTCTGGAATAAATAACCTCTCTGGAATAAATAATCTCTCTGGAATAAATAACCTCTCTCTCTCTAGAATAAATAATTTCTCTGGAATTAATAACCTCTCTCTCTCTCTAAAATAAATAATCTCTCTGGAATAAAAAACCTCTCTGGAATAAATAATTTCTCTGGAATAAATAATCTCTCTGGAATAAATAACCTCTCTCTCTCTCTAGAATAAATAATCTCTCTGGAATTAATAACCTCTCTCTCTCTAAAATAAATAATCCCTCTGGAATAAATAACCTCTCTAGAATAAATAATTTCTCTGGAATAAAAAACCTCTCTCTCTCTAGAATAAATAATCTCTCTGGAATAAATAACCTCTCTGGAATAAATAATCTCTCTGGAATAAATAACCTCTCTCTCTCTAAAATAAATAATCTCTCTGGAATAAATAACCTCTCTGGAATAAATAATTTCTCTGGAATAAATAATTTCTCTGGAATAAATAATCTCTCTGGAATTAATAACCTCTCTCTCTCTAAAATAAATAATCTCTCTGGAATAAATAATTTCTCTGGAATAAATAATTTCTCTGGAATTAATAACCTCTCTCTCTCTAAAATAAATAATCTCTCTGGAATAAATAATTTCTCTGGAATAAATAATCTCTCTGGAATTAATAACCTCTCTCTCTCTAGAATAAATAATCTCTCTGGAATAAATAACCTCTCTGGAATAAATAATCTCTCTGGAATAAATAACCTCTCTCTCTCTAGAATAAATAATTTCTCTGGAATTAATAACCTCTCTCTCTCTAAAATAAATAATCTCTCTGGAATAAATAACCTCTCCGGAATAAATAATCTCTCTGGAATAAATAACCTCTCTCTCTCTAGAATAAATAATTTCTCTGGAATTAATAACCTCTCTCTCTCTAAAATAAATAATCTCTCTGGAATAAATAACCTCTCTAAAATAAATAATCTCTCTGGAATAAATAACCTCTCTGGAATAAATAATCTCTCTGGAATAAATAACCTCTCTCTCTCTAGAATAAATAATTTCTCTGGAATTAATAACCTCTCTCTCTCTAAAATAAATAATCTCTCTGGAATAAATAATTTCTCTGGAATAAATAACCTCTCTGGAATAAATAATTTCTCTGGAAAAAATAATCTCTCTGGAATTAATAACCTCTCTCTCTCTAGAATAAATAATTTCTCTGGAATTAATAACCTCTCTCTCTCTAGAATAAATAATTTCTCTGGAATAAATAACCTCTCTGGAATAAATAATCTCTCTGGAATAAATAACCTCTCTCTCTCTAGAATAAATAATTTCTCTGGAATAAATAACCTCTCTGGAATAAATAACCTCTCTCTCTCTAGAATAAATAATTTCTCTGGAATAAATAACCTCTCTCTCTCTAGAATAAATAATTTCTCTGGAATAAATAACCTCTCTGGAATAAATAACCTCTCTGGAATAAATAACCTCTCTCTCTCTAGAATAAATAATTTCTCTGGAATTAATAACCTCTCTCTCTCTGGAATAAATAATTTCTCTGGAATTAATAACCTCTCTCTCTCTCTGGAATAAATAATTTCTCTGGAATGAATAACCTCTCTCTCTCTGGAATAAATAATTTCTCTGGAATTAATAACCTCTCTCTCTCTCGAGAATAAATAATTTCTCTGGAATAAATAACCTCTCTGGAATAAATAATCTCTCTGGACTGAATAACCTGTGAGAATAAATTACCTCTCTCTACCCTAAGGATAAATAACCTCTCTAGACTAAATAGCCTCTCAGAATAAATTACTAATCTCTCTGGAATAAATTACCTCTCTGTCTGAAATAAATTACCCCACTCTCTCTGGAATAAATAACTCCTCTTTGGAATAAATAACTTGCTCTGGAATAAGTTACCTCTCTCTTTGGAATAAATTTACCTCTCCCTCTATGGAATAAATAACCTCTCTTTCTGGAATAGATTCCTTCTCAGGACTGAATGACTTCAGAATAAATTACCCATCCAATAAATATGCTTTCATTAATTGATTACCGATCTAAAACTGAAACCCCTGTTTCTCCTAATTATAAAATATTTAATGGTAAAATCATTTAAGAATTTTTCAAAAGATGGTATGTTGTATAATGACCATGCATAAATGCATTGTACTTTGGTTTTAAAGTATTGGTTGCAGTGGCATTGAGCAACATTCAAATTTCTGTTTGCAGAAAATTGGACTGGACACTTCAACATCAACAGTTCAAATTGACTGAAGAAAGAAAGATAGTCACGGAGATTGATAGGCTGCGGAGATCGAAAAGGACCTTAGCGTATGTAGTATTTACTTATATAGCTCTGTCGCCATGTGAAACCTCAATGCTTGAGGGACATGAAAACCCAAACACTAGCTGGCTATGAAAGCCTAAAAGTCACTAGCTTGATATGAAAAAGTTAAAAAGAGCACTAGCTTAATATGAAAACCTAAAAAAAACACTAGCTTGATATGAAAACCTAAACACTAGCTGGGTATGAAAATCTAAACACTAGCTGGACATGAAAACCTAAACACTAGCTGGGCATGAAAACCTAAACACTAGCTTGATATGAAAGCCTAAACACTTAGCTGGCTATGAAAACCTAAAAAAAAATAACTTTATATGAAAACCTGAACACTAGCTGGCTATGAAAATTAGTTGTGCCATAGTTCTTTATTATGTAGTAATGTCTATTGTAATTTTTTAATGGTTTATTTGTATGCGTCAATTTTTATAAATCCCATTTCTTCTTACTTTTATATTTAGCCAATACTTCACCCTCAAGCAGGAAATTTCTGGCATCAGGGACAAGCAGAGACGGATGAGGGAGGAGAGAGATGTGAGTGTTGATAGATTAAAGTAAAGTACCCTTCGGACCAAACTGATCACAGGGCCGGTGAAGCAGCGTTCACCAGTTTCTGTGGCCACAGCATACTAGGTGATTGTGTGGCCAGTAATCCAGCCTCCTTTACTTTACCCTAACTAATGTCAGGTACCCATCAGAGCTGGGTAGACTCAGGGACACACTCAAATCTGGGAAATATCCTAGCCTCCACCTGGATTCGAACCCACAACCTTTGGATCTCCCTTTGTTACTATATATTAACTTGCTCTATAACTCCTCCAGACATGCTGCTGTGACACACATCCTTATCCACTTAAACACAGGGTGAAATGAGACAGTAGTGAATGCAGGGTCCTATTGAAGCTGATGCCCAACCAAAGCAGACTTTTGATATAAAACTTTCCTTTTAATAATCAATAATATTTTAAGGTGTCTGGTCTTGAAGCCTAGTGACCCTGCACCCTGCCTCCTGCCATGGGTTAATATGGTACAGAGTGGAAGAGTTAACAAAAGTTAACCATCTTCACTAACTGCTCTATTCAATAATACGCATTACTTGGGTGAGTTGGATACAAGAAAACATTTTTTTTCAGAAACCAGAGTAATACCGATACTGTATCGATTATCACTGATATTATTTTTTGCTGTAGTTTTAAAGAAGTATTTCTTAAGATTCGAGAGATGGGGATTTGATTTCATGTTTAAAGTATAGCTGTGTATGATGCATCCAGGTTTATGTTTCATCATTTGATGGTCACCCAGTATCCCTTGTGAGGGCAAGTAAAGACACACTGTGCTAGCCACACTATCCAATTGCATTCCAAAAGAAAAAAAGTAAAGAAGCCTCTCTTTTGCCACCTGATACATCTGACTATTTCTTATTCTTCTTTCTCAAGTGTATGTTTGAGGATTAAGACAACAAGTCCAACACTTGTGATGAACTGCACAGTGGCTGTGAGTTGCTCCAGTCCACCATATAGTTTGTTATTGAAGAAAGTTTCCTGGGGCCATATGGCTGACCGGGTAGAGTGGTACAGGGGGCAGGTTTGAAGGACATGTTCCACATTTTTGGGAGCTGTTCCGCAGAGCACATTTCACTTGTTCCAACTTGTAGTTTGCGGAACTTTGTTCCATTGTTACATTGTGGTGTTGCTTGGCAGCCTGTAATGAGCTGTCCTTAGCTTGAGGATGATTACCGTATATACTCGCGTATAAGTCGCACCGGTGTATAAGTCGCACCCCTAGTTTAGGATTTTTTTTCTTATATGTTGTCATTGACCCGCGTATAAGTCACACGCTGACTTTCAGGGGTTACACTGCCTTTTAACTTCTCAAAAAATGCATACCCTTAAACAACAAAAGTTACTAATATTCACCCTAATTTGGAAACTTTCCTTAAAAAATGGTTTCAATCGTGCATAATGCAAACATAATCAAATAAAGGCAGCGCTTCATTTATTTTGAACAACCTATCAATACAGTCATTAGTCATATGGGAAAGTAAGGTATCTGTTTCTTCATCTAAGTCCATGTCCCTACTCAAAATACTATCCTATAGTCACACTATAGTGGGTCCACACACACAAAAAATCTTTTGATGTGCATCATTAGCCTAGACTGAGTGGCACCGGTATTCATAGTGATGACCTAATTACCATTAACATTGTTTGTAATGATTTCAAAGCTACTGCGCGAACATTATTTAAAAAAGGGGGGGAGTGATGGTGGCTTCTCGGAGGGTGTGATGGCTTCGCCATCGACAATAAGCTGTGTTTTTTCAACTCATACATGCAACTAAGGAACAATGACACACTTTATTAACATTTCACGCATTTTTTCATAAAGATTTGAAAAAAAAAATGTGAGTGCAGAATGTTTACGAAATGTCTGGAAATGTGTCGATTGGAAACATTGCTAGGACATGCGGACATGGCGCGCGCGTTTTTCTCGGTCATAATCTTAAACTAGTAGTATACAAGCTTATACCTATATTATAGGACTAGAGAGGCTTTTACACATTTACGACTCTTTCCATAATATAATTTGCGTTCAATAGGCCTACAAAAGTGCGCTATTTCAGACTGAGCGGCGCCGGTATTAACCACGCGTTATACAAGTGTCCCAATTCCCATTAACATTGATTGTAGTGTTTACAAACGCGACTGCGACACCGACAATAAGTTGTTGTTTTTTTAAATCTTAAATGCAACTAATGAAAAATGAAACATGTTATTAAAATTTTACGCATTATTTCTATATAGATAAAAAAAAAGGTTTGAGTGCAGAATTTTTCCGAAATTTAAATTAATTTAATGAAATGAGTCGATCGGCCGGCCAATCGTAGTTTTGGAATCATAGCGCGGTTTTTCCCAGGAATGCTACACACTGCCTTATTAGTAGGCTATAAGGTATAGTCAGAGGCAATAGGTCCTAAATAAAAAGCATCTTAAGCTACGTTATAGGTCTAGACAGTTTTGTACACATTTACGATTACTTCCGTACTGTAATTTGCATTTAATAGGCCTATGGAAAAATAATGCCGCCTTATACTTACACCACGTTTCCTCAAAACAAAATTGGTCCAAAAGTTCAAAAGGAAAGTGGGGGGGGGGGGGGGTCAGAAAAACACTAAAATATTTAGCATTTCAATCAATAGGTTATGAAGGCAACTTTAGAGTAGTGATGTTTTTCGAACTTTTCAAAAACCATGTCGGGTGTACAAGTCGCACCCCTACTTTTCGTCGAAATTTTCGGTAAAAAAAGTGCGACTTATACGCGAGTATATATGGTAGTTGATAGGCGGGTATATTTATAGATGCTTGTGTAATTAGAAAATTATTTTTTTTTGTTTCACAGACTTATTACCAAGCAGTTAGTAAATTGAAACACAGAGAAGAGGCATTGAGACAGACATTTTCCTCACTGAGGCATGAGCTTGAGTCACTTAAAAGAGGTATGGCCTAGTCATCTCTTCTCCTCATCACATGACCCTAACAACATTGTAGGAAAGGTGGAAGGGGGGGTGAGAGGGATCCATCCAATCCAAGCACATGAAGAAAGTTATCCTAGGCTCAGCATTGACTGGGCTTGAGAATCCCATTGTATTCAGCATCACTATCATCATGGGGTCTCGTGAACCCTACGTTACTGATTTACCTTTTAGCTAGCTACTGCAGGTTTTGAAAAACTATATTTGCAGACTTTACAAATTTGTGTCCAATATTTCTACAATTTAGGATGTCAATGTGACATTTTTGATAGTTCAGTGTGTAGAACCCTCAACAAGGGTGTGGAGTCCCATGATAATCAAGGGGTTACATAAATGGCTAGTTTTTTTTTTTTCATTTTTTGAAATGCCATCCCAAAAAGGAAAAGAAGTAGAAACTATAAAATAAATAAAAAGAAGTTTTAATAATGAAAGTGCACAAATGGACAATGAATGTTTAGTAATAAAAAAGATTTAGAGGGCTTTATGGAAATGGTTTTATTAAATGAATGTAAAGTGCATACAGAAGTAATGCTCTCGCAGCCTGGCCGGTGTGCAAATATAATACTTCTCCAAGTTTACGGGTTAAGTTCAAATTTTTCTAGAGGTTAAAAAAACACATCATCAATGGACTGAGAGTAACTTGACCAAAAGAAGATGATGGGTGCGCTATGTAAGCTATATCATGGAGACTTGTGGTGTAAGGCTAGCCATGATAAATGTAGCATCTCAGTTTTCTTTTTTTTTTTTTATTGCATAGGTTTGCAAGATTTTATGTGTGATAATTTTTTTTTTTTACAATATCTAGAGATTGATAGCTTGTATGAGCACAAGAGACACATGAGAAAACAGAAGGACGAGCCATTTGGAGTGCGAGACAGGCAAAAGAGAGAGAGTTGGAAGAGAAGAGAGGAGGGGAAGAAATCATTTGTCACCAACAGCCAAAGGGATGAGTAAGAAAAAAATGTATTTTTTATATTTCATGTGATTCATACAGGATTTGAACATTTTGGTAAAGCTGGGTTGGGTTTTCAACATTGGAAAAAAGTTTATACACTATTGGTAAATTTTACCCTAGGTTTAGGAATGTTTGTAAATGTAAATTTCACCATAATGGACAAAACAGAGTAAAAATGTTTATATCTTTATTAATAACCTAGAATCCGTAAAACACCCACGCTTAATATTGTTTGGAATAACTATTTACGCACCTGGTTAATTTAACGTATGAAATTGTACACAGTCTACCGGTATATATTGGCTTGTGAAAAGTTGGGGAATTAGGCAATCATCTTAGAAAACGAACCCTGTATACCAATGCCAAGGTCACATTATGCTTTAAAATAAACTTATCGTAGTACTTGACCATTCACTATCATTTATTTTACCTTTGACTGATTATTGTGAAATCCTTTAAAAAAAAATAATTCTGTTTTCTGCTCACTTGGTTGCTAAAAAGCAAAAGGAAGCAGTTGGGTTCACTTAGTTAACAATATAATTTGATTGGCAATGAATATATCCTTTAGTTAAACCATTAGTTTTCTGCCAGTGCCTAATTGGCAGCCGTCTTCTGATTTCATTGTGGAGTTGTTGTTTTTTTTACTCATCCTTCCACACCCTTGTCCTTGTATGGTTTCAATAAGAATCAGCTGACTTGGTGTGAAACTAATGACGGAATTTTGTCGTTTCACAGTGAGGACTCGGAAGTACCATATGAAAAGCTGATCCAGCTGTGTGGGACACTGTGTAATTACCTGCAACGGTTTGCTCATTTCTCCTCCACACCTGAACAGTCACTGGATAGCTTGTCACCTTCATCCAGTCTAGGTAAGAAACTTCCACAGTTCATATTTGTTCACCTTAATGTATGCTGTTTGATGCAAGCTTCTTCATAATTTACCAGCCCTTCTTCAGATACAGAAGATTATCGGGATTTATGCTTAACCTTCATTTCATTCCGCTGTCAGAAAAGGGTTTTCAAATTGTATTAACGTCTTTACTCTTCCAGTTAACCCTTTCCAGGCCTAAATTCCACTTACATGAAATTTTTCTTGCACATGATGATTTATATACAAAATATATTGTAGTTGTTCTAAAAATAAACTTATCCATAACAAAGTCATGAAAAAATGCTACATAATTGATATATATATATTTTTAGAAGTTGAAGAGGAAGTAGATGAAGGACATCACATACTTCGCAAGAAATCTAGCGATGCGGAAAGCTCAGAGTACTCTGGCAATGCTAAGAGGATTGTAAAGAAAAACAAAAAAGCCAGGAAACAGTCATCGGTTAGTTTCTGTAGTAGTTTTATCATTAACTGTGAAACTCTGATGTTGGTCGGCAGATATCAAAAAAGAGTTTACTGTTATGAATGTCATTGTTGTGCTCATTGTTGTGCTCATTGTATGTGCGTGTGCTGATGATGAATGAGTGTTGATGCAAAAGTGGCACAAACAGTAAGTGTTAGATGTGAAATGCCAAATATCATTGTCAAAAGCACTAAAGCTGATAGCAGGATATGTTTGGGACAGTGTTTCAATAGGAATTAAAAGTTCACTGTTTTAAATAACTTTAAACTGTTAAAGAAGAGTAGCATTTGACCCCAGCAAGTTTAAGTCCTAACCCAGTGATTTATTATAATTTAATAAGAGCTAGTTTTGCCTTGATTTGACCACAAATAAAAAAACTTTGCCCATCTCTTAGTAACAGTTAAAAAAAAATTAACATTCTATAATTTCCATATTTTTTAATTGTTCAAGTTCTGAGAGAAAAATATATATAGTTAAATAGACTAGTTTATGTAGTTCTGTGAACAAAAAATGAAGTTTAAGAAACACAGTTTTATATATACGGGTATATATATGTATAGATAACATATATTGGCATTCAGTTTTAAGAAATGTCCTTTGAATGTTTATGTGGTTTAGATTGTACCTTATTTTTGTCTTGCTAACAGTTGAAGAAGATGACTCACTCTTCTCAAGTTCTGGAACAGTTTCTTGCCTTAGGTTTGAATGCACCCTCGTTGGTAGCTGAGATTCCTGATGTATTGGAGAAACTTGCTCAGAAAAAGGTTTGTCTTTGCATTCATGGTACAAAAAGACAGGTGTTGTCATTGCCCCATCTTATATATAACATGTGAGTGAGCTAAATCATATCCTTTCTATTTGTCTTTAGGCCAATCTTGAAAAAGAGGTGGCCAGTGATGCAGGTTTCTCGGCAACTGAAAGCTACATCTGTGA
The DNA here is from genome assembly GCA_949126835.1 of Anisus vortex. Lineage (NCBI taxonomy): Eukaryota > Metazoa > Mollusca > Gastropoda > Planorbidae > Anisus > Anisus vortex. The sequence goes on from OX421505.1 coordinate 11,623,858, forward strand.
GATGTCTCGGCAGGCCAGCAAGACAGAGAGCCACGAAGACTATGCAGATGCGCTTCATGCTGAGCAGGTGTGCGCCGAGCTGATTGGTGAAGCAAGGTCATCTGAAGCCACGGAGGGGGCTGTGGGCGGGTGTGAGGGCCTGTCTGAGAACTCCGAGGTCATGAGCCCTAACAGCGACTCAACGCTGGAGGGAGATTCCGGGGACAGCCAGACTTCGTCTTTCAATAAATGTGATGACGTGTCCAAAGACTTTAGTCGGAAACTTGTCATCACTGAGGCAGACAGAAGCAACAATAACACTGTCGCGGATGCCTTCAGGTTGGCAGATGAGCACAAGCAAGACATGACAAAGCCGGGAATGTTGTTGAGAAGAAGCAGCCCACCCAAAACCTTATGTGATAGGCCGAAGCTGAGGCGGGCAAACAATATAACAGATGAGCAGTTCAGGCCTGCATCACTGCTTGTGTCCCCTTCTTTCCCCCCAGCTACTGTGTCCCTAGCCATACCCTTAGACATTAAAGAATTCCGACCAAAGAAGCCTGTTTGCCGTGTTGCCTCAAGCCCTTCCTCCAGCCTAGACCTAGGGCACTACACACAGCACGGGAGCTTCGCAGCTCAGCTCAAGTCTCCCAGCGTCAGCCCTTCCTCCTCCTTCAACGCCCGCAGCAAGTCACATGCCCCGCTGGCCAACAGGCTTTCCTCGCCGGCTTCTGGGTCATCGCCAACCCAGCGGCCAGCCAGACGCTCCATGACCATCCCCACACAGGCGACTGCGGCGGAACTTCACTTTGACATTAGTGACTTTCCTCCGCTGACTCCGCAGACCAAGAGCAGATCAAACAGTTTCTTCTCCAAGTCCTCCAATGAAGGACTGGCGGCAGAGGCAGCGCCCCTGGCCGAAACGAAGGACCAATTGGCAGATTCCCCACAGGGTCCTCCCCCCCATCTGTCTGTCTCTCAGATTCCATCAGAGGACAAGTCGTCCACAGAGAAGTGGGTGGAGTCCAACTCGGCATACTTCCATTCAGAAACACCTGTGATCTCTCAATGTAAAGAAACATGACTACCACAGACATTAGCCCACTTGTAAAACATCTCAAAGGTTTAAACAAAAAAATTCTAAGTTTAACTTGCAGCATCATTTTGGGTTGTGTTTTTTTTGTCTTGTAATCTTCCACTACATAATAAAAGACAAACAAGCTCTTATACTAACTATAAAGGTTTCACAAGTAGCGCTAAATGACTAAATGTCAACATTTTGAATGCAATAGAGGGTTGTTTTTTATCAGTCCCTAATAAACGAATGTATGTCTTTGATATTTAAAAAAAAAGCATGTTCCACGTCTTTCCAGCTCCTCTAGTTTTAACTGCAAAAGGGGATTGACTGCAAATGTTTTTTTTTTCAATTCTTTCTTTTTACTCTCCTGATTTTAATGTTACATTTTAAACAATCAAATAGAAACCAAATCATTTGTTGAATTGTTTGTGTTTTCAAATGAATTTTATTAGGACCAATCCAAAATGTTGGCTTTTAAAAATAGATAAGTTGGCCTTTTCCCCCCATAATAATGTGAAAATGTAATTGATTGGTTTGTTGGGTGTACACCTTTTATAGTTTGAATTACATGTCTTAATTTCTTATCAAAACTTTGCACTGCAAAGAGATATTGGTGAATCCATTTGATAATTTATTTACCTGGTTTTTTTTGTTGTTTTTTTTCAAACCTGGAGGTCTCCATGATATTTTAAAGTGTAATTCTAAGTCAGTTCCTATTACCTGAGTACGGTATCAATTTCCCATCAGTCTGATAGTGATAGAATAGAGAGATTAAGTGAAAGATAGATGTGTTTTTCTTCTGGGTGTGTAACACAACAGTGCAAGTTCTATACAAGCATTCAACTTTTATTGCTGCAATGACCATTCCCTACCTGAACAAAATAAATAGGATTTCCTAGAGGCTGGGGAGGGAAAAAAATTTCCTTTTCAAGTAAAGATTTGTTTCCATAGCCGCGGTGTATTCACAGAGGCATTTGAAAAGATAGATCAGCGGCTGCAATTTGTTGAAGATTTTTTTTAATCTTTGTTATATTCGGGTAGGTCTAGGTAGTTGTGTTATTTTAATTTTGTTTTTTCATTACTCACAAACGCAATTTAGTTACAGAGTAATTTCTGTATGTGTATTGCTTCCCACCCATCCAATGTTTGACAACTTTACTGATAAATTATTGGCTATCAGTTGGCTCTACATACAAATATATCTGCAATATATATATATATAATTTGAAAGATGTGGTGTTTTATTTTTGAGTTGGCAAGATCAAGCTACGAGCTGGTGGGGAGTGTGATTTTTAACCCTTACAGTCCCGGGCGCGTATATAGCGTAACTGAAGGCAGCATAGATAGAAGTAGGTCGGTACGGGAAGGGTTAAATGGTAGAGGGACATTGAGAAGAGAACATTACTTAAATTATAGTTTTATTTTTTTAAAAGGCTGATGTCAAGGTCTAGAGCTTTCATGACACATTGGACTATAAACCAAACACAGTCATAGAAAACTAGATTATGTTTGTTTTTTGTTGTGTCATTGTCCATTTTAAAAAGGAATTTCAAGAAATATTTTTTTGTTGTTCTTGTACTTAATAATTTCATGGCAATCAATTATTTGTAATATTTTTTTCTTTTGTCTGTTTTTTTTTTTAAAATAATTTTTGTGTGTGTGTGTCTACTGCTGGAAACCAAATTAGTCAGTCAGATATGGAATTTTATATTTGCTTTTATATTCTTAGAAATGTGTTTACATCATTTAAGGTGTTTTGGTACATCATTTAGGCTGTTTGGTACATCGTTTAGGCTGTTCGGTACATCATATAGGCTGTTTGGTAAATCATTAAGGCTGTTCGGTTCATCATTTAGGCTGTTTGGTACATCATTCAGACTGTTTGGTACATCATTCAGGCTGTTCTGTACACTTACTGTGTCAAAGGTTTTGTTCTGGAATAATATCTACCTCTGTTTATTGTATTTATCATAAAGAGCGAACCCCCTGATATAAAAAAAAGTTTTGGATTAAGCTGGATAGGAACCAGTTTAGGGGAGTGGAGGGAAAGACTAACTAGTGCACTTGTTGGAAAAAATGCTTCATTTCATGTTTAATACAGTGATGAAGCAGGAAGACAATCGTTCACCGCCATTTTTTTTGTGTGGCTTTATAATTTATGCAAAAATAGTAGATTTTGTTATTTAAAAAAAAATAATAATTTCCTACCACTACATATTTCAATGGCAATGGGATCTTTTAATTGGAAGCTCCCTACTGGTTTTTCTTCTTCTTTAAATCATTTCATTTCAACAAATTTCTGTTGTTATATTTGAAAATATGTATTGCTTTAGAGATTACATTGTGTGTCATTTACACATGTGTACATATCCTACTTAACTGGATGTTGACATTATTTTAGCATATCATCATCATTATGGCGTTTTTTACAATACTGCTGTTGTTTTATTTTTAATCAGAGCTGCTTGTGAGTCGGAAATTTATGTTTTTTTTCTTCATTTGTTTTGTTGTTCGTTTTTAAATTCCATATTTATTGGTATGTATTTATTGTTACAAGTGAAGGCAAGCACATTAGTCTTTTTAAGCGACTGAGACTCTTGGCTGAATTCTTAAATAGTCAGCTGTGTCTTTAGTTTTAATGGCAGAGCTCATATATTATTCTTAGATAGAAAACAGTACCCAAACTGAGTATTTGGATGTACTATTTGCAGAATTTGGGCATGAACAGAGCAGTAGAGGCAACTCCAAAGTTTCTCTATTCTATGCAAAGCTTTACTCTCTTGATAATTGTCTTTACATTATTATTACGGTATTTTCATAGGATTAAGCTATACAAATCAATCCCAATCCATAAACCGAAACAAATTTTCTGATTGGTATATCCCATCTTACCCAAAACAAATCTTCCCATTTGTTCTCATGACCTAAATGAATTTTTTTTATTGCTTGTTTTCATGTATTTCCATTGAAAAAAAAATTCTCATTGGATGTTCCCTTTTGGTGCACCTAAAGAGGGCAGTTAAATTTTTAAAAATCATTCCTTGACAATCAGTGTCCACTAAGTGGTCAGTCCCTTTTTACTCATCATTATTTTAGTTACTACAAATGCAATCCTCCCTTATCAGACCATTTTAGGTCATAGGGCTGGTGATGCTAAATTTTTAATGAAATGTTTTCGTGGCCAAGGCATGGAAGGAGATTTAGTGGCCAGTGCAAATTAAATTTGGCGAACGGAACCTAGTATGTCTCTCTCAAAAGGACCAGTTGTTCAGTTCAGTTGCTCGTAGTGTCTTGAGCTCTTTAGCTGTCTCATGCCTACCTATTATATAAATCCTTGATATCCATTATGATTAAGAGTATCCATGAATTTAGTGTTGTTGTTATTATATTTTTTTGGTGATACCTTATTTGAATCAGGTTGCTTGGATCACTTCAGATCACTAGATAAAAAAAAAAAATTTTTAATGTGGTTATTTATGTTTAATGATGATATCTTTTTTTTTTTGGGGTATATATTTATTTATGTATTTATTCTTTATGTTTGATTCAGCTCAGGGGTTGGGCTAACTATGGCTTGCGAGTCAATTGTGGGCCTTCCGCCCCTCTGTTTTTTAATGGTTCGCTCTGCCTTAGAGTTAGAGAAATAGAATGATAATTGAAACCTTTGCCCATTTTTTTTGTGGCTGTGTTTTAGTGTGGGGTATTGTGTTGATATATTGATTGAATTAATGTCATATCCAGTAATGATAATTATAATAATGATTTAATAATACAAGTTTATGAGCAGGATAAAAGATGCCCCCTTCCTTGCTTTCCCATTGTAAGACTCCGTATTGAATCTGGCTCGCAGCTAAAAACAAAAGGTTTGCCCGCCCCTGTTTAGCTGAATCAGATTTTGCAGTACGGTACTCTTTTTTTGTGTGTTTTGAAATGTGCTGCATCATTTAAAGACATGCTGTCGTACTTGTATCAAGTACTTTTATTTATTGATCTTTTTATAGTCATATTTTTTAAAATTTCTCTTGTAGTGCTTCTTTTAAAATGAAAAAAAAATGTCTATTTTTCTGTGGGTGCAAAATATTGTGAGCGAACATTTTAGTGATGGAAGTGATCTCATGAGGCGAATTGATGATTTTACTGGTTCTGTATGATTGAGCTGACATCCCTTCTTACAAGTTCACTAAATGACTGTCGTGACACTGACATCTATGTCAGGGGTCGGCACCCTATAGCACGGGTGCCACACTTGACATACAGAGCGATTTTCCAATGGCACTTGGAAGACCGCCAAAAAGAGGCAATTCAAGTCTCTTCTACAAGAAATTGATTGTGCAACTTGGTGGCGCAAGTTTACTTTTAGTCTGTTGGCACACTGAATGAATTAGAAAGCCTACACTATTGTCAAAAGGTTGCCGACCCCTGTTCTATGATATTGACTATCACACTTGGCGGCTGTCTTTTGCGACAACAACAACAGCAGCAAAAAGGTCCAGACGGTCTTGTGCCAGTTTTATCACTGTCTATACTTGGTGCCTTTTAATTTATTTATTCAAGATTTTGTTTTTCAAAAAATATTCGTTTCAGTTGGTTGTTTCCCCAAAGAGTGTGCGTGCCGGTTAGCGGAATGGAGATTTTTGTTTCGTTTTTTTGTGACTGCTTATTTTCAATTAACCTGGTGAGGGTTTTCAGAACTTAACTGTGACCTATTTTTACTACATAATATTTGTATTTATTTATTTCCAAGTATCTTGATTCTTGCAGAGTTATTGAATTGGTTCATGTTGTGAGGAACTTAAAGAATTCCCTGTAATGTACTTAGGAATGTTGTTGTTGTTGTTGTTTTTTACATATTTGAATTTTTGATGCAAAAATTTAAAAAAAAAGTTTTGTTGTAGTTGTTTGGGGATCACTATACTCTGTAATTGATTGTTTAGAAAAGAACACTGTCAGCCCTCGTTGGTATTTTTTTTTCCTGTAGTCATGGCATACTAGGGGATTGTGTGGCCAGGACAATGCCCAGGCCAACTTTACCTTCTCCCCCAATGTCTCGTAATGCATATGAACATTTAAGCCAAAGAGCAAATGATGTTTAATGCCATCAAGCCTAAAGTGTTTTATTTCAGTGTCATGATGTGTATTATACCAATAGGCAAAAAGTGTCTCTATATTAGTACTTTGTGCGATATAGAGCTGGTGACATAAAATGATCTGATCTGCAATAAAAGAGAACAGTGTTATTGTTTTTCTTCCCTATACCTGTGTAATGAATTTATTATACACATATCAACATCTGAAAATGTTCTAGGCAGAATTAGCGTATTACTATATATTTCGTTGTCTGTCTGTATTCTGTAACTGTCGTCTGCGCATAGAACTGTCACCAACGGGATATGCGCTATATAAGCACCGTTATTATTATTATTATTATTATTAGGTCTCTTATACTTATACACACAAAAAATGATTTGTCCCTGTATCTTCAAGACTTTTCCTTTATTTATATGTTAATATTTTTAGCTTAAACTTCATACAACTTTATAGAAAATGTCAAGTCCTTGCTAATAATGCTAAATTGTGATGTAAAAAAAAGTCATTTTCTGAAAAAATCCTGTTCTGTTGACCTACTAAGTGAACTACTCAAATATTTTGCACTATTATTTTTACAAATTAGTTTTCTTGATCTTTAAGGAATACTATTAATAAACCTCATGTCATTTGAAAGCAGCTTCAAAAATTCTCTCCCCACCCACTTCATCACCTTTGCTTTAATATTGCTTGTGGCTTTGGAGATGTTTTTTTTAAATCCGTGGTGAGAAGTATTACAAAAACAAAATTTTGTTCTTTATTTAATAGTTTACAATTTTAAATTTCTGAGTTTGTCAACAAATTTTTTGTTTCTCATAGCTGTGTGTTAGTGTGATATCATTGTATTTTTTTTTTCTTCTGTTAGTTTTGTGTACATGTTTTTTGAGACTTTGTTAATGTTCCACCACATAGCAACATGTTCAACTTGTGATGTTAACTCTATTCCTGAGAGCTGTCTGGTTCCTGCATTGTGAGACAGGTGGTTGTAGAGCAAATTGTTATGCCCATATAATTATGCAGATTTTGTAAATACTATGTACATACATGAATTATTTAAACAACTTTTGTTTTTGTGTGTGTAGACTCCTTTGATTTGGATTTGATGGAGGTTGGTGTGGTCTGTGAGAACAATGACAAAGAATTTTTTATAAATTTGGCTTGTTTGTTTTTTCTTCCTCCTGTGCATCATTCCAAACTTTGTTTGCTTATTAAATTATGATCTAGGTCAGCCGCAGGTTGCCTTAAATTCTTGGATGTTCCACTTGATTGGGTAGGGGCATGGTGACCAAACGGCAGCACCTTCGGCTGGCGTATGAAAGGGTTCGAGTCCTTGTGAAGGTTAGGATTTGTTACCGGGTCTGGAGGGTGTCCCTGAGTCTACCCAGATCTGATGGGTTCCTCACATGAGATGGGGTTTAGTAAAGGCAGCTGGGCATTGTGCTGGCCCCTTAATCCCCTTGTATGCCATGGCCACAGAAACTGGTGAATGCTGTTTCACCGGCTCTAGGGATCAATTGTTTTTAATGTGTACCCACCGGGACTCAACTCACACCCTGGTGAAACGTATGCTTAAGAACAACGTCCCCACTCCCTATCCCGCTGTTTCCACAATGCCCTAGAACTGGTTAGGCAGGCTGGAGTCCTCTGGTCTAAGCTGATTCTAGATCACTACAAATATGCACCTTGATAGTTGTCTAGGCTTACAATTGAGTGTAAACTATTTACCTAGATGATGACATAAACAATGTGTACAAAATCCCACAAATTTCATCTAGATAAAACACAATAATTCTATATTTATATTAAAAAGATTGTATGAAATTTTGCAGTATTAAAAAGAAAAGGTTGGAAAGCATTTGTTTTTATTGTCTTCTTTAAAAAATTTTTTTAACTATTTCATTTTTTAGCAGGCAGGTTTTGATTTTTTTAAGTACTGAAAGTTTATTTGATCTCTTTTTTTTTTGTCATTAGGACTAGTGAGCAAAGTTGAGCTATTTCTTTGGCCACCACTTACAGTGAAATTCTGTTTGCATTTTGTACAGCCTTTTAGTTTAACAGTCATTGAAAATTCAAAATGATGATAATTTAATTCTACTTGTGTTACTGCTAGGGCATGGTAGCCGAGCAGCAGCTCGTTCGACTGGCAATCCGAAGGTCCTGGGTTCAAATCCTGGCGAAGCTAGGATTTTTTCCCAGGACTTGAGGGTGTCCCTGAGTCTACCCAGCTCTGATGGGTATCTGACATTAGTTGGGGTAAAGTAAAGGCGGTTGTGCTGACCACACATCCCCTTGTATGCCATGGGCACAGAAACTGGTGAACGCTGCTTCACCAGCCCTATGATCTTTTTGGTCCGAAGGGTACTTTACTTACTTTACTGTGTTACTGCTAGATCTTAATAGATAAGGGATTAAATAAGAAATATGTATAATACTGACTTCCACATTGTGTGTATAGTACAGCTTTTATTTAAGTTTAATAGATCCAGTTTTTACAAATTTAGTATGAAGATAATTTAGTCCTCTAGAATTTTAATAGTTAAGGTGAACAAAACAAATCCTTCATAATACTTTTCTAGCTTACAAGTAAAGATGACCCCAATGTGAGAATTGTAAATATTTTGAAATAATGAGAATTAATATTATTATTTTACAATAGCATGAAACAGTTCATTTAATGTTGGAAACCCAAAATTATAAATGCTTGAGCCATACTTAATGGATTTCTTAAAAGAAGATGATTGATGTTCACAGCTGAATAAAAAAAATAGTTTGTTCATCAATATAAAAATGTGCTCCAAAAAGTATAATGAAAACCACAAAATAACAAATGTTTTCGGGGGGGGGGGGGGGAGTTAGGGCGGGGCTGGGTGTGATTCAATGCATTGTCATTAGCATGTCTCTGTTCCAAGTTTCAGCTTGATAGGATGTCGATTAGCCTTCAGAAGAGATTTTGCCAGAAAGTCATATAGTTTATAATTAACAGCATAAATTTTGCCCTGTTAAAATAATATACTTTTCTAATAGTGATGATTTTGCAAGGTAGCTTAAATAAAGTTAACTAGTATTTATTCTTTATCCCTTATCTTATAATTTTTGGAGCTACTTCTATTATATGTGAGTGACTTAATTTACTATAGTATTAGATGATTGGGCCTACATTGGAGCCTTTTTAAGGAAAAAAAATTTAGTGTTGTCTTCCATATAAGTAGCCTTTATGTTACTACTGCACCTTCTATACAGAAATTATTGCTCTAGGCGACATTGGTTCAAGTATGTCTATTTAAGAAGCATAAAGTTTAGTTTAAATTTTTATTGCTTTTTTCAGCATGATAACTCATAAAAATGAGTTATAATTACCCCAACACTTTTTTTAATTAAATATTTTCCATTTATAAAATAGACCAATTTCTTTTTTTGTTCTTTCATAATGTGTTGATACTATTTACAGTTTATGTCCCTGGTTAACAAAGAATATTACCAGTAATTATAAGTTGGAAAGTGTAAAAGCTTGGAAAATAAAAATCTCTGCATTGGCAGCACTGACAGGAAAACAAAACTTGGTGTTGGCAAGGGGGAGCTGGTTCACATTATTGTTTGTTATTGTTTTAAGCTTTTGCCTGCCTTCTCCCACGTAGCAATAATGTTAGCACAAGATTACCGGTCTACAGTCTACAATAATTACGATTCTGCTTCTATCAATATCAACGTTTTAACGCTTTAATTGATGGATCCCAAAATTGTGTTCTTCAAAGTCGACTTTACTGACTTTACTACTTTAGTTTTAGTCATCCGACTTACTAAAAAAGTATAAATCGTTTTTTTTTCTGAAGAATTGAACATGCAATCACGGCAATGACAGTACACTGTACAGTCAACTACCTACTGACTGGTGCTAATATATTATACTTAGTAGCCTTTACTACTATACTATAATAGGCTATTGTTATAGTCTATATGATTATTAAACACTAAACTTAAACTCACGAATATATGTGGCAGTGTTTCAAGTGTTGTCTGTGCATTTGATCCGTTTGATTTTGTCAGCTACACCCACCCAATTATATGTAGGCTAATAGTATTACTGTTACTAGTTAGTATCAATTTCTATGCTATAATATATAGCCTAGAATCTAGAATACAATTAGTAACAATGCACTTTAATACTTTAATCAGTAAATCACTGTAATGGTCAGGCTTGCTAGAGTAGTAGAGCTCTATCAACTATACTATAGGCCCTATTGACAATTATTATGCTGTAGTAGTGTAGTACGTCTAAAGAAAATGCAGCTGGCTACTATAAATTATTGGAGGTCTATAATTATAACCTGTAAAACAATAAACATTTGCTGCCCATCTGTAAAGCAGATTAAAGCAAAAAATATATCACAATATCAGTTCCTTAACAAATCAAGAAGACTTGCTTAATTAAAGAAACTGGTTAAGCTACTTTACATTTCAAACAAATGATTAAAACAAGGATTACAAATGCCATAGGCACAAGCCAATTATGCCTGATTATGGGCATTAAAGCTGTGGCTACAAAACCAAAGTTGTCTTAAATGCCGTCAATATTGCCAACATTTGATAACATGGCGGCCCTCTTTCGTAGAAAGTACAGAACCCTCGGACTTCTAGCGATTGTGACCATTTTATTTTATCTCCTCCAGTGTTTCACTGTGTCCAAACTTGGTCAGCTTTCAAATAAGAGATCAAAAAGTTGGAGCGACAATGATGTTCTCAATGGCTTGATGCTCGGTGAGGAAGAAGATGGAGAAACGGCAGAGCGTGAGGATGATGACCATTATCTTTATTTTTATAAAGGCCGCAATAGAATAATCGATGGTGAATATAAGTTTGAAATGGGACCTAATCCAAGTAATCATGTACCGTCTGTGAATAATATCATAACTACCCTAAAATCTATACCAGTTTCAAATGTTAAAGTCAAAGATAAACTGAATGAAAATAAACAGGATCTTAGAAAAACTTCACCTAAAGTTAAAGCTAACATAATGAAAGAAGACTCTCATGCTGAAAAAGCTGTGAAAGTAATCAAACCCCAAACTGACTCTGACAGAGCTAAAAATTTGAAACATGACAAATTGCATCCTGGGAACGGGACACAGAGCATCCTTGGTGTGCATAAGGCACATCAATATTTGTACAAAAGAGATGAGAACAGTATGGTTGGATGTTTAACTATGCCTGAGGTAGGTGGACAAAAAAAAAAGCTCTATATTTACTACTTTGGTAATGGTCACATTATATTAAATAATATCCAGTTATATTTATATTAATGGATGTTGCTTTTATATCAATAAGAAATGTTAACAATATTCTATTTATTTTGCTATATGGCAAGATTTCGATGCAGGGGTCAGGCAGTAAAATAGTTTTTTGCACGACTGCTGTCCTGAATTGTATTTTGTTTATATTTCTTTCTTAGGCTAAATGACTTTGGGGCATGGCCTAACGATAGTGCTATAATCAGTTGTTGTAGCAAAGGTCCTAGGTTCCATTCATGGTGAAGGCAAGGCTTTGATCCCGGGTCTGGAGGGTGTCCCTGAATTTACTCAACTCTGATGGGTACCTGACAGTAGTATGGAAAAGTAAAGGTGGCCGATTAATCCTGCCTGTGGTTAGTACACCGGTCTGTCAACAAAACAGCAGTTGACTGGTCTCTGCCATCCTAAAGAAGTTTTGGGTTTAGGACGTAATAATATTCTATATAGAAGTAACATCTTTAAATTGTAAACTTATAAGTCAAGTTTCTGTGTAAACACACAATCCCCAAGTATGCCATGGCCACAGAAACTGGATAACGCTGCTTTCCCTGCTCTATGGATCAATTTGGTCTGAATTGGATTACTTTTTTTTTAATTAAAGGACTAACTCCAAAAACCACTCTCTCTAGACATTATAAAACATAATAAGATCTTAAAAAGTAAGTGATGCTTGAGTTAAAATACTAGCAACACTATCCCTTCAGAAGCACCGGTTAGTGTGACCCTTGCTTTGTACATGATGCTTTACTTTTGTTACTTACTTTTGGGCTTGAAAGTTTAAATAGTTTTTGTTGTTTTTTAACTTAAATCTTATAAAAAAAATGTAATGTTATTATTTATACTGGTAATATGATGGTTTGAAATTGGACTTGTTTGAAAACAAATATTCAAGGAAGACAATTTTTTTAATCCTCCATTATAAATTGTAATCCTGGTGTTTTATTATTAATTAAATTTGTAAAAATGTCAATTGAGCATTAACCAATTTCAAGTCTTATTAAATGTGATAATATTACAATAAACAGGTTAGAATATTGTACAGCCAAATCAACGATGATTTTTGTGATTGTCCAGATTCAAGTGATGAGCCAGGGACCTCTGCATGCCCATATGGCAAGTGAGTATTATCTGATTAACCAATTTAAATTGTGTTATCCAGGGGTCAGTTATATTAATTTTGATAGAATTTCTAACACTAACATAAACATTGAATATGAGGAAATGTATGTAGTTTACCGGTAGTGCTAGCGTAGTTAGCGGTAGCTGTAATTTGAGCCAGATACACATACATACAGACAACAGGGTCATTTACGAACATTTCTCCATTGTGATGTATGCCTGATCAAAAAATTTCATTAAGAAAAAGAAAGAAAAAAAAAATATCAGAATCATAAAAATAGTATAGTAAGTAAAGTATCCTTGTCAGATCAATTTGACCTAAAGGGCCTCTGAATCGGCTATCACATTTTTCACTGGCTGTGTGGCCAGCATAATGGGGAACAGCCTTTACTTCTCCCAAACTAATGTTAGGTATCAAACAGAGCTGGGACACCCTCCTGACCCAGGATAAAATCCTTGCAGTCACCATGATTTGAACCTGGAACTTTTGTTAGGTCAGTCAAGCCCCATAAACTCATAATAGCTTGCGGATAATTTTTTTAAGTTCTAAAATGTTATATGCTTCAGTGGCTCTAAAAAATTATAATTCATACATACAGTACAAAGTTTAGTAAATCAAATGTAAAAAAAATACTTCTGTTTGTTCCTAAAAGTATTGAAATGTATTTTTCCCTACCAGATTTTATTGCACAAGACAGTTGCCTGGCTCACCAGCCCAACACATTGCGTCAAGTAAAGTGAATGATGGTATATGTGACTGCTGCGATGGCAGCGATGAGTGGAGTGATGCTGTTGTGCCAGACTTCATGAGAATTAGAGGTTTATCTTCATCCATTTCACTTAACGTTGTCGCACAAAATTATATAATGTCCATAAGAGACTTCTAAAGCTTGCCCATCTGTTTGGGTCCTTGCACATACTAAGGGATTGGGTGATTAAAACAATGGTTATATTCATTGCCAACTGCTCCAAACCTAATGCCAACACAATTTTAGCATCTTTTTTTTTTACAGAGGACAAATTTCACACTTAGAAAAATATTTGAGGAAATAATAAAAGTTAAAAAAAATTAAATTATAGCCTACCAAGAGATTTCCAGTGTTAACTAACTTTGTGCAGTTATACCTCAAATGTGTGTTCATTGTGTTGTTCAAGAATGTTAGCTTCTGGCTTCTGTGTATGATATTGGCTGGTCTTAGAAATCTACCAACACCACATTAACATTTTTGTAATTCTGCTTGACCAAGGTCTAGTCATCTCCTAATAATATGGTTGCTTTTACTTACTGCACCCCCCCCCCCCCACATCTACATCATTAAATAATTATAATTGGTCACTTATAAAGCGTCTCACTCCATAATAATGCAAAGCATGCTCAGCGCGCTCATAAAACCATAAAAATGAAACAACAACATTCTAAAATAGTTTTAAACAAGTTTACATCATTCAATCTCTCTTCATCATAACATTCAACTCAGGCGAACAAGCTCTATTGATACTTTCAAAAAGAACTTAAAAACTCATTACTTCAATATTTACCATAGATAACTTACTTTAGACCCCTACTGTCTTACTTATATGTGACCCGTTCTGACGAAATGAGACATAAGTCGGAAATACCAATTTGTGCTACAAGTGTTTTTGTGTTGTGGGGGTCTTTCCAGTGAATTTTTTTTTATTTTTGTAAATACTAGGTTATCCATTTCTAAATCATAATTTATATGTTTTTTTTTATTTTTTATACTTAAAAATACTTTAATTAATTATTTTGATCAACGTGTGATTTAAAATTTAGCATACGTTCACTAAAATTCGACTTTATTTAACCTATTGTTTTGTACCTAAACCCTGACAGAACCCCACAACATTATATATCAATGAAAAGGGCAGACTTTCGGGAATTTTCTTGCGATCACTATTTATTTATAGAAACCAATCAGAAAATATTTAAGCCTGAAGTTTGGGATAAACAATTCCTTTCTTTCTATCCAATGAAAATTCGTTTATAAATTGATCATTGGTTACGATACCATATTTTTCCAATACAAATTCGCTGATTGGCTAGTGGAATACAAGGCGGTAAAGAATTAGGCTTTCCGTTTTCGATATTATGAAAATTTCACACAATGGAGAGCGCATAGCTTCACTGTAAAATTCTTTGAGAGATGCTATTTTTTATTATTTTTTGTTCAGTTTTATTATAAAATAATATCGTATATACACCACTAAAAAGATAATTGAATGCCCTTTCGATTGGTATGTAAATATAGATATTACGAATCTGGTTGCTATAGAGTTTAGACATTTTCAAATGCATTAACTTTAAAACGCCTTTTCTCGAAACTCTTGTTTTTTTGTCTGACTAGTTCTAAGTGATAGTAAGTGTCATAGAAAAATGAAATATTGACGTATAATAATAAATTTGGTATTAAAATAAAGCCTATTCAATGCCCTTTGAAACGATATATATAACTTAAAATGTTGAAAAAACCACTTATGTCTCCTTTTGTGGGAATGGGTCACATATATTAGGTCAGTTAATGCTTCATTTATTTGATTTGTCCTATGTTTGTAAAATTTTAAATCATCAATTAGTTTTCTATTTTCTTAGCCTAGAGATTATATCCGTGTTCTTAGTTGTATGTTAAATGCACTCTGAGCTTACATTATGTTAGTTGGCAGGGCTATACTAATATTATTATTAATTACTTTCAGTCTTGAGGTTATTCTTTGTCTATAATATTTATAAACAAAACAAATGCTGCCAACCCCTGTAGTTTCTGTCCTACTCTCTGATACAAGCCGCCGTACGATTTTCCATGTGACTTTTTTCTTCATCCCTTGAACACTATATAATTCTGACAGATGGCGAGCCTCTGGGTGCAGTGTATCACGCCCCCTGCTCTGACAAGTGCGGAGAAATACTTTTGGTCAGGCAGAGTGAGACCGCCATCAGAAGCCTGGGGAAAGGTATGCAGAAGAAATATCTAGAACTGGCACAAACAGAGCTGACAGAAGAGGAAAGGAAAGTGAGTTGCAGATATCTTTGTTTGTTTTTGTAAATTACAAATATCTTTGTTTAAAAAATTTGCTGATATCTTAATTTTAAAAATGTCCAAATATTTCTATAAAAAATGTGTGAATATCTTATTAAAAATTAGCAAATTTCATCATTTTTTTAAATAAACTTAATTCAAAAATAATGAAGACTAGCAAAAAAGAAGACTCATGAGGAAAAGTGGCATAGTAGTAGCACGCTTAATTCGCCATCCCCAATGTCTTGGGTTTGAATCCAGGTTAGGCGCAGGATTGAGATGATTTCAATCAACTGATGGCTTGATAGAGCATAAATATAGATTTATTTTTTTATGTTTGAATTTGAAACTATTCATGGTTTTAGTGATAATGTATATGTTTACAATACTCCTCAGATTAAAAAAATGATAAATAATGCCATTTCTTTCTAGGGATGACTGTTAATGATTTTTCTGAACCTTATTTTGCTTTTATGAACAGTAATTTAGGCAAACTATTTTACTTTAAAATTATTAAATGTACAGCATAATCTAAAGAAACTTGTTTAAAAAAAAAAAAAAATCCAAATCAAATGTTGAATTAAAATTAAACAAAACAATTAAATGTATAACATCTGATTTAAATAAAGTAAACAGGAAATTTTGTTGTTTTGTGTTTTTTTTATACCGTATATACTCGCGTATAAGTCGCACCGGTGTATAAGTCGCACCCCTAGTTTAATTTTTTTTTCTTATATGTTGTCATTGACCCGCGCATAAGTCGCACCCCAACTTCCCGGGTTATACTGCCTTTTAATATCTCAAAAATGCATAACTTTTAACATAAAAGTTACTAAATATTCACCTTAGTTTGGAAACTTTCCTTAAACAATGGTTTTAATCGTGCATAAGGCAAACATAATCAAATAAAGACAGGGCTTCATTTATTTTAAACAACAGATCAATAGGCCTACAGACATTAGTGAGATGGGAAAGTAAGGTATGTGTTTCTTCATCTAAGTCTTTCCCAACACAATTTCCTATCCTACACATAAAAAAGTCTTTGAAGTACGTCATTAGACTCAATGTCTGGAGACTGGGAGGCGCCGGCATTTATGACGCGCTATACATGTGTCCTAATTACCATTAACATTGTTTGTAGGGATTTCAAGTGCGTCTGCGCGATCGACAAATAATAAGCTGTGTTTTTTTTTCAACTCTTACATGCAACTAATGAAAAATAAAACACACTATTGACATTTCGCGCGTCCATCTGCCGATCGTACTTTTGGAAACATCGCCTAGACCTGGGGTGGTCTTATCGGAATGCTCAACACTGCCTTATTAGTAGGCTATAGCCTATAAGCCTAGACCTTAAATACTAAATAAAACGCATCTTACGCTTTTTGGCCTACCTACATAGACAGGCTTTCATACATTTACGATTCTTTCCATACTGTAATTTGCGTTCAATAGGCCTACCAAAAAAAATGCCGCCTTTAAACTTACTCTACGTTTCGGCAATATACAATCGGCCCAAAAGTTCAAAAGAAAAGAGGGTGGGTGTCAGAAAAAACTAAAATTTTTGTCCATTTCAATTTCAGTTACATATAGATAGTAATATTTACACAGATGAAAGTTTTCTAAATGTAAAATGTTGGCCTAGGCATATCCTAGTAATTCTACATCACTACAATCAACTATACGGGTTATGTAAGAAACTTTATGACAGAGTAGTGATGTTTTTCGAACTTTTTAAAAACAGTGTCGGGTGTATAAGTCGCACCCCTACTTTTTGTCGAAATTTTCTGTAAAAAAAGTGTGACTTATACGCGAGTATATACGGTAAATTATTCTTATAAACCCCGACGCCCAAGACGCTGCCCCTGAGTCTACCCAGCTCTGAAGGGTACCCGACATTAGTAAGGGAAAAAAGGCGGCTGGGCATTGCGGGTGGCCACATAATCTCCTAGTATGCCATGGCCACAGGAATTAATGAATGCTGCTTCACTGACCTTATGGATCAGTTTGGTCAGAGAGGATTACTTTACTTTTACACAAGACTGAAATGTCTGTAAAGTCAAATGTAACGACCCAATTATTTCCTTTTAATTCCTGACCCGGTACAGAAATTTGGAGATGGCGGCATCTTCTACCAGCTCAGCAAGCACTGCTACACAATCAAGGTGGAGGCTTACGATTATGAGGTCTGTCCCTTCGTCAAGGTCACCCAGCAGTCCTTCCCGCACCCATCCGTCACGCTCGGCCGGTCACCGGCTCTTGGCTTTGAGAACGGCGAACACATGCTGATCATGGACCATGGAGACACCTCCCTCTGTCCGTTTGGGAGAGGAAGAAGGTCAAAGGTTAGCACACAGCTTTATCATTTATTTGACAGGCATTGATGCGTCAGTGGCTGGTATTATTTCTATTCTTAAAGAACTAAATTTGTTACTCCATAAAGTTGGCATAATATCACATGACTCTTTGTTCTGAAATGTTTACAAAAGTGATCATCTTTTATAATGTGGTCAGGCCGAAAATGTAGAAATAGGGAATATGGGACACTGTGATCTATTATCGTTTAGATTGACTGAAAGTCTGTGGTTTGAATCTAGGTCAAAGAGGGTGTCTGGAAAGTGTCCCTGAGTCTATGCAGCTCTCACTGGTACCTGACATTAGTTGGGGAACTGTGAAGGTGGATGAGCACTGTGCTCCATGCCCCTCTATCATTTCCTTTACTGACTCACCTCAAACTTCAAGGCTTAAAAAGAAGAGAGACGCTGCGTCGAAACCTAAAAAAATTGTTGATGCCCTCAATTACATTTCCGCTTTTCTTTTCAGATCTACCTCCTGTGTGGACTTGAGGACAAGCTGATGCGGGTGTTTGAGTCTGAGCTGTGCGAGTACACGTTCACCATGAGTACGCCCACTGCCTGCTAGAGTGCCGCCCCCTCTCCACCCCTGGGCACGGCCCTCAAGTGTTTGAGCCTGGACTGCAAGATGGGCCCATCTACTGCGAGCTATCTGAGGATGAGCATCCCTGTCTTGGCTTGTGGACAGTACTACTCTTCGCACTGACCTAGCTAGGCCCCAATTTATGCAGCTTGCTGTATCCTTGTATAAATATATCTATATCTATACTCTCAAATCAAAACTGGCACTGACTACAGAAGTGATGCAGACATATTTTTAAAACTCAAGGAATACATTTTTGAAATAGTTTCATATCATGGTGCATCGAACAGATAATATATTTTCATTTTACAATCAAATAAAGCTACATTCCATGTATAGGTGTGTTTGTATGAATTCTCACAATTTCTTTTGGAATTGCTATATAATTGTATTTCACAGTGTTGTTATGGTTTGTTTCACCTTGATGTTAGTTGTTTTGTTATATTTTAGTGTGACGTTTAACATAGTTTTTAATTTACTGTTATGTGAATCTTTTTTATTCTTTACTGAAATGTGTGTCATGAATTTTTTTTTAATCTGCTGTTCATTATAGGATTTTATTCAAATTGTTTGATTTTCTTTGTTTATTTTTTCTTTTTAAACAACAAGAACTTTCATATAAATTTACACAATATTTTGTTTTTTTTGGCTTGCATGTAATATTTTATGTATTGTATCTACATTTTGTTATTACAATGACTACTTTATTATATCTCAGTCAAGCAATAATAGTTTGTGTAGCATTGGTTGTGGGCTCATTAGCCAAAATAAATTTATTTGTGAAAATGTATGCACTGTAACTGTTTGAATCCTGGTGAAGGCTAGAATTCGTTCCCAGGGACTGTTAGGGTGCCCCTGAGTCTACGAAACGCTGATGAGTTCAAATCCTGACATTAGTTGGGGAAAATTAAAGGTGGCTGGGCATTTTGCTGTCCACACAATCTCCTAGTGGTCAACGCTGCTTCACGGGCCCTATGGATCAAAGTTTTCTTTTATTACATGTACACACTTGGACTCGGCTGACACCTTGGGTGAAACTTAGGCTGAAGACCTCCCCCCCCCCCCCAACACACACTTTCTACTTTCCCCCCCCCCCTTTTTCCCACAATGCCCTAGAACTAGTTAGCGGTCATGGAAGTGAATAGATTTGCAGCGGGAGAAGGCTCAGCGTTCATACGAATATTGAATATAGGGCTCGGAAGAGCCTGTCTCTGTTGTTGATAGCTTTGTGTCTTATCGTTGTTGAACTTGTTGTGAAGCATTAAATGTGTTGGATATTTTGAAGCATTATATTTTACACAGTCTTGAATAGTCCAAGAATTCATCCAAGATACAGAGAAAATAATAAAATTGTTTATGATGAATCAGTATTTGGTTTCATACTTGAGGCTTTCGTATATTTTTTTGTTGTATGAGTAGAATTTGCTACAATGTCGAAAGCTTTTGTGGAAAAAAAAAAGATTGAAATGCTATGCTGTGATAATACATTAAACATTAAATGCTGGCAATGTTTCCAAGGCAACTGTAAATCTGCTTTCTCTTTGTCTGTTGCATACTTTGCATGCGTATCTGACTGATAACATCTTCACATTCAGAGAATCCCGAGACTAGAAGATTTCTCAACAAAAACATTTCTAGTCTACAACTTTTAATTTATTCGCAACCATTTTGAAGTCTTTGAAATGTTATTTAGTTTTTTTTTGGGGAAAAAAAGGATCTAGCAAGGTATAAAATGTAGACCTATCTATTATTAACTCTTAAACCTTATTTCACCAAGAGCTGATTCACGAGTCAATTCTTTTGATATCATTTCTCAATATAGGCATACATTTCAGGCTTTCCACATTTCTCAGCATCAAGTTCAAAGGCGTCAAGAATGATAGTACGGGCTGCAACAACTGATATCAGTCAAAGGAATTTGAAGTGACGATCAGATATTAGCTTCATTTTCTGTCCATTTTTACTCCCTTTCTATTAACTCGTACTTTCTGTCTGCTTGCTTGCTTGCAAAACTTTGCATCGATTTTTCGACCACTTCCCGTCGTCCAATCGAGCTGAAACTTGGGCAGCAGACTTATGGCGACTAACAATACATTCTATCAAATTTTAAGTTAAAACTTAATTATACTATAATCTATAATTATTATTTTTTTTTTAAATTAACAAACACTTCATAGATAAATGGTCTATGGTTTGGTTTCGCGTTGAAAATGCCGGTCCAACTTTTTATGGTTTTTCGTCATAAAGCTAGAACAAAAAAGGATGCGCTTTGTGAATGAAGGGAAAGAAATAATTCATGTTTACATTCGTGTTGTGTTTTTGTTAAAGCCGTGCAAATAAATGTTCACGGAAATCAGAAACCGGAAAATAATACTTAGTACCAAAGAAGACTAAAACAAAAGATATTTCTTATAAATTATTGAATTACATGATGGTAAACTTAGTTTACAAAGAAAGGGAGTATAATAAAAACTTGTTTTTTTATGGGTTAGTTTTTATACTGTTAAAAATAAATAGTTAAAACAGTCCTGCCCTTAGCTTTCCATTTTCCATGTAAAAGCATTTAGAAACTGCTACGACGCCTCATTGATTTGACTAGCTGTTCACTGCGTTAAACAATAAGAGATAGGCCTATGTTATAGTTCAAAGGTCACGGTGGTCTAGCGGTAGCGTGCTTGGCTGGCGTAAGCCTACCGAAAGTTCTGGGCTTGAATCCTGGTGAAGGCTAAGATCTGTTCCCGGGTCTGGTGGGTACCTGACCTTGGTTGGGATAAAGTAAATGCGGCTGGGCATTGTGCTGGCCACACAATCCCCTATGCCGTGGCACCAGCAACTGGTGAACGCTGTTTCAGCGGCCCCATGGATCAATTTGGTCCGACGGGATAGGCCTACTTTACTTTAAAGTTCAAAGCTTTTGTTAGATAGCGTCCTATGTAGTTTTTGTTCAGAAAAAGCTTATATATAGATCTAGGCCTAATATTAGGCCTCATAAACGAAATATTTAATAAGGCCTCATAAACGAAATATTTAATAAATCATATTCGAGTCTCAATCATTGAATATAGCCCTAGATCTAGTAGGCCTATGATAGGGCCTAAGCTTAGACAAAATATTAGGCCTAAATATTATTATTAAGGATAGTGTAGGCCTACGTGCTTAGAATGTGTCTGTTCCCCCCCCCCTTTCCCCTTTTTAGCCTACTACTAGCCTTTTATATGAACCTTATTATTATTTTTTTTTTTGCACCTGCGCTATTCACCACCCCTCCATCATTCCATTGCAATATTGGCTATATGCTAATGCGCGTATCCTACTATATCTACCATTTTGTTATTCATCTTGAACAGTGTCGGTTTATTTACTAATATGCTGGCCAGACTTTGCGTCACAACACGTGGTCACGGTGGGTCAATACCAAACATCTGGCTAAGAAGAATAAAACCGTGCTGGTAGCTTGAAAATAACGGCAGTTAAAATACGAAACCAAGCAGTAAACTCAGTGGTAGAGCATTCGACTGCAGATCGAGAGGTCCCCGGTTCAAACCCGGGTGCCCCCTTGATTCTTTTTGCGCCCCCCCCCCCCAATTTCCTATAGGCCTATGTTTTAAAGAGTCAATATCTACTGATGCCAGCTTAATCCATACACAAATGACCGCCTTCTCTCTCATCTGCAAAGGTATCTCTTATCTAAAATATATAATTGATTAATTAGATAGTCTACTGTAGGACTATTTAAAAAGATAATTTGATGTAGTGTAGATTGCCCATGTGGGAAAATTGCACCCTGTGACAATGTTTTAGAGAGTCAATCTAGGCCTACTGATGCCAGAGTAATCCATACACATGTTCGCCTTCTGTAACGGTATCTCTTATCTAAAATATATAATTACATTTGATGCAGGTCTATTTAAAAAGAACATTTGATGTAGTGTAGATTGCCCATGCGGGAAAAGTGTACCCTGTGACTATGCTGCCCTCTACAGAGTCTGTTCATTTCCTTTGTCCATTGAGTATTAATCAAGAACAATCTTTTCACATATTACCTTTGTGTCAAGGGATAGGCCTACATTATAGGCCAACATACAGAAGAACAATCAACATATTTTGAGTAACTGTGAAAAGCAACTTGAATGTTGGGCAGCTTTGACAAAATACACTTTAGGCCTACAGCTCGGCTTTCAAAAACGTTTCATGCTTTTCTTGCACAAATGATGACTTGTTTATTAATTGAAATTAATTCTATTCTGTGCATGTTATTTTTTTTTAAACTGTAGGCTTACAAAACATAACATTATTAATAATAATAATGGTTATTTATATAGCGCTTCTATCCATGCTATTTTAGCATGCTCAGTGCGCTCTAAAAGCCTACGTCCTCTAGTCCCAATAAACTCCTGCAGAGTTGCAGGGATCGGTCGGTGGCAGGGTTAGAACCCGCGACGTGTCAGTTGCTTTTTGGTTGACAGTCCGGTGAACTAACCGCAGGACCAGCCGGACATTTTAAAGGACGGATTACGTTGGGCTAAAATGGAGATACTCCATTTGCCAGGCGCCAGGCATCCCTATATGGAAGAGATATCACAGAACTGGAAAACCTGTGTGTCAAAGCTGTAGGCCTAATGGACGATGGTTTAGTTTTAGCATTTGTTATTGTAAATGTGCACACGCGTTTCCGTGTAGGCCTATCATCTGCGTTTTTTTTTTAAATATATCTGATACATTATCATTAGAGAGATAAGAAGATAATGTGATGAACTTGGTCTTTATGCTTAAAGAATTAAATAGTAATAAAATGTTTAAGAAGCCGGCTGGTCCAGCGGTTAGTTCACCGGACTGTCAACAAAGAACCCACACGTCGCGGGTTCTAGCCCTGCCACCGACGGATCCCTGTCGCCCTGCAGGAGTTTTGGGCCTAGTTGACGTAATAATCTTCTATCTAGAAGGAACGTCTGTAAACTTATAAGATATAAGATACTTTCATGCTAGACGAGCTCTCTAGGGTCTATAGTCTATATTATAATAATTAGGCCTACACTCTTAATTTTTATATTCTCTTTGTAGGTCTAGCAGGGGTCTTCTTCTTTCCAACGGCTAGGTTCTATTATAGGTTATAGTTTAAAGTTACCTAAATCTTCGTTTTCGCTGTCCAATTAACAGATAGAAAAGATGCAAGGGATAATCTAGGTGTAGATCTTCTGATAAAATATAAAGTTTATGTCATTTGTTACTTTTTTTATGAGTAGAAATAGTAGGCCTATGTTTGCAACTTTTTTGGGGGGTTTATTCTACACAGGTGTGTGTCGCAAGTTAAAAAATTGAATCGATAGTATGATCGAAAAAATATGAGGTCGATTAAATAAGCTTAGATCTTTTTCATAATTTTAAAGTTTTATTGTCTAATTTTCTGGGAAAATTTTTTTATTAGGTAAAGATGTACAATTTTCAATGGCGTAGCAAGATGGGGTGGGATATAGATCTAGTTGAAGGTAGGACAGGTAGGGGGACAGGAAAGGCAACTAGGGCCTATGTATAAAGTGTGTGTGTGTGTGTGGGGGGGAATCAATAGGCCTAATGCAAGAGGGAATATTATAGTGAACGTAGGCTACGGTGGAAATAGAATTATAATTCACAATCGAATGGAGTACACAAACCTAAGACTGAGTAAGCTTACTTTTTACTTTGTTGGGTAGTGTGGCGAACACCCAGTGCATATAACTGTCTTTGATCGCGCTATTGAACCTGAGCTGGAAAAACCCCAACGGTAACTCATCTTTCGTGACGCTATCTGCACATATAGACCTATAGGCATATGCGGGCCAGGTTTGCGACACGACACGTGGTTACGTGGGTCAATACTAAACATCTGTCTAAAAAGAAAGAAACAGTGCAGGTAACTCGAAATAACGTGCGTTTAAATACGAATTGGAAAACATCATCCTTATAAGGGGGCATAGCTCAGTGGTAGAGCATTCGACTGCAGATCGAGAGGTACCCGGTTCAAACCCGGGTGCCCCCTAGGTTCTTTTTGTCCCCCTACCACTTTTCATAATATATCTTTTTAATTAATGCATAGTGATGTCGGCATAATCCATAAAAATATCCGCCTTTTGTATTCTATTAAGTAGGCCTAGATCTATAATTTATTTTAAAACGGAAGACCCTTCATGTTTCCATGTCTTTTCTACAAGTAAGCTATAGAGAGCAGGTTCACTGACTTTTAGTTTGTTGGCACGCCGAATAAATTAGAAATCTTACTTTGGCACATTAAAAGTTTGCCGATCCCCTTACTAAAGTCTAGGCCAGGGACCGTCAACCTTTTGATAATAGCGTGCCAAAGTAGAATTTCTAATTCATTAAGCGTGCCAACAGCCTAAAATTAATTCTGCTGTAGCACTAAATTTCTGGTAGAGGAGACTTAAATAGACTTTTGGGGCCTCTTCAGTGTGCCATTGAAAATCCCTCGGCGTGCCAAGTCTGGCATGCGTGCCGTATGTTGCCTGGTCTAGGCATTGAAACCAGTGAAGATTGCCCATTCGCCGAATGGCATTCGGGGTGTCTCCTGAGAACATGTACTCAAATAGCCTGCATTGGTTCTGGCTACAAAAGACGGAGAAGGTTGGTGAAGTGGGTGCCTACATTATCCTACATAGCGCAGTCATATGGATGAAACAAAGAAGTTTCCCGTAAACCGTAGAAATGACAAGGAGATTGAAAAAAAAAACACTGGTCAATGCAGCTAAAATTACAGTTTATTCAGAGATATCCTACCAGCAGTATTGAAACCTTTCTGAAGAAAGATTGGAGAAACAATTTCTTAACTATCGAATGTGATGACGACGAACCTATTCAGAATTCAAAAGACAAATTCAAAGTAAACTTTTAGTTACTTCACTGTTCTTTACACAATTTTGGCAGGCGAAAGAGTCAAACCGGTGCAAAAGATTAGTTTGCCTATGATGTTCACAGTTAGCAGAATAAAACCTTAGTAAGGAAGTTATGAAACATTATACCTGAATCTTGAGACAGCTTTGCAACATAGAGCCTCTAAAGATATTGATGCAGTTGATCTAAACAGTGAACTGAAAGCTATTTCAAGACGAGTTGCAAGGTGTAACACACCACAGAATGTACTAAACTTTATATTGAAAAATAATGTAACAGACAGTGAACTCAAAGCACTGTTAATTAATAGCTTTTGAAATATCCATGCAGTGGCTGTGGCAAGGCGCTGAGCGCAACTACTCAAAGCTCAAACAGATTTAAAAAAAACGTTTAAGCTTATATTTTGCGAACATAGCCTACATGCTACAAGAAATAATTGTTGGACTAGCTAATTTGCCAATTCAACATGATATCTAGGCCTATTGCTAGAGCCACATTTGCTGCATGTGCTAAAACAAAAAAAGAGCCAACAATACTGCTTTGAAATAATGTATGACCTATACGATTATACCAATATATACGATGATACATGTATATATTCAATATAATGTACAATAATTAAAACAAAAGGCACCACTTTTGTGAAAGTTGATATTAATTAAATAATTAGTTGATGTGGACAAAGGGGGGGGGGGGGGTCTGTCCGACAGTTTAGCCTAGGATGCAATTTACTCTGGCGCCGGCTCTGCATAAGATAATATTTTACCAGCCATGCTACCATTAACTTGATTATATTTTAAATGTATGCTTTACTTGCAATGTCTTTTACATCAAATTTAGGCCTATACATTTAGGCCTAGTTGTAATGTGGCTTAAATTAAGCACAAATTAAGACATCTCGCTATAATGGAAAACATGCTTTAAAAGAGAAAAGGAGTAGGAGATGGTGAGAATTAAGCATCCACACTTATATTGGCCATATATCTATATTAAATATTTTGCTGTGCCGGCGCCTAAAACTTCTGGACTTAAAAAATTGTCTGTCAGCTTTCCTAACTATTTTTCTCTTTTATATTGCTGGCGATTGCATTTTCATGTTTTAAGCTGACTAAACACTATGATATGATTTTATTATGTCTAATAAACTATTAATATAAGATAGATTATATCTTTTACAATATTATTAAGTATGAAAAAGTTTTTTTTAAATTAGATGAGTCCAAATATTGGTGAATTATAACGGTACCATACATAGAGTTAAATGTAATGATATAAAAAATTATTTTTACATAGACTGCGAAACTATACTTTTGCTTTCAATGATCAATGTCAAAGGTCGCCCACTCGGGTCATAAACATACGATCAATAATCATCATGGCTACGGTGTCTCCGCTTTATGACGGATCTCGTCTTTTGCTTATCATTACTGAGAAAACAGGAGTACCATTAGATCAGGTGAGATTACTTTATGGTTATAAAAATGGTTAAAGTATAAACATATACCAACAGTGCTTAGGTGTAAACATGAAATTGTCGCCATTTTTATTGTAGCGGTTATTGATCTGTAAATATCATAATATGTTCAATTTTGCACTGACTGCCTTGGCCTTGCGGCTCGCGGGCCGGTATTCTTTTACTTTTAATTCGTTTAAACTTGTACCACTGTCATTGTTGTATAATACACGCCATAACTTGATAAGTATCATAAGTACATAGTTAACATTTTAAAACATTTCGGGAACACTTTACGACTGATGACTGATGTTTAGCTTTAGTTTGTAAACTTTGTAGTTTGTCTTTTACACATTTACAATGTAATATACTTGAATATAATATAGTCTTCAATAGATTCTAATTCGATTAAATTGATTTAGCCTATTATTTATTATTATTGGGGCCTACTGCTGCCTAGGCCTATCCGTATAATATTAATCAAATTTACCTGAAGTAAAAAAAAAGATAAATCAAATATCCAAGAATAATAGGCCTAACCAAGACAAAGACTTAAAAAATTAAAAGTGAAAGATGGAAAGTCACTGAAAGACTTTTAAAAACTTTGATATAGATTATAGATCTAGATCTAGAACTATTGACTATCTCAGTATTACTAGTCACTATTACTATTATACTTCTCAAGTTCTATTATTATTAGTGGTTTCCAAATTACCACGACCACAGTACAGGGCAGAGGCTCTGTGGTCTGTCTAACTGTCTACTGACTATAGGGAGTATAGTGCAAAGACTTGCATAAAATTATTTTCCAAAATACAATTCAATCTGGTCTTGTATGCATTATAATCTAGGATTTTGGTTAGGGAAGGGTGAAAGACATAGAAAATGTGTAGGCTACTTCAGGAAGGCTGAAAGGACTCCATGAGTGGAAAAAGTTTGATGATCACTGCTATAAAAATATAGGATCAGCAGAGATTAGTCCAAAAACCAACGGACAGGTCGCGGGTTCTAGCCCTGCCACCGACGGATCCCTGTCGCCCTGCAGGAGTTTTGGGCTTAGTGGACGTAATAATCTTCTATCTAGAAGGAACGTCTGTAAACTTATAAGATACTACTTGTAGCATAGAAATAGACTAATATAAATCAATCCAGTAGCATTTTGCATCACACAGAATTTTTGTTATTAGTTTGTATGAAAGTAATGTGAAAAATAATATTTGGTTGAGCTATGATACAAATTTTTTAACTGACCTTGTTTGAAGCCTCCACTTCTACCCTAAAAAATAGCGTAAAATTTTTTTTAGCTATTAATAGTATTAACTAAAATACCTTTATACAGAAATAATATATATATATAATATGCTTAAATTGAATGGACTCTTGGTGTTGCAGTCATTCATTAAAAATGTTCAGTTCTGTATTTTACACATTTTTTTTTTTCAATTTCAGGTCAACTTTGTTTGTGCGCAGTTCTTTGCTATATTCTTAGGCTTCGTTTTGCGCTGCAGTCTGCCGCAGAGTCTCGGAAAACCACTATGGCGTTCCTTGTTTTGTCTGATCTCTGGCATCGCCCTGCTCTACTTCATGATTGGTTGGTAAGTGTTTGACTAGATGTTCATTTTTTTGTGGGACCTTTCTATTTTGTTGCGTACATTTTTCCATCCCCTATGAGAGAACACAATTATAAAACCTTGTTGTCTTTATCATCTAAAAATATTTTTCTCCTTCCTTGATTGATATATAAATGCTTAAGCTGTTTTTTTGTTAAAAATCTGTTTTAAAATTAAGTTTAGTATTTGTTTTCAGTTTCATCTGTTTTCACAAAGAAATTTTACAATGTCTAGAGGGGGTCGGGGTGGAGGTTTAGATAGGCGGAGAAATGACACTATTAAAAAGAAAACAATATTTAAGAACTAAATTTGCTGACAAAATTTGGTCAATTAGTTACCTACGAATATTTCAATGTAAGAAACACAATGTCTTCATCAACCCACTAATGCATGCTACCCTACTAATAAATGAAAATTAACATTCAGATTCCAGTCACACCCTATCCACCTGGGGCTCTATTGGTAGTAGCCAATGATTTGTGGCAGAATTAGACTCATTGCCTCTGTGTTGAGAATTATTCCCTCAAGGCCACCCCGGCTTTGCACTATTAGAAAGCAGTGTTTAATTTGTTCACAATCAAGAGGCTTTTCTAAGGGTGACAACGTTTCTCCGGTTACTATTTATAGCACTGATTATATGTGGTGATAAAAAATTTAATTTGTTTAGTCATTATCAGTAATCATCACTCTGAAGTGTGGAATCCAGGCCAAGGTCAATATCTAGGAAGTACATCATTTGCCTGGCCTAGTTAAACTAGTTATCAGGGGCTTGAGACTTTAACTATCCCATAACTTGTGGCCTGGTAGTTAGGGCACCATTGCTGACTGTGGTGTTATGGCTTGCCACTCTTCATGGTCTTTTGGCACCCTTAGGGAGCTAATGAAGGGCAGGCATGTCCATTTTTTATATAATTATAATCCTCCCACCTTCTCTGCTGTCTGTCTCTTTTTCTGTGTAATCCCCAGCATGAACAGGCCTGCAACTAACATTTAACAATGAAGAATGCAAGGAATTCTCACACCCGCTAATGAGTGCTTTTGTTTACATTACTTTCAGGTCCATGTGGATAATTCTGCTACAAGTGGGTGTCTGCTATTTGCTCTTGCGATACTTAAATACAGGATATATGCAGCTGTAGGTATATACAGTGTGTCAAACTATAAAAACCGCTTTATTAATGCAACTTGTCTTAGACATCTGTATGATTTTATACTATAAATGTGTAAAATGTTTTTTGTTTCTATGTTAAATTTATTTCACAACATGACTATCTCTTATTAGTCTTATTAAACTTTTTTTAAAAAAAAGTAATTATTAGTTGTATATATTCAAAGAGGTGTTGTTACCGCAAAATGTACCGGTATTTAAAATACACATTATGCACGAAGTGAAAAACTTAACTATGTGTACATATTCTATCTCACTATGTGTACATATTCTATCTCACTATGTGTACATATTCTATCTCACTATGTGTACATATTCTATCTCACTATGTGTACATATTCTATCTCACTATGTGTACATATTCTATCTCACTATGTGTACATATTCTATCTAACTATGTGTAAATATTCTATCTAACTATGTGTACATATTCTATCTAACTATGTGTACATATTCTATCTCACTATGTGTACATATTCTATCTCACTATGTGTACATATTCTATCTAACTATGTGTACATATTCTATCTAACTATGTGTACATATTCTATCTAACTATGTGTACATATTCTATCTAACTATGTGTACATATTCTATCTCACTATGTGTACATATTCTATCTCACTATGTGTACATATTCTATCTCTGTAAGCAAATAAAGTTTGGATGGTTACAGGAGTTGGTAATTTTCTATCCCAATACTGCCATAATCTGAACACTTTGTTTTCACATGTCAGGGTACAGAGTGCAGAAACAACAACTTTTAATTATTTCTTACATGTTACTGGCATTACTTCTGTACAGAAGGTGCAGAAGTCCTAATCTTATCTTGTGCTGCATTTTTTTTTTTTCAGAGTTGTATTTTTCTTTGCTATTGGTTTCATGCTGGTCATGTATGTGCTGAGAAATCAAAAGTATTACGACGACCTTTGTTATGACGCTACATAGTAAGTCATTTACTGTGGGAATAGCCTGTATAGTAATTAGTTTATAGAGGTGAGGTCTAATTATAGCAGTAATAGCTAGATACACAGCTAGATACTAAGCTAATTATAGCAGGAACCACTAGATAATAAGTCTATATTATATTAGAAAATGCTATAGTCATATAGACTGTGAAAGCTTTAGTCAAAGGAAAGTCTTCAAACTTTGGTTAAGATTTGTGGAATACATCTTTTTTTTTTTACTTTTCCCCCAACCAGTCCTTTAATGATCACAACTCAGAAAGTGACATCTTTAGCCTTCAGTATTAGTGACTGGAAGCTACACCAGAGAGGAAAGAAGATGCAAGAGGAAAGACTAAAGTGGTCAGTCAGGTGGGTCAATCTCCAAATCTCATTGCTTTGTCAAGCTAAAAATATCAATTTCACTGGTTTGAGATTTAACAGGCAGACCTTTCGGCCCATCTGTCATAATTACTCATGAAATTTTGGAAAGGTTTTGAGCAAAAATTCATGCGTCTTTTTTACTTGTGTTGAATAAATTGATGTTGTGTTTGACAAAGTTTGTTTAATAAAGATAATCTAGAAAAAAAAGATTTAAAAAGTTGATTTGCAATAATTAAGTCTCACTCCATTATAGTTGCCAAATCTTCATGCATTAAACTTTATCATTTGACACTTGTAGGCTAGCATATGCGATTTCAAACTTTAGTGGGTCATGAACTTACATGAAGCAAGATTTAACATAGCTGGCTTAAACAATACACCTCATTCCCATATTACCAATATTAATGTGG
This sequence comes from Anisus vortex, assembly GCA_949126835.1. Taxonomy (NCBI): domain Eukaryota; kingdom Metazoa; phylum Mollusca; class Gastropoda; family Planorbidae; genus Anisus; species Anisus vortex. Next base: position 11,655,227 of record OX421505.1, read on the forward strand.
TCTTTACTCTTATTACTATGCGACTAATATTTGTGATTTGTGTCTCATTTTTTTAAATTTTCTGTTGTATGGTTGAAGAATGAACATTGTAATGTTTCGGTATCTCAACGTTTACAGAAAGATGCCAAGCTTCTTGGAGTATTTCTCTTTCACACTGAGTTTCCAGGGTATTCTAGCGGGTCCATTCTGCCACTACAACACATTTAAAGCTTTCATTGAGGGAAACAGTAAGGAAAGAATGCAGGTACTCTTGCTAACTTCTAATTGTGGAGTGTGAATATATTACATCTTATCATCTGATAATTACAACGTTTTAACTGCAATTTTTTGGGGAAAAAAATTAACATGATAACTTCTCATTGTGGGCTGTGAATGCATTACATCTTATCACCTGATAATTACAAGGTTCTAATTGCAATTTTTTGGGTAAAACAGTTTAACAACCCTGCTGTTAAATTGTCATCCTGAGCTTGAATAAATACTATAGAAAGAAAATCCCCCAAAAATGTATCAATTATAATTAATTAATGTGTAGACCAAACATCAAATTCTCTAACTCTATATTTTCACCAAAAATGATACCATCTCGTTCTTAGGTTATGAATTGTATCATATCATGAAGTAATTTTTTTTTAAGTACTATTAAAAAAATAATATAGTCTTTTTAAAAGTATTTATATAATTTTGTTACCAAATAATGATTATATTACACAAAAGGATTGAACTATACTTTTAAGCACTTGAACTGTTGAACTATTATGTTCTGTATTTTTATTTGTTTCCAGGAAAACAAGGATGCTGTAGTATATACAGATGACCCCTCAACTGTTATGGTAAAACTTCAGATCACATCAGTTATACACATAATTTACCGTATATACTCGCGTATATATCGCACTTTTTTTACCGAAAATTTCCACGAAAAGTAGGGGTGCGACTTATACACCCGACATGGTTTTTGAAAAGTTCAAAAAACATCACTACTCTGTCATAAGGTTTCCTTCATAACCCATAGGCCTATAGATGATTGAAATGCTGAATATTTTTCTGACCCCCCCCCCCCCCCCCCCCACACTTTCCTTTTGAACTTTCGGACCAATTTTGTTTTGCCGAAACGTGGCGTAAGTTTAAGGCGGCGTTTTTTTTTTCATAGGCCTATTAAATCCAAATTACAGTACGGAAGGAATCGTAAATGTGTAAAAAACTGTCTAGACCTGCAACGTAGCTTAAGATGCGTTATATTTAGGACCTATTGCCTCTGACTATACGTTATAGCCTACTAATAAGGCAATGTGTAGCATTCCTGGGGAAAACCGCGCTATGATTCCAAAACTACAATTGGCCGGCCCATCGACTCATTTCATTTAATTTCGGAAAAATTCTGCACTCAAACCTTTTTTTCTTTTCTTTTTATAGAAATAATGCGTAAAATGTCAATAGTATGTTTCATTTTTTATTAGTTGCATGTAAGAGTTGAAGAAAAACACAGCTTATTGTCGGTGTCGCAGTCGCGTTTGTAATAATTACAGACAATGTTAATGGGAATTGGGACACTTGTGTAACGCGTGGTTAATACCGGCGCCGCTCAGTCTGAAATAGCGCACTTTTGTAGGCCTATTGAACGCAAATTATATTATGGAAAGAATCGTAAATGTGTAAAAGCCTCTCTAGTCCTATAATATAGGTATAAGCTTGTACACTACTAGCTTAAGATTAGGACCGAGAAAACCGCGCGCGCGCCATGTCCGCATGTCCTAGCAATGTTTCCAATAGTTGCTTGTATGAGTTGAAAAAACACAGCTTATTGTCAATGGCGAAGCCAGCACACCCTCCGAGAAGCCACCAGCACTCCTCCCTTTTTAAATATTGTTCGCGCAGTAGCTTTGAAATCATTACAAACAATCGTAATGGTAATTAGGTCATCACTTGTATAGTGCAACTATGAATACCGGCGCCACTCAGTCCAGGCTAATGATGCACATCAAAAGATTTTTTGTGTGTGTGGACCCACTATAGTGTGACTATAGGATAGTATTTTGAGTAGGGACATGGACTTAGATGAAGAAACAGATACCTTACTTTACCATATGACTAATGACTGTATTGATCGGTTGTTCAAAATAAATGAAGCGCTGCCTTTATTGGATTATGTTTGCATTATGCACGATTGAAACCATTTTTTAAGGAAAGTTTCCAAATTAGGGTGAATATTAGTAACTTTTGTTGTTTAAGGGTATGCATTTTTTGAGAAGTTAATAAAGGCAGTGTAACCCCTGAAAGTCTGGGTGCGACTTATACGCGGGTCAATGACAACATATAAGAAAAAAAATCCTAAACTAGGGGTGCGACTTATACACCGGTGCGACTTATACGCGAGTATATACGGTAATTGATGAAAATGTGTTGGGGGAGGGGTCAATCGCAGGAGTGTTTCCCAATAGTGTGACTGGGGGGGGGGGGGGTCAATTGCAGGAGTGTTTCCCAATGGTGTGACTGGGGGGGGGTCAATCGCAGGAGTGTTTCCCAATGGTGTGACTGTAACTCTCAAAGAAAATTGCTTACTGGCGTTACACAAATCATGTAATGATAAATAGTCAAATCAATCAATCTATGGGTCTATCTAAATATATGTGTCTTATCTAGATGTGTGTCAGCTATGTATATTATATAATCAAGCATACTATATGGATTTAACTGACGGCCTTACGAAAACAAATTTTCCAATTTGTTTTCAATAGTTTGCTCTTATATCTGAATTATTTCCTTGGTTTTAAAAAAAGCTTTTCTTTTTTTTTTAAGATAAATTTTGTAAAGTTTTAAAAGTGATTCCGACTAAAATTACGTATCAGGCACATTGCTTAGTGGACCATCAAAATACAATCCCAGCTAGTAATTTTTATAGTTATGGTCTAATGAGTTCTCATGCATAAAAAAAAATTGTTCAGCTTTCCTTCATGTATTATATCTCATTATACGACTGCTTCTTTCTATAGCAAGCTGTTGTCAGTAAGATAGCCGGCGTGTTCATGTGGATATTTATTACAGCTGTTGTGCAGCCTAAATTCCCAGAGAGCAGAAATGTTGGTACGTCTAATGAACATATCTCACGTTAAATTTTACTTCTAATGAATTTTACCTCAATGTAAATTAATAACTTTGTATACTTGGATAATTAAAATTCTTTGCAAATTTTTGGGGGTGTTGTACAATGATGATATGCTTCATAATTTCACAATTTTTTTTTACATGTTTGTTAATTATTTAGGTCTTAATAAATTAAAATGAAAAGATTCAATACTGACACTAGTGATTTAATTTGTCACCAAGATTCTATCTTGAATTCAGACCAAGTGAAGAGTTTAAAAAAAATCAAAATAGAGTTAGTTGATTTTGATAGTGAATAGTGTATTCAGTATCCGAATGCTAATAAAATCATTTATACAAAATATCAAACATAAATTTCAAGTAATTAGTTTTCTATTAGCACTTTCATGTGTAGAGTTGTTTTTTGGGGTGTGGGGGAATCAAAATATCGTAGCCAGTTTAATTTCTGCCAACTCCTGTAGGAAAAATTCATATTGCCCCATGTTTTGAATCGGCTCTAATTTTTTACAAATTTGTTAAATATAGGTTCAGTGGGTGATGCTATGTTCATTTTGTTCCCCTGCAAACAGTGCCTTTACAAGCTTATGTGATGCCCCATGGCAAAAGTTTAAGCGCTGCCCCCTTGCATACTGTAACTGCTTGTTTAGTGCTATATTTGCTATATTTAGACGACATTTGCCGCCCCCCTGGAAGTGTCGTCCCAGGGCATATGCCCCCCTCTGTCATCCCCTATGTGGGGGCACTGCCTGCAAAATGTCACTTTGGTATGAGGCTTTTCCAAATCTCGTCACTTTTAGAAAAATCTTTTCAGTTGGCCTTTAATTCTTCCACAAAAGATAATCTTTTAAAAAAATCCTATGACTATAATGGTCATGAAAAGATAAGGTTGCACAGCTGTAGTCAGTTGAGTTTCAAATAAGTGTTAATAATTGACAAAGTTTCTGTCTAGTAATTGTTTGCTTATTTTGTTTGGCTATGTCTCATTGCTATTAGATCCAGAATTCATTGCCAGCTACAATATGCTAACAAGATTTGGCTATCTGTACATCTCACTCTTCTTCCAGAGGGCAAAATACTATGTATCATGGATAATGGGTGAGTAACTGAGCATTTTTTATTTTAAATAATAATTATTGTACTAAAACTTTCTACAAGCTTTTTTTTTGTTTTGCTTCATTCAACAAAATTCTATTTCTGAACTAAAACAAAAGCAAGTGATTTATTTTACTAGAAAGTAAAATTTGAAGTTTAGCTGTTTACTGTTAACTATTTAATTCTGTGATAAATATAGATATAATACAGTTTTTTTGGTTTCATATTAAAAATAAATATTTCTGAATAAACCCCTTTGACCGCAGAGGTTGTTTAAAAAAAAATTTGCTGACTTTGTGCTTTTATTTAAAAAATGTATTTCACCTAATCAGTCTCCCACTTCTGCTGAAGCAATATTTGTAGGTCATTATCTTCTTAGTTTATCTCTAAATTTATTTGGATTTTAAAGAAAACCTGGTACACGATAACAACCTGTCCATGATTTAAATTTAAAAAACCTTTAAGCATTGAAAGAGCGGTAAGGAAAATGCTAATTTTGTAATCATGAAAGCCAAGGACAATGTCACGGTCATTAGCAATACAGAATGAAAATTGAGACTAGAACAATTGATTGATTTTGCCATAATTTATTTGTGTACACACTGCTCATATACTTCATATAATCTGAGAGAGTTCTTCAGAATAGTTGTTTATTACCCCTGTAAATGTAACTCTAAAGGCTACATATGTATTTATTACCCCTGTAAATGTAACGCTAAAGACTACATATGTATTTATTCCCCCTGTAAATGTAACTCTAAAGGCTACATATGTATTTCAAGGTTTAAAAGAGTTGGAAGCAAATTTTTTTGATCAGCAAAATATTCTACGCTATTTTTGAGGATTATCTATTTTTATAAAACTGATATTAAATTATTATATGTTTCCGCTCAATCGTCTTAGTGCAGAAATAGAAATATAGATCTATGATTTATTAACATATTATCTCGTCCCTTCCTTGGCTTGTCTAGAATCAATGGGCAGCTTATCTCTTTTTAAAAATGTGTTCAAAATGGTTAGTCCATTTCTTCAATAATGTTAATTGTACACATCTGGTTATCAAAATCACATGTAAATCCAGTTTTCTTGAATTTTCATTTTTCTTTTTTACCCCAGCTGACGCAGTGTATAATGCATCTGGTCTTGGTTATGTTGGTAAAGATAAAGATGGGAAACCGCTGTGGACTGGCATGTCCAATGTATTTGTTTGGAAAATTGAAGTAAATGTTTTTTCACTTTTTTTTGTGTGTGTGTGAATCAATCGTTTTTTTTTTGTTTTTTCTCTCTCTCACTTCTCTAAATTTGAAAACATTGACATTTGATTTTTTGTCTGTTAGTTTTAATACCGTAGAACTGCTGTTAGGGTTAACTTTATTGAAATATTTAATTGAAAAGAGCGATATTTTAGTGGAATTGGTTTGTATATGTTTAAAATATAAGGAAGCCATTTTTATTTCAAATATTTTATCAGGTGATCAACTGTTTGTTTGACTATCTTATATTTAATGATACCATTGTAAAATATTATTGGTAATGATATGCTTGGTTACAAATTTAATACATATTTTCAAAATTTCCTCATGTTAATATATCCATTAGATTAAATTTTTGTTAATTACATCATATCCTGCCCCTTACACCATATCCTTGCCCATTACATTATTATGTCTATGCCCATTACATTATTATGTCTATGCCCATTACATTATTATGTCTATGCCCATTACATTATTATGTCTATGCCCATTACATTATTATGTCTATGCCCATTACATTATTATGTCTATGCCCATTACATTATTATGTCTATGCCCATTACATTATGATATAATATATCCATGCCCATAATTTTCCAGACTGCCACCAGTTTAAAAGTCTACCTGGACAACTGGAACATAATGACCAGCCACTGGCTGAGACACGTCTGCTACATGCGAGCACCTTTCCTGAACACGCTGCTCACGTTTGTCCTAAGTGCCCTGTGGCACGGACTTTTCATAGGTTACTATGTGACCTTTGTCTCCGCAGCCTTCTTTGTGCAGGCTGGGCGAAAGGTGAGTGGGATAAATAAATTGTAGCTTCACAGCATGTTAGGTACAGTTAGCTTAGAGCGTCCCTTTGAGATTAAAAATTCGGAAATGATGAAGTATGCTTTTGGGCTCCTCAGTACTGTGTTAAGCACAGTTTTAAAAGAATACGGGAAACGAAAAATGTGTCCACGTAAAATTATTTTACATGGAGAGATTAAAAAAGAAAAACGAGTCTGAGTTTTGTCCATATTGGTTTTTTGTCCTAACATTAGATTTTGAATATCCAAATAAAAAGTGTTAAAAATCTGTCGCGAAATCTGACGCGCTTTAGGGTCCAATAGTTTCGCTTTTAAAATTACCAAAAATGTGGGAGAGCAAAGTAAATCTTAAAGCCTAATTTTGATTGGATCAACCTCACTCTCTCTCTATATATATATACATATATATATTTAATCAGGTTGATTGGTCTAAATGTACTTAATGCATCAACATTTCCTAACAGTCTTAAGATACGTTTTTGAGCCAGTAAGAATATGCCTATGAAAAGTTAGGGGTATACCCAGGTATGGTTCAGGTTTTGATTGTGTTATACATCTATATGCTGATGGTGTAAGGTGCTAGCAACAGCAAAATGTCAACTGGTGTAGTGTAGATTGTAAAATGGTTCCATTACTATATGATTGAAACGATAATCTACATAAAAACTTATGACCTTATTTTGTTACAATGCCTTTTTTTTATATATATATATATATATCAAATTTTTGTTTAATTTCCTTTTTTTTAATAATTCTCAGATCAGACAAAATATTAGGCCGTTGTTTCAATCCAGTGAAACGGCCAAGTTTGTCTATGAGGTCATCACATTCCTAGGCACACAGATCAGCCTTTGCTTCCTGGTTCTTTCGTTTGTTATACTGCACTGGGAGCCTACTATAAGATTCCACAGGTTTGGGACATGTTGTCACAGATAGTTACTGTAACTGCACTAGTAGATGACTAGAAATATAATAGTTTTCAGTATTAGTATATTGTTAAGGCCCGTTTTTTCTGTCATCTGCCTAGAGTCTGGTTCACAATGAAAAAATACACTCAAGCCACTCGATGAACCTTTAAAGAAGAGCTTAATGCTTCAACTTATTTTATTAGTAACACTGGTTGATAATAAGTATAAATAGCTTCTTTATACTACTGACCCGCATTTTGTTTATTTATCCTGCAAAAACGCTAAAATTTACAGACCATCCCAAAAATATGCATTGAGTCTTAACTTAAAAATAAGCAAAATGATATAAACATGTACAAATGTGAAAAATAATTTGATTTTAGTTGTGTTTTTTTTCTTGATTTCAATTGATCTGCTCTGTCTGCCTACACTATAAATTATACTGATAGGGCCTAGAAAGTAGTCTAGCATCAAAATATTTCTCTAATTTATAAATACAACCCAATAACAATCTGTTGCAAAGCTCAGATAAACATAAAGACAAAAACACCTTCCTTGTCCCTTATGCGAGAACAAATGCATATAAGTACTCTTTCTTCCCGAGTGGCATTCGGGCATGGAATGGGTTGCCTGAACAAACCAGGAAAACCAATAACCTAACATCATTTAAAACATTAATAAAAATGCAAGACTAGACTCGGGCCACGGATGAGCGTAGGACGCAATAATCTTCTTTATAGAAGGAGCGTCTGTAATGTATAAGATAAGATAAGATATCCAGTAGAACGAAACTTTACTAAATGTCCAAAATGATGCCCAAGGGACAGCCGGAAAATAAAATTGAGTGCGATAAAGAGGAAAAGGCTTATAAAAGATATCATAAATGTTTTTTGACAACTGGACTCTACAAAATAAGACACATAGCCAGTAAAAACAAAATAAAAACACATTAACTGAATTCTAACTGAATTATCAATACAATTCTAAATACAATGTGAAAACTATTTAAACATAATATACACATATAACTATATTAATATCTTTTTGTATATCAGAAACAATTCTCTGTGTGTTTGTACTGTGATGGGATTTTTCAATGTATAGTTAGACATTAGGTCTAATATATATCCCTTGCTGGTGAAGATTATGGGATTTATTTTTGGCTTGAGCGTAACTGTCAAGTCTGGCATGACTCTAAAAATGTGAAGGTTTTCTGGAAAGTTATTTCCATTCCAAATGAAATTCTTTTTGTACCCATTGTGATAAAATACAAGAATTATAGAGATAATAATGCATACATATATAAATGGAGAAATGTTGTTTTCTGAGCAGTATGTTTAAGCCTAGTAAATGTATATTGGATCTATTGGGCTTTGTATGCTTTAAAATTTTTACATCTGCTTCTATTTATTTGTTTACATATAATTACCACAGATCTATTTTTGATTTTAATAGAAATAGAAAACATTTTTTTTTGTAGAAATTTATATTAAGGGATTAGTTTATATGCAAATGTATGAGACTTAAAATGGTTTCAAAAAAATTATATCTTTAGTTGAATTTTGGCAAAAATCTGTTTTGCAGTTCTTTCTACTGGTGCTGTCACATCATAGTTGGCACCCTGAGCATTGTGCTGCCCTCCAAGAGAACAGCCAGAGAGGAGGGCAAATCACAGCAGGTGGACAAGGCGGAGACGCAAGGGACGCAGTCGCAGAACCTGTGCAGAGATCATGAAGATATTCTACCCGATGGCGACTTCAAGCCAAGGAAGAGGGAAGTCATGTCTGTTCAGAAGTCTTAAAGATTGCTTCCCCTCTCTAGGTTTGAAGCGTTTGTTGATTTTTTAATAAATTTTAGGTACAAGAGATGTTTGGATTCTGTAGCCAAAACAGATGAGAAAATAAGACGAAGGCATCATTCATTTTTATTTTTTTTTGTAAAGACTTTTTACAATTTGTCAAGGATTTCATGATATTTAACATTACAGGTTGTTTATTTTTTTTTTGTTTTAACATGAAGGTTTTTTTTTACACCGTTTTAATATAAACCTTTGGAGAATTGGTTCTATGTTTCATGGGTATTTATTAAACAACAAGTGCTGGGCTTGTTAAAAGAAAAGGATATTGAGGCAGGTGTGAGAACCGTTTTAATATAAACATTTGGAGAATTGGTTCTATGTTTCATGGGTATTTATTAAACAATAAGTGCTGGGCTTGTTAAAAGCAAAGAATATTGAGGCAGGTGTGAGAACCTGTCTCCTGGGTAAATCAAAAGAATCTTCAGACACAATATGTCATCCTCATTGAATCAAATTGGTTTTGCTTGTTGTTTTTTCTTTTCTTGTGCGTGTACATTTGTCCAGCTCCATTCTAGTTTATTTATACACTGTTTGCCTCTGGATAAATTTTGATCTTTAGTTTTGCTTGTTTTTCTGGAATATTTTTTTATCTGCTTGCGTGTATTTATTTAATGCCCTCGCCACCCCCTTCCCTCATCACATGAAATAGAACTTACACTGACGGTGGATGTGTATTTATTTGTTTCATTTCACAATTGTTGAGTCGTGTTTGTTGCAGAGTAGTACAGAAATATGGCTCGGGTTCATAATAGCGACTGTCAAAACAACGACTGTCAGTTGAGCGACTTCACAATAGCGATTGTTTGAAAACAGCGACTGCCCATTAAATAAAGCCAAAAGGAAGAGAGCTAATTAAAAATTATATTCCCCCGCCCACTAATTGCGCGCTGATGGTAGATCACTTTGTAGGAAGAAATTAAGGAGAAAAGTTATTTTTATTGCTTACAATTTAGTCTGGCATCACACTAGCATCACATTATATTACATGTGAAAATATGTTGCGGATTTTCCGGAAATTTTGAAAATAGTCGCAATGTATAAGGTCTCACAATAATGTATGTCGTTAATTTCACAAAATATTTAGTTAATTCCATTAAAACGTTAATAAAATTATTATTTTCTGGTTTGGTTTGTTTGGTCTTAAAAGTCCAAATGCCAACCTGATTACGTCGCCCTTGTGTAGTCGCTCAAATGACAGTCGCTGTCCAGATGCCCAGAGATATATATTGTTCAGTATTAATGCCCAAACCAACAACACAAGTGTACACTTGATTATTTTCACGGATTTCAATCTAGTTCTGAGATCCGGGCTCCTCCTTTATATTTTCAACCAATAAAAGAGCCAAACTCTACACCAATGTTATACATTTGGTTTATAAGACTTGTAATTACAATTTGAGTATTAGCTGTGTAACTTTTTTTTTTTTTTTTTCAACACCTGAGTGACAAATAATATATTATTTCAATTATGAAATGATTACTTTCCAAAAAGTATTACTTTCGGTGACACATTTTTTTGTTTAGACCATTCCTGCAATATTGAACCATAATTTTTTTATTTTATGGTCAAGATATCAGAAACTTTTGTGAGACCTGGTGGATGTTTCAAGTTGTTTTATTTATTTTGTCTTTCTCTCTCTGTTGAGTTCAGGTCAGTATTGACTTATGAACTTTGAACCTAGGTCGATGTATATTTTTTTTGTCCATGTAACTTATCTTGAAGTGAGCGTGAAAGTTTTAATTCCATTGTTGACATGCTTTATTTTGTGAACCAAAGGTTTAAAAAGTAACTCTTTATTTAGTAATTACAGCAGTCATTGCTAGGGTTGCCAGTTGTCAGCAGTTTCCTTTTTTTTTTACAGGACAGTTGGGTATTTCAGCAGACTGTCCAGTATAAAATAGGCAAAAAAACTGTGTTTAAATACCAATATATCCAATTTTCCCATGGGCGGGATCCTACCCAGGAGATGTAGGATGGGAAGGGATCAGGTATTTTCCGTAGATGTCCAGTAATTTCTGAAACAGTATCTGGCAACCCTAGACATTGGATACGTTTAAGCTATTCGGTTTTTGTTTCTACCCATATTTAACTGAGTTTCGAGTTGTTTTGTTAGAAAAAAAAATGTAAAATCAATTTTTTAAAAAGTCAACCAAATTTTATTTTGCATGTTTCAAACTTTACCATTGTCAATACGTTTCCAATTTTTTTTGCAATGGGTTTGTTTTTTGTCTTCTCAGAAAAGACAACCATTATTTTGCCTAATGTATTGTTGCATAGCTTTTGACCAAATTACTCAATTTTAGATTTTTTTACCACCAAATTATAGATAAATGGAAAGACTATAATAAGATGGACCACTTGCTTTAATATTTCTGCTATTTGATGACTCGGGAATGACTTCTTTTGGGAATTCCCGATTCCCTTTTTGTATTGTACACCTGTTTTATTTAATCTCTATGATTTTCTCAATGGAAAATTTAAATTAAAATTAAAAGTTATATACAACGGAAACCTTTAGTCAGCCGTAAAAGTAATTTAAGACAGCCTTTTTAGCTGCGTACGGCAAAAAGAACATATAAGCTCTAAAAACAGAGCAAGCGATCCATCTTATTATAGTCTTTGATAAATGAATAAGGTTCCATAAAAGTTGTAAAACAAACTAACTAATTTTGTCTGCTTAACTACCTTTCTGGAAGGTTTTATCCTATGTCAATATGTCCCCCTGTCAAACCAATTTAATCTATAGGGCATGTGACAGTGTTCACAAGTTTCTGTGCCCAGGGCATGCAAGGGGATTGTGTGGCTGACACTTTCTCCAGCTGCCTTTACTTATCCCCTACTAACGTCAGGTACCCATCAGAGCTGGATAGACCCAAGGAAACAAAATTCTTAGCCTTCAAACCCACAACCCTTCGGTATTCCAGTCAAGCATGCAGCAGCTTGGCCACCAAGTCCCCTCCTCCTATGTCAATAGCTTCCTTTTCATTTTCAACCTTACCTCACTTTTATTTATAATTTATTTCCTTGTTTATTACCTCCTGATATCTTTACAACGTTCATGTAGTCAAGGGGAGATCAGTCAATCTGTAAAACCGCAGAACCTCATCCCTGGCCCGTGTCTGGAAGTTTTTTTTTTTTTTTTTACTTTCAACATTCGTCTGCCATCTTTGCCCCCTCCCTAGTCAGAACACAATGGTAGTGAACACAATTATCTTTCCCTGGACATTTTAAACTAATACAATTATAACTAAAGAGAAAATATGCTCTGGCCAAATGAAAAAGTTTGATCTGATTGTATTAGCATATGAAAAACAAAAATGTATCAACTATAATGTAATCATACTTATGGAGTATTCATGTGTGAAGAAAAGCCAGAAATTAAAATGAAATGTTCAGGAAATTAACATGTGAAAAAAAACAAGTATTTATTTGTATGTTTTAAAGAGCAAGTTGCTGTTTGTGTTCAAACCCAAATAAAAACTGCTGCAGGCAGTTCCCACCGTGACCTTTGCACTTGTTTTACTTTTTATGCTGTAGATATTATCTTGTCATATAATTTTCAGGTTGTTCTTTGTTTTTATTGTAGGGAGAGAAGATTAATGTGCTTGTTACATGTGGCTTAGTCTCTAGTCTTTTATTTTGATGAGGGGGTTTTCCTATGATGTCGAGCTATTGAATATTTTCATCTCCCCCCCCCCTCCTGAATATTTTAGATTTTTTGAATGGATGATTGGGTTGTGTCCCATCTTCTCCACACACACATACTGATACCATTACCTCTAAGCTAGAATATATTATTTTATGCATTAGATTGCTTGTTCATGTACTTATTTTATGATTTCGCTCATAGAATTAATGATTGTCTAGGCCACCCAGAAAAAAATCCTTGCTCTTAACTATGACTTACTGGTGTGACTGAAACTACGGTATATGATGTCGGATGAACTAAAGAGTTCTCATTAATTTCTCATTAATTTCTCATTAATTTCTCATTAACATTTTGGTTTTGAGTTGTTGTTTTTTTCTTTTATTTTTTAGTGGAGCATTTTTATTTATTAAATTTTGTTTGTCAAGTTTTGAATATTTTCCGCTAGTGACATCACTAAATAGTTTTAAAGCTAGAAATTGAATTGAAATTAATTTGAATGTCATACAGGCTGATGCACTGGGAGTTTTTGTGAATGTGGTTTTTGTGAAATCTTTGAATCTCACATTTATTTGAATAAGATAGTTAAGGGTGTTGTCTGTTTTTTTTAAAAATAATTGTGCAATTGTCTAAAGCAGTATTTCAATTTATCTGGAGAGGAGAAAAACAACAAGGTGAAAATGCAAAATTTCATTCTTCAAAGAATATAAGGTCTGAGTGAGTGGACAAAACTCTGGGTTAACTGTGCTTGTGTTATTGAAAAACATTTACAAGAGTTTAACCCAGAGCTGATATGTGCGGAGACTTGACGGCACGTACAGTTCAACCTGACGTAGCCTGGCTATTTGAACTCTGTATGTCGTGGCTGTTGAAGACTTGGAAACATATGATTGCCATACGTTCTATTTTGGGATCTATATGTTCCTTGATGTATTTTGCTTTTGTTCAAATGTTAAAAGGTCTCATTAAGCTATGACCTTTTGTCGATAGGGTAAGAATTCTAAATTTTGCGGGTGAATGAGGTCTACAATGTTTTTATTTATTGAACTTTTAATTTTAGCAGAGTGAGTAGTTTTTTCTTGAAAACTAAAACAGACTGCAAAATATGTTTTTTTTTGTTTTTTTTTTGTTTTTTTAAATGTGTCCCAGTTTTCCATTCAAATGGCTCAGTAATTGTATTCAGTTTAAATGTTTGATACTGTGTTGATTGATATTGGAAGTTATGTTGTTGCCATATTCTTGTTTAAAAATATGGAGAAGGAAAAACTAAAATAGGCTCAAAGCAATACATGTTTGTTATATCCCATTGGCCAAGATACCCCCCTCTCCCCCACACACTACAGCGCTGTGCTGTCTGTGTTTGACAAATTCACTCATGATGTAAAGCTGTTGTAGCTTTTTGTTTTAATGCTATTGAGCATACGTCTATTATTTAGTGTTCATTAGAACATAAGTTGCTGTTTTATTCACATGTCACTGTCTCATTTAGAATAATTTTAATAACTAACTATATATATTTATTTTTTTAATTTAAAAAATCCAAACACCCAATTTTTTATTAATATAGTTACAAATGCTCATGTGTTGTTGTTTTTTTTCATTGCCTTTTAGTTTTAAGACTGGTTTTCAGCATAAGAGCTTAACTTGAATACATTTTTAACCAACGTTAAATAATGTCATGTTGAATTTCTCCATTTTTACACTTTGTTTACCGAATCCAACATATTTGTTGGATATTTTTGCATGTTGTGTTGTTTTTTTTTAAATTGCATGCAGTATTTAGTTTTATTTAATACATTTTTTTTTTAATAAATAGATTAGTCTTACAGCTAATATTTATCATACAATTTTGTCTTTTTTTTTTTTGGAGTTGTACAAAACTGTGTTGTGAGATGTATAAGTTTGTATGTGGTTGTTCAGGGCCTAGGCTAGTTAGTCAGCCAGTCTCAATGCTGCACACACAGCCTCCTCCCATTGAGTTATATTGTGTGTGTGTGTGTGATTGTTGTGATCCAGTGAACTGCTTATTATTACATTGCACGTTGTGTGATAAACAAGATGGCCCCTCATTGCAGGCTGATCAACTAAACAGCATTCCTTTTTTTTTTATGATATACTTTACCCGTGCAAGTTACGACGGACATTTTTTATGAATCCATGGATTACACATATTATGGAAAAGGAAATATACTTTATCCACACTGTCCAGTAAACAACAGTCATTTCAGTAGTTTTATTTTAAATTCTGTTGCAGTTAAAAGAAACTTTTTTTTAAAGTTTGAAGCAACATGTAAAAGATCTATGTTATATGTGCAGTTATAATGCTGTCTAGCTGGGAATGAACCATTCAGTTCTACCATACAATGTTTCAGAAAAAGTATGGTTATCAATTTATTGCTTGCTAGAAAAAACATATTTTAAAATTGCTATGGTATTATTGCTCTGTAGTATTATATTACTCTGGAATGAACTTTTCAACGGAGGTTTAAATTGAATTGTATCATAGAGAGGGCTAATTTTTAAAAATAGAAACAAGGGTTATGCCTGAAGCACCAGAATTTATTTTTTATTTTGTTATTCTAAACTCTTAAAGAATTCCCAGGAAATAATAACTTACCAGTCTTTATTCACTTTTAATTTGTATTTTTATGCTTAAATTTTTTCACTTTATGATTTAAAAAAACAATTTGATTTGCTGTTAGCTGTTTTGTTTGCTGTTATCTGTTAGAAACTGTTTAATAAAATCAAGTTTTGCTTATTGAGTAAAAAAAATCGTTGTTTCTTTTTTTCATAATATTAATATATTCTTGAATAAGCAATAAGCAATGAAACAGAGCTAGCGGTGCTCAATGGGCAGAGGGGAGCTACTAGTACAATAGCACTTATGGCCAATGAATTTGAATCATAGCTGATTTGCTGAACAGTTGTTTACATTCTCTGTACATGTAGATGCAGGGGTGCTACATCTATTGATTAGTGTAATTACAAGGCAATAAACATATCAATAAGAAACAACACTTTAAGAGTTGTGAAATAAAGTCTTAGTAATAGATCACTGTGAAGGTCTTATAACTATAACATTTCAACATAGTTGTGAATAGTGAAAATGTCTGCAAGATTCATGAAATTGTGGGAATAGCTGTCCATTGGATTTTTTAAAACAGTTTCCAAACTATGATAAACATTTTATTTAAGCACCGGTAATAGTAATAATAGGCTAATACTTTAATTTATAGAGAGCTGCCAAAAAAACAAAACAATGTCATCTCAGAGCGCATTTAACATTGAGCAACCAAAACTTTTCAAACATAGAACAAAGCAAAATAAGTGTACTTGTTTTATTATCCGACTCAATATAAAAGTAAAACTGTAGGGGTCTAAAAATAAGTTTTAACGAAGGTAAATACTAAAATAATCTATTTTCAAGTCTGCCTCGGTTGGATGGGAAGTAGATTCCATAGCCTACTTTCGGGTCAGATATTGGGTAGGCTCACTGGCCAACGGTTGTCAGGGAGAAACGGGGCACCTTCAGAAGCGAGGAGTCGGCAGAACGGAGTGTTATTTGCGGAACATAGGGTTTGATTAGTTCATTGAGATAGAACGGCATCTCATGGTTATGTGTAGGCACTGGTGGCAAAGTATTGCCACTTTGTATTCATTTCTGCCTCTCACAGGAAGCCAAGCGAGCCGACACAAGAGAGCTGTTGAAGAATCGCGCCTTGACTTAGGCGACGCTGGACCTGCCAGGCGGTAATGTTTAGAATTATACGCTGTAGTTTTGCGTTTTTATCGTCGGTTATTCCGGTTAGCAGAGCGTTACACTCTGTGATTGTGGTGCGTGAGTAGCCTACAAAGCCAGCGGCAAGTTTCTTGGATCTGACACAGCTGTAAATAAAGGCCTTTGCATAGGTTGCTTATTTTCTCGTCAAAAGACAACTGTCAGTCAAAGATGACACCCACGTTTTTTTTTTACCTTTTCTACTTAGGTGATATGGCAGTTCATAATCTTTTGTACTTGCAAACCATCAACTTAAGCCTTTTTATTTTGGGTTACCGAATTAAATGACCTCGGTCTTATCCTCATTTTTTAAAAGTCTTTTCTTCACCATCCAGGTACAGATAATAGCAAAGCTGAGGTTAGCTGCTAGACGTCAAGGAACTTCAGCGGAAACAGCAGAATCATACAATAATCGGCGTAGAAGTGGTATGAAATAACGAAAGTCTCCAATAGAACTATTGAAATCTCTAATGGTTGTTGTGCAAGCAAAGTGCAGCATTGCAAGCAAAGTGCAGCATTGCAAGCAAAGTGCAACATTGCAAGCAAAGTGCAGCATTGCTTTTCTGTATTTCACTGCAACTGTGCAAGCAATGAGAGTGGTAGACCCTATGATTAATTCTCTTGAGAAAAGGATAGATTATTTGTTCTTGGAAATTGAGAAGGCTCTGGCGCCGGGTCTTTAACAAAAATATATTTTCAACTTTCTAAACATGTCAGCTGAAATACTGTTTGGTCTGTGACCCATACGCAAACAGTCTGGAACAATCATTTAGAACATCAACTCCCCCCCCCCCTCACCACCACTAGCACAACAATCATAGCCAAAGCATTAAGCATGTTTGATGCCCTTTTGTTTAAGATCAAAATGTCACATGTGGCTTTACAGACGACAAAATAAAGTTTAACGTGCATAAAACCATGACTTTTTGTTGTTGTCCTTGTTTTTTTTTTTTGCTGGATTGTTCTGCTAGGCCAATATTCTGATTGGTCCGTGGGTACGTAGATTTAAAAATATTTAGTCAAGGTAGGAAAATCTACTTTCACACTTTTTGTCAATGGCTCAAGATTATACCGCAATGTTAACGTTAAAAAGTTAGAGCTGAACGTTAAAAATTAATATACAGTGACATGAAGTAAAATGCGCACCCATTCTTTTATTTCAGATTTTCATAATTTAATAATTTACTTTAAAAAACTAGTCATTTTAAAGACCAAGTGGAATAGCCTCATACGCAGTGACGATTGAGAAGGGAAATAAATAAATAAAACTCGAAGCTATCAATCTATATTTAACCATTTTGTTAAAAATAAGAACCGGGAAAAGATTAAAAACACGTGACAATATTCATTTTTCCTAGTCGAAATCCCTTCTTTTACGCCACTTTCCTATATTGCCGGAAATAAAAACATCTCAAATGGCTACGAGATTTAGATTTTTCCTCCGAAAAACACACACATTTAAGTGCAAATGTTGAACTAGATACTTAAAATTTATCTTTGATATTTTGTATAAATGATTTTTATTAACATTCAGATGCTGAATACACTATTTACTATCAAAATCAAATGTTAACTCAATTTTAATAAAAAGCTCTTCACTTGGTCTCAGGGCTCTCGAGAGAAAAATAAGATGCCGGTACGAGATCTTTTCTGGGCCCCCTCCCCCCCCCCCCTACTTCTTTTTAACTATAGTCATTTCTAGATGATTTATTTGTATTACATAGGCCTACGTTTGAAAAATCAGGAATCTTTTTACAAGGTCTGTGAACCATTTTGTGAAACTGTCATAAGTGTTACCATTTACCATTAGAGTGTAATCATTTCAATCACAGCCTTACAGGTCTATTACGAAAATACTTTAATCAAGTACATAGTTCCTAGTTGAAATTATTGTAATTGTTCCTGCGCTTCAGAAGGCCTTGCAAATAATATTACAAACATGTGTAAAATGGGAACAGTGACTCTCACTGTTGATTGATAATTTATGTCCTCTAGTGACTCTAGTGTTTCTAGGTTTAGTGATTTAACTATCGGTGTTATTCTTGTCAGTTATAAATATTCACCAGTAATGTATGTTGTGTAGTCTAATGTAAGGTTAGGGGACGTCCATTAATTACGTCAACAATTTTTAGGCGATTTTTACCTCCCCCCCCTCCCCCTTGTCAACAACTGTCAAACTTTCAGAGACCCCCCCCCCCTATATAATTACGTCAACAATCGGTTACCCCCCCCCCCTCAAAACAAGTAACACAATTTTAGACACTTGCTTTTATGTTTAAAATAGATTTCAAACGGAAGGGTGTATACTATAATTAAATGTAATGCATTTAAAACTTATTAAAAGGATTTCTAATTGACTATAATTCTCATATGTTTACTATTGTTCTTTTCATATAATATTTAATCATGTCTAATTCTACGTTTCACTAAAATAGCTTTTGGTACAATGTTAATTTTCAAGTAGTTAAGGGGGAAATTGTGCACCAGTTGTAAATTAGCCTTCTATTTTAACTAGGTATGTTAACCGAAAACCGGATTCTGGTTTTGAAACCGAAAACCAGTTTTGATTTTCAAGGGTTAGGTCACTTTGCCTTGCTAACAATTGCATCAGTTTCCACCCATACATAGATCTACAAACTAGCAAGATGGACACACAAAGGACATATCAAATGTAGTTTCCATAATTGATATATTTGTATTAACGTAAAACTATGTTGTTAATGTTATCTATGTAAGTTTAAAAGGACAAATGTAGAATTTAGTACTAAATTTTGTATCATTATTTACTTCATAAAAAGTAACAATGTTGACGTCAACTTTTCTTGACCTCCCCCCCTCCCCCATGTCAACAATTGTTAAACTTTTTCAGACCCCCCCTCCCCCCTATTTTGTTGACGTAATTAATGGACGTCCCCTTAGATCTGCTGTGGCAATACAGTTGACACATAGTTTGTTTCTTACAAACTCTTCCCAAAATACATTTTATTAAATGACCAAAAAAAGTGTTTTAAATTTTCAATACATTTATCTAAAGTCTAAAATGATGATACCTTCAATCTCCCCTCTTGGCTACCGCACAGGAAATCATTAAAGTGTCTAAAATGATCGACTAACTAGTTTGACTGCCATACTAGTACCGATATACAGCGACATAGAGTATTTAGTCCTAGACCAAGGGTCAGCAACCGTTTGCTAACAGTGTGCCAAACTAGGATTTTTAAATCATTCAGCGTGCCAACAGCCCGAAAGTCAACCTGCTCTATTCTATTTTTTTTTTTTTTAAATAAAAATATTTATTTAGTGCCGTATCAAGATAGAGGTCCAAAAACTAGGTGTATAGAGAAAATCTTTAGAGCGTCTAATATTTAACAAAAAAAAAAAACGAGTTCCTGGTTATCATCCTTTTTAATTTATTTGCATTTACACCAAATACAGAATTTTATTACTAAACTTTCACATTTTGATAGTTAATTATCGCCTAAAATTATAATTTAGTTATCGTGATTCGAGATATGGATCTTGCACCTGCTATACATTAATTATATTTCGAGCTCATTTTTACTGAGATATTCTCTTAACTTATTATTACACGAAAGCGTTCGATTACAAACTATCGTTGAGCGGTATTGAGACATTGTAACCATACAAACTTGGTAGTTAATGTAATGTTTTAAAATATACACATTTTATGATAAGCTCTTTAGTCATATAATATTTACATACTTTTCAACTAGCTTACACAATTTGATAAATTTCAAAATTATAAATTGTAAGAGCCGTTAATGTTTTTATTAAAGAAAAATATGAAACATATTGGACATATTAGAGCAAAAAAAAAAACATATACAAAATGGGTTTATTATTTCCCTTCTTTTAAAATAAAAACTAATATTACTTTTTAATTATTATTTCTTTATACAAATCTAGCATTTTTTTGTTTAAAAGTCAACGTGCTTCATTTTAAATGGTCACTGTCCCTCCACTTAAAAAAAAAAAAAAGATCCACATCCAAGATAGTTGTAGGCTATATGGATAAATCCAGTCAGACTTTATGTGGTATGAAAACAAGAGTCCATAAATTTGAAAGTGTTGTCTTTGTTTATAAAACTTCTATCTATTTTAATATATGCCATAAATTAGGGAATTACAAGTAGTTAAGTGTTTTGAAATTGAATGAACGGGTAAGATTTGTCCAGTTTCAATGCAAATCCATTCCAGTGGTCGAACAGTCAAGTGCTGTTTGGCCACGTCCTTATAAAAGCAAGATCAACTCACTGAAATGTGTCGCTCGCCATTCAGAAACATCGGCTTCAACAGTTAGTGCCTCCTCATTTAATTATTGAAAAAAAATCAACAAGAAGCACCTTTTGGAGGTCTCTCGTGTGCCATCTAAAATCGCTCTGCGTGCCATGTCTGGCACGCGTGCTTTAGGTTGTCGACCCCTGGCCTAGGCTACTAAGCTAACAGGGAGAACTGCAAGCCTTTAGGGCTCATAGGTCTATATTTGTAAGTGTCTCTGGAGAAAACAAAATAAAAAAGAGATCCTAAATGCTATCGAAAATAAATAGGCCTTATATTACAACTTACAACTAGCGGCTTCTTTGCAAATTTAACAGAATGTTCAAGTTCACATTAAAAAAATACTAAAATTAAGGGCCCCTAGCGCCACGTGAGATTGTAAGAGGTTTTGGGCATCTCCTCTTAGCTTTATTGCAACAATTAAAAGATACTTGCGTAATTGCCAATTTAATTTTAAATTTTAATATTCATGGGCCCCCTAAACTGTTATGGGCCCCGGTACGGCGTACCGGCTGTACCCCCATCTCGTGGGGCCTGCTTGGTCTTTAAGTTATTTGAAACCAACAAGACGAATGCTGTTATAAGACACAACATTTAGGCAGAAATCATGCAAAAAAATGTTTAAAATAAATTTTTAAAAAGGCCTTTTGCCCCACATTTTTTTTACAGTTTCTCTCCGAATTTTAAAAATAAAAACAAAATTCTCTGTCAGCCAGAAATACAATGTTGGCCTATTGACACATTATATTGTATGAAAAGTGGAATGTCTATTTTAGAAGTAGCTTTTAAGTCTGTCCTTATAAAATATAAATGAATAATTATTTTATATGGTTTAACAATATTGTTCATTGATGGTGAAAGAGGGAACATCTGTAGGCCCTAATCAAGTCAAATCTTGTTGTTGTTTTTTTATCAATAAAGAAATTTAATCTTACTAAAAAAATCAATCAAGAAAAAATCTGAACGAATAAGACAGCGCCTTAAACAATTTTCTTGTTCCATGTCTGAGGACATATTTATTGGCCATAGCCTATATTTATCCCAGATTGTAGGCCCTAATTCTATAATGGAATCATGGTTGGATTAAGCCTAACTTAACTAGTCAGGGAAACCATTAAATTAAATTGAAATCATTAAAATTACTTCTCAAACGTTAGATGGGCCTATAAGACAAAACATATCTGGACAGGTTTTTTGAGCTTTCATCAAGTGTCATCAAATTGTTACCAGAGCAGATACTGCAAGGATGCGAGATTGAAAATTAAATTAAATACAAAAATAATCAAGAAAGGTAACCAAAGGTGAATGATAATGTATAAAATTTATTCATGATTGTTTCCCCTGTTTTTGGCACTTTTTTTTTTATGCTCTGCGTCATACTCCCCTCTCCCACCTACGATTAAATCGATTTGCTTGGAACTCTTCGATGTTTTCACCGGAAGATGATTCATCCCCGATGCCCGGATGCTGTATTTATAACTAAACATCAAATATGGCGCCGTGTGTTGAAATCTGCAGGTGTCCTTAGTTTTTCCTTGGATATGGAATACTAGGATTACTGATTCTTGCTTCTTTTTTTTTTTGTGGAATATTTTTTATTGAACTATTTTCCCACCATGATGGATAAAGTACAAGTGGCCGTTAGGGTACGGCCAGTTAATAAACGAGGTAAAATACTTTAATTTATAATTGAATCATAATAATAAAAAATAACGAAACAGAAAATGAATGAATTGTTATAGATCTAGTTTTTAAAATACCGTCAGTGAGCAAATGCCACAACACAGATCTTGTAACTTCAAAAAAGAAGGGGCGGGGTCTGTCATAGACTTATAGTCAGAGCCTATGACATAGGAATGATATAGTACAATCGAATTGTTTTGATTTATCGTACTAAGGCCCAGCAATACTACTTATGCATAGTAGGCCCTGTACTCTGTACCCAATATTCCTATATTATATACTATATAGGCCTACTAGATATATATTATACTATATAATTATATAGTATAGTATATAGTAGGCCTATATAATTATACTATACTGTCTATAGGTACTATTCACTATACTGTATAGTACTATAGTAATATGCTATATAATATAAATATACTATAGGCTTGTAGGCCTATATTCCTATACCATCTATACCTATTCTAAATGACTTCTAAAATTATAAAATAATTTAAAAGTAAAACTAAAAGAGTTTTTAATTTAAAAAAAAAAGGAGCCAGTTACATTTCACCCACATTCAAATGATCCAAAATTGGCAAAATAACTGAAATTAGTAATAATATATTTATATTTATATTAAAACTATTATTATAATCTAATAGTCATTGTTAGACCCCCTTATAATGATCGCCTTATAATGCCTTATAAGTTATAAGCTTAGAGGACTACTTATTTATAAATTATATTATTATACTTACTTATATAACCTACCTTATACTAAGTTATAGCCTTCTAAACTCGGGCTTATAAAATACTGAGCCTTATTTTAAACAAATTATTTAGCCTAATAATATATAGAAATATATTATGCGAGTATCCTACAACTCAACATAAAGATATATTTGAATAGGCCTAATGATTTTTAATCAAGCTAAATCTAAATTTTAAACTGTACTACTATAGCCATTTTAAAATTTAAATTATATAGGCCTAAATTCTTATATATAAATATAATATGGATACGTCAAACTATGGTAATTTTGGAATAATATAAAATAATAGATCTAATCAATGTTTGCAAGACATTTTGTGAATTGATTCATAACATCAATCATGTCATGAGTGACTCATGAGAGTCTTTAAAAAAAATCTTTCCTTCATAAACTATAAAATCATGAATTAATAAATAATTGCTTTCAATGTAAAATAAAAATTTCAATTATTGATTATCATCCTTTTAATATAAACTTATACACTATAAAGAACTATTTTAAATTATATTTGAAAATATATATATAGGGCTATAACTATACTGTAACATATTTCAAATATCTAATGCTCTAAGATCTCGTTTAAAGTCCTTTTAAAAGCATATACTTAAAGTAAGTCTGCATTTTATTTTAACCAACCAAATATTTAAATTGTATTATTTACACAACCGGCAATATAAATAAATAGACTACAGTACATTTGGTTGTTTTTTTTCTTTTCCTTGAGGATAGATTTCTTAAATGTCATTTGAAGAAAAATGATATATATTTATAACAGGGAAAATATTCCTTGTCAGTAGTCAATACTGAGATACTTATAAATATAAACTGTCAGTGATTTTAAAGAGCCTGTGCAATAGTTTATAGATTAGAAAAAAAATTGTAATGCATTGCTTGCTAGTTCAAAAAATTCTTGTTTTATATAAATTATCAGTATTATTTTATCCTGTCTGTCTTGTAATATTTTTTTTTTTATTTATATAGGCCACAAGACACATGTCAGAGTTACAATATATGACAAGTACCTTTAATATATAAATTTAAATTTACTATTAAAAAAAATAATTTAAAAATCTTATATAAAATAATGAATCAAGCATTGTTATTAAATTGTTTTTGATTTCTTTTACCAAATACTCCAGCTATTAAAAAAAATTAGATCAACATTGTTATCCATTATATACAGCATAAAAAAATTAATTTGTTACATAAAATATATATTGTTGTTGCTTAAAAGACATGTTTGTTTGTAAGTGACTGACAGGTGTAGAAGGGGGGTGGGCGGGGGGCTGTCACAATTTTTTTACCACTATACTAATATCATTACTAAGCTGCATTGAACATAATAGCTTTGTAAAAGGACCTTTGTTATAAACCTTTTGAAGGTGGCAGTGGACCTCATTGTCTAAGTTTAACCCAGCACATCTTATTTGATATATTACTGGCGCTCCTTCTATAAAGAAGATTATTGCGTCTTATGTTCATCCGAGGTCCGAGTCTAGTCTTGCATCTGATCTTTATTAATGTTTTAAGTGATGTTAAGTTACTGGTTTTCCTTTTTTGTTCAGGCAACCCGTTCCATGCCTGAATGCCACTCGGACACATGTATGAGTTAATATGCACACACAGACACCCGTTAATGCCTAGCCACCTATACTAATGTCAGGTATCCACCAGAGCTGGGTAGACCGGGGGAAAAATTCCTTGCCTCCATCGGGATTCGAACCCAGGATCTTTGGTTTGGCAGCCCAAATGAGCCACTATGGCCCTTTATATAATATCAATTACCAGTAAATACATACTACATACATACATACATACTACATACACATACATACATACTACATACATACTACATACATACTACATACATACATACATACTACATACATACATACATACATACATACATACATACATACATACATACATACATACATACATACATACTACATACATACATACATACTACATACATACATAGAATAAATACATACTCCATACATACATACATACATACATAGAATACATACATAGAATACATACATACTACATACATACATAGAATACATACATACTACATACATACATAGAATACATACATACTCCATACATACATAGAATACATACATACTCCATACATACATACATACTACATACATACATAGAATACATACATACTACATACATACTTAGAATACATGCATACTACATACATACATAGAATACATACATACTACATACATACATAGAATACATACATACTCCATACATACATAGAATACATACATACTCCATACATACATAGAATACATACATACTACATACATACATAGAATACATACATACTCCATACATACATAGAATACATACATACTACATACATACATAGAATACATACATACTCCATACATACATAGAATACATACATACTACATACATACATAGAATACATACATACTCCATACATACATAGAATACATACATACTCCATACATACATAGAATACATACATACTACATACATACATAGAATAAATACATACTCCATACATACATAGAATAAAATGGAAATAAGTTTTGTTGATTTTTTTTTTTTTAGTAAGAGTGACATTGTATTTTTTAAACACCTTGTTCCATATAAAAAGAATTATATAATTTTTTAGGTATTATTTTTTACAGTAGGGTATGTGTTTATCACTCTGTTTCATTAGCTGCAAAATGCATACCTGATATATATTGATATATATTTTTTTAAAATCTTGCTGTGTCTGAAAATGGTAGTGATCGTTAAAGAAAATAGCGAAGGTTCAAAGTTCATATAAAATTATAGTGTTGTGGAATTTTTTTTAAAAAGTTGAAATTCAGTTGCAATATTTATCATACATTGACTTCTGGCCTACCTTTGCGTGTGCTATTGACAGCATTTGTCACACGTGGCAGATGAAGCATACCTTTTTAAAATCGGACTGTTCATCTATGCATGACCTCAATACTTTTTATATAGACAGTCTCTCTATTTTTTGTTACAAGGGCTGACGTTGTTTAAAATACATTTATTTTTCTTCTTCTATTTCTTTTGGCCTAGACCTTTTGCCGTGTAAAGGTGTACTCTGTTCATTTTATTAGGCGTCTACGGTGGCGTTTCCAGGATTGGTACCACTGGGGTTCTAGGCTTGAGAAAAGCTAAACTGTGTGTTTTAATTACCCACATAATAATGATAAGTCAGACCTTCCCGCACAATCTAGAATTCCTTTCTGGAGGTAAACACACAATTTCCATGCTTCGAGCCATTAGAAAGACTTCGCAACTTTGATCAGTAGGCTGTTAAAATATTTACTGTTATGACTCCTTAGACAACCTTTGGCGTCCTTTGCACATACATACACACACACACATCGAATCCAACTTGATGAGTTCGTTTGTACGTTAGAAATAGGTCATAGTTCAGTCAATAACGAGAGGGATCGTCTTCTCTATCATCTGAAGCCGTTGACCCTCCCTGCATTGCAACTCACTGTATTGGCCACTATCAGATCCTAGGGGGGGGGGATTAGGGTACTGTGGCCAGTACAATGCTACGAAATATATATCTGATATGCCCTTATGTTCACATCTATGGCATTCATTTGTTCTATATGGTCGAAATATCTTATATGCCCATAGGTTCACATCTATGGCATTCATTAATTCTAAATGGTCGAATTATAATATATGTCTAATATGCCCATATGTTCACGTCTATGGCATTTATATACTCTAAATGGTCTAAATATCTAATATGCCCATATGTTCACGGCATTCATGGTCTCTAAGTGGTCTAAATGTATGTCCAGATTGTCCATAAAACACCTTAAAACAAACTGAAGCGAGCCGACCTGTAACGAATTGTTTTCGCCCACTTCTGCAAAATTGTCTGCATTGCCAGTTACAGTCATACTCATACACACGGGAGACTTAACAAAGAAAAATGTTTTAGATGAGTATGTTATTTAGAATAAATCTTTCTTATAAATCAATGCAGAAAGAAATCACCCAATCCCTGGGTTGTCAGATACATTTTCAGAAAATACAGTGCACTTCTCCATCCTTCCCCTCTCCCGGGTTGTATCCTGGCATTGGAAAATTGGATATATTGTTATTCTTGTACTGTATGTTTTTTTTTTTAAAGCCTTTAGTATATACTGGGCAGTCTGTTGAAATACGCAACTGTCCAGTACAAACCAGGACACTTGGCACCCTAGGTGTATGTGATCAAATATATTATTTCCTTATGGCAATAACATTGAAATGGGAAGGGGGGGGGGCGCTTCTAAAATTCACTTTTTTTTCTTCCTTTCTGCGCTCTTATATTAGAATTTATTTTGGTTTTTAAGAGATCGTTAGTTTAAATAAAGAGTTGATCACATTTGTATATATTGCTAGCATACACATTGTTATACAGTTAGTTTAAATATAGAGTTATCACATTTGTATATATTGTTAGCATACACATTGTTATACATGGTTTAAATGTATTACATTTTATAGGTACTGTATTTATTGGAATACTAATAACTTTTTTATCTTCCTTTCTGCGCTCTTATATTAGAATTTATTTTGGTTCTTAAGAGATCGTTAGTTTAAATAAAGAGTTGATCACATTTGTATATATTGCTAGCATACACATTGTTATACAGTTAGTTTAAATATAGAGTTATCACATTTGTATATATTGTTAGCATACACATTGTTATACATGGTTTAAATGTATTACATTTTATAGGTACTGTATTTATTGGAATACTAATATGATGGCCACGCAATGCTGTTCAACTTTGTTATACTTTTGACTCAATAGTTGAGAATAATAATACAACCCTCCTCATATATTGTTGTTGTTGTGTGTGTATGTGTGGAAAAAAGTCTAAATAGTTTCAACTATTAAAATAAATAAAAAAATTACCTTTTTTTTTTTTGCAACATATTTAAGATTGAAATTGTGCTCCAGGCTAATGGCTCCCTATCGTACAATTGCCCATGCATACCCCTATTTGAAAACACAGGTTATACCATTGATAGTTTGAGCCTTGTTTTTTTAAGGAGGGGCGGGGGGGGGGGGGCTAGTACTTGACACACAGTGTGAATATTTCCCAACACTATTCTTGAGTCCTTTGGTCACCTCTTTCAATAAGGTCTAAACCCTGCACACAAATCCTTTTCTGTTTTTGATGTAAGTCACCGATCCATTATTATCAGGATTAGAAATTATTGAAAATATAATTATCTTTAAAAGCCAAGCTTCTTTTTTTAATGGAGTGGAGTTGGGGTGGGTGGGGGGGGGGGGGAGTCTTGTCTGGAGCCGCCATGCAATAGAATTCTGTGATAGCTTCCAGAAGTGGCAATCTGCGAGATGAATGGGAGAGGGAAAAAAAAAGTAAATTACATGTATCTCATTATTATTATTTCGTGTTATCCTTTTTTTTTTTTGAAGTTCTAACATCTGATCCCTTGTGGCCATCTTTGATCCTGACATTAAACCCCATTTCATTAAGCAATGTGCGCGCCCACACACCCACACACACTTTGACACACACACACACACACACACGGAGAAAGCAGAGCGCGCATTCTTTGGTCCTATTCTCCATGGCGAAGCTTGAAACACACGCTCACACGGTTATACACACTGGCACCCGAGTGGGATGGGGTGGGGAGGGGCATGCAAACTCGCACACTGTCACACACATACACACACACACTGGCATATAGATTGATGTGCTCATCTAGGTTGTCTTAAAACAAAAACTAAAAAAAAAAAAAACGAAATCAAACAGCCGATATGTTGCAATTAAATGGCTTGAACAAGAAAATAAAAAAAATCAAATGCCTTTGAAATGTCCCATTTTCAAAAATAAACAAGGTTGAAGAACCAGTGTAAAGTTTTTTTAAAAATCAACAAAAAACAAAAACAAATGGCTTACAACTGAACAGAACACAATTAATGCAGCAAGGAAATGGTTCACATTTGTTAATACACACTCACTCACACACATACAAACACACACACACATGCATGCATACGCACAGCGATCTTTATCAAAGCGTCAACTGCATCACGCAATCTTGAATCGGTAATTTACGCTTCTGTAATTCGGTCAACTGCGCGCTGTTCTTTAACTCACCCCCCCCCCCCCCCGGATGATGGCTACCTGTAGCTTGTATACTATTATTAATTTATAGGTTGAGTGATGACACCCAGCGGGGCAAACCACGTCGTAGCGACGGGGAACAAAACATGGACACCTCGGGAAAAAAAACGTGGTTTCGACGTGGTATGCCCGCTGGGCAGAAACTATTCAGATGAGCAGCAGTGATATGTATTTTAATTTCGTATTATGGTTTGGAGTAGGATATCGGCAATACATGCTCAGATAAACATGAAAACAAAATTATTACTTTTTTTTTATCCCTAAGGCGAGAACAAATGCGTGTAAGATACTCTTTCTTTCCAAGCGGCATTCGGGTATAGAAAGGGTTGCCTGAACAAACCATGACAAAAACAGTTACTTAACACTTAACATAATTTAAAACACTAATGTAAATGCAAGACTAGTCTCAGACCATGGATGAGCGTAGGACGCAATACTCTTCTTTACAGAAGGAGCATGTGTAATTTATAAGATAAGATACGCCGCCACACCGAAATAGAAGAGCGCATTTAACAAGAGTGGCCCACCTGGCTTCTAGTGAAAATCGAGCTCAACAGTTGGGAAGTGTGGCAGTAAATAGTTAATGTCCTTTTCACAGAGTCGCGTCGTATGTACGAAGCTATATCCGTACATGTCAATGCGGCGTGACACACAACACAACACTTTCTGTACCATTGACACATTGGAGGCAACTACACATTTATATATGTATATATATATATAAATTTATTTATTGAGCAATTCATTTTATGTGCCTGTGAGTACTGGCGATGAGCGGCAAATGTAGAAGCCAGTCAGGTCCCCCCCCCCCCCTCTCGTCATTAAGAGTTTTGAGTCTGGGCCCAGATCGTCTCTTCGTGGGCCTTGATAGTACGGCCTCTTTTATAGTTCATCTTTTCGGCCTGTTGGAAAATTTCCCGAGACTTTACACAATCTGGGGCACGTGGGGCAAAATACTATTCTTATTTATGACTTGAGTTATTGTTCTTTTGAGTTAACAGTCTTTTTCTCACCCCCCCCCCCTTTTTTTCCAAATATAGCTAGCCTCATTTTTGAAATGAGAAAGGGGGGGGGGAAGACTCGTGGTATTATTCTGGAATTAAGTCATTGTGGGAAGGGGAGGAAGGGATATGCATACATTATAGATGTTGAAAATAAGAAGAAGAAATTATTGGGGAGCGTGCTGGAACTAATCCCTGACATTGAGGAAGGTTTTAGTCAAATCGTTTAAGTGTACAAATTAGTTCTGACTTCTAGAATAAAAAAATATGACAAAAAAAAAGAAAGAAAGAAAGAAAGAGAAATTGGACATGAAAAGTTAAACCCTGGCCTCCAGAAATATAAACTCAACTAAACACCATTTAGTCCCCATTAGCTTCCCCCCCCTCCTCCTTCCATTCACCCAAAGCCTTTCTCCACAATGCCCCCTTTTTATGGCATTAGTATCGACAAATTGCCGGGCCATGACCCCGAAGACAAAATGTACCCGGTCGTAAAAGACAAAGAAAACCATCAAGGGAGAAGTATAGAAATATCCCTCTTTCTTCCCGAGTGGCATCCGGGCATGGAATGGGTTGCCTGAACAAACCAGGAAAACCAGTAACTCAACAGCATTTAAAACGCTAGTAAAAATTCAAGACTAGACTCGGACCACGGATGAGCGTAGGGCGCAATAATCTTCTTAATAGAAGGAGCGTCTGTAATATACAAGATAATGAACACGAAGACAAATGCTTTGTGAAACGCTAGTATAGATCATTCATGACTCTGTACAGTTTAAGATCCGAAATTTCGACGAGGTTTTAAACGCTAAACCTCAATATAGAGAAGATAACGGGAACAGTCAACAACATGAGAGAATCAACAACATTATTTAGAGATGTAATTACACAAAATTACATTACCATGTTATTTAAACAAGGTCTAAAGATCGATAACACATCTTGCTCAGTGGGTTTTACATTTCTGTGCAAGGTAAAACAAACATACATACGACTCTTTATTTACACACCTGTATTGTGCTTGAGTGCAAATTTACTACAAATGGTTCTTTAATATTGTTTTACAATAAGCTGAAAGACGGGAATTCATGTAATCAAATGAAATTTCCATGTGTTTGGATCAATAAACTAATCTTATCTTATCTACAAATGCATGCATAACATTGGATTGTATTCAAGCATATTATATGCAATTATTCTTTTGACGTTTTTTATAAATACAAGCTAAGTTGCCCGGCGTTGCCTGGGGGAATAAAACAGGCCTGTATAAGCTACAGATAAAAGTTGTATAAACTACAATGAACAGAAAGCTATACATCTAAAAATTAAAATTTTTTTTTTTTTACTGAAGACTTTTAGAAAAGTAGACTAATTTAAAATAAACAGTGTAATCAGGTAAAAAAATAGGCACGTCTTTTTATTTAAAAAAAATCTAAATTGCTTGGTGTTGCTCGTAGATTTACAATCTTTTTTTTAATTTTTAAAGTAATATTAATTAAAATTTAAAAAATGTAGATAAAACACAGCTTTTAATAAAAGGTATTGACTTACTGGAGAATGGCAGTCCGATACGTTATCAACTAAGCTAGCGAAGACACATGTCCGAAGTGAAATCGCAAAAGTATAATATGAGACAATAAGGTCACGTGGCTTTAAATTAATTAATATGATTGGTTGAACACACACACATTCTACTTTACATATATAGATATTTTTTGTATAGTTTAGCTGCATGCTGTATCTATATGCATATATCATTCCAATACCCTTTATTAAAATTTTTTGGCCAGTTCTTCTAGAGCAGCAGTGTGCAACATTTTTCTGCTTTGGGCCGCATATGAAATTTTATACAACAAAACGGGCCACACAGTATGAACATTTATTTGCATTATCAATGCAACCAATTAAAAAAAATGCCGTTGGAAGCTCTTTGGGGGCCACACTAAAAGGCTTGGCGGGCCGTTTTGTAGCCCGCGGGCCGCCTGTTGCTCACCCTTGTTCTAGAGTCTAGATACATGTATATCTAATCTATTATTATATCCTGTTGTTCCCATATGAAGAACCTATATCTATAATATATATAGGATAATATCGATCTAGTTTCTGACCATTCACCATTTCTTGTTTGTGTGTCCACAGAGAGGGATTTAAATACCAAATGTATAGTGGACATGGATGACAACCAGACTATATTACACCCCATCAAAGACAGGTAAGTCATTCTTCGTGTTGGTTTGCTGTATAATAACCACGTTATGTCCTGTCGTTTGAAAGTCGTGTTGTGCTCAGTGCCGGCGCCACGCAGTATGAGTCCCCCTCCTTTGCTGTTTCTATATTTGTGCGGCATTTACAGCCGACTCTTTTTCGCCTTTGTAAATCACGGCACCGGAAGCTGTGCTGAAACAAACAACCACAGAACTGTTTGTAATTATGTATGTCTGACTGTATTCGTCATTTCTTGTCAATTCCATGTAAATATCCAGCTTTCCACTTGACCACCCACGCACCCATTCATCCACCACTTGGATATATCTCCATTTCAAATCTCATATACATCAATATATATCTATCTCTATATATTATATCAGTATATGTTTTTACATACACACACACACACATATATATGTATAACATTACAACATATATATATATATAAATTATATATAAGTATATATATAAATATATATATATATGAGAGAATGTCTATGTGCATGCCACTATTGGCGTGACATTTCTGTTCATTCACTGTGCATGCCATAAGGAAGCCTACAGTATATTATGGTGTTATTATCTTCATCTCCCACTTTTTAAAAATCTGTATATTATGTTTATTAATACAACTGATCAATTCTTTGACATTTGAAATCAGTTGAATTCCGCTCGCCTTATGCCTTCCTACTTATAACCATCCCACTTGGTTATCTCTCCCCTCCCCCCCCCCCATCCCCCCTTTCTCGTTACCATCTCCGATGCAAAACTTGAATTGCCAGAGATCCGCTTGTATTCAGTAGCTTTGTTAGATATTCTGATATTCTTCTTCTTTGTTCAAAATTCATTGAGTATCGCGTGGTAGTATGTTTTGCTCCGGCTTTAGCCTGCGTTTCCCTGGGTGTGCTTTCATAGCCTTTGATCAGCCAAGACATTCTGCAATGCAGTAGTTGATTTGTTTTCGGAGTTTTCTCTCCTAGATGACTGATATCCCTAGCTAACTGCCTCATCTGTCCGGGTTTAGAGTTAGAGCGTTCTGTGTTTGCTTTGAGCAGTTATTTCCTTGGATTTGTGAGACATTTTTATCAAAAATTATCCTTACCATGGGATACCCCATCTCACCCTGCATGACAGCAAAACAGTTGGTCCGCGGCCGCTTTTTCAGTACGGTATTCGCAGCCAAACCTTATACCCCAAGGTCATTCCCATATCCGCCACCTGGGGGCGCGCTTGGTAGTAGAGGTTAGCTACCACCAAAGATTCAGATATAAATATGAACATATTTAGATCCTTCTGGTGTCTGAACTATTGAGAGCGTTACGGTAGGCGCAGCATGATAGATGCGCGCATGCGCGCACCGACAAGTGCACCGATTGGCTCATGGTTAAAGTTATTCGCGCCATGGATGACGTCTGCAGCTGCTCCTGGTCAAGAACATAACGAGAGAATGCGTGTGCATGCTCTCTGGATCAGAGTTCTTGTGCGGGTCTGTTCTTGAAGTCCTCTTCACGCCGGAAGTTCCGTCCTCGTGCTCGCTGGGGCCACCTCTTCCCAGTAACCACGTTGAAAGGTCTGGGGGATGAAGTCCGTAATGGTATGAAAGGAATGATCGATCCAAATTGTGCCTTCACGGTACTAAAAAAAAAGAGTTTTTCATTAGGAAAACCTTTGATGAAGAAGAAGAAGAAGAAAAAATAATGAAAGGGTTTAGCTTCGATGAGTTACTTGCCTTGGTTTTAGTTGAAATATTGAATTATTAGTTAATTAGGTTGTCGTGGTCTCCTCCTTTGTTTGGGTCTCTCCGTGTGTGTGTGTGTGTGTTCGAGGCGTATTGGTTAAAGTCAATATCGTGAGGCAAACAGCATTTGTGGAGACTGAGGGGGGGGGGGGGGCTGGTAAAGGGGCGTGCTTGTTGTTTCTAGGGGTTTATTGAGATTACAGCCCCGACGACGTGGTCGGTGGAGACTCGGGGAGATGGGCTGGTCAACATTTCAATTCTGCTGAGCAGATCTGTAAATACTAGAATCTGTCTGGCCCATTGAATATAAATTATCTCATACTAACAGTCTTAGACTGTTAACTTGGCAACTGCTTCGGTCTATCATAAAAGATCTATCTATCTATCTTATCTTATACATTTCATACGCTCCTTCTATACAGAAAATTATTGCGTCTTGCATTTGGATTAATGTTTTAAATGACGTTAAGTTACTGGTTTTCCTGGTTTGTTCAGGCAACCCATTCCATGCCCGAATGCCACTCGGGCTAATATATATCTATCTAATATCTATCTATCTATCTATCTATCTATCTATCTATCTATCTATCTATCTATCTATCTATCTATCTATCTATCTATCTATCTATCTATCTATCTATCTATCTATCTATCTATCTATCTATCTATCTATCTACCTGTCTGTCTGTCTGTCTGTCTGTCTGTCTGTCTGTCCGTCCGTCCATCTGTTTGTCAGTCTGTCTGTCTGTCTGTCCGTCCGTCTGTCTGTCTGTATATCTACGGTAGTCTATCTATCTATATTTATATATGCAAGTGTGGGTATCTGTCCGCCCATCCCAATGCGCCCTTCTCCCTCCCCACACATACAAAAAAAAAGCACGCTCGTCTATACACCTATCACAACAGCCACTTTCCGCTTTCGTTGTGAGCTACCCCTGCTGGTCAGCTTTCCCCAATAGAAGTGTTGCATATTATTCTCCAACGCCCACCACCCACCCATCCTTCCAGCGCCCCCCCCCATCTCTCTGGCCGTGGACTCTGTCCAGGTTTCTACACACCCACACACACACACACACGCACACACGCGCGCATGAATACACAAATAGATGGGTCTACTTGCCGTTTACCCTTCAATGTCCCCGCCCGTTGGCTTATCGATTTTGTCTGTGTGTGTGTGTGTGTTTATACGTTCTCAATATCATGTCTGTGTTTAGGCCTACGTAATTTTTGGGGGGCTTTACAACAAACAAACATACAAACACACTCACAGACGCATATGTACAAGGGTCATCCAGGAGGGGAAAAATAAGAAGAATAAGGTCGTAAAAGATAGAACATGTTTTGTGTGATAATATAACGTTAGACAGAAGGTTGCCATGAGTGACGTGTACACTGGAGGCCAATAAAAATGTTATCAGATGAGACCTGACATTTTGTTATATATATAGTGTTATTTGTTTAAAAAAAACAACAACAACATTACATAAAATGTAGACTTTATAAAGCTGTAAACCACACTACACAGAATGTATACTATACAAAGCTGTAAATAACACTACACAGAATGTAGACTATATAAAGCTGTAAACAACACTACACAGAATGTAGACTATACAAAGCTGTAAACAGCAGTACACAGAATGTAGACTGTAGACTATACAAGCTGTAAACAACACTACACATAATGTAGACTTTAAAAAGCTGCAAATAACACTACATTCTACTATATATTATGTAAACTATATATAAAGCTGTGAAAGATGGAACTGTAGAGAAAGTTGCCTGTTGGGTAGAAAGAAGAAAACGTGTAGGGAAAGAAAAAAGAGAAATTTAAAAAAAAAGAAATGTATTGCCAATGGTGACTGCCAGAGTCGCGTTAAAAGGTTTCCCTAATCTGCAGGAATGAAGTAGTCGCAGTTTCACTGCGTCTTACATAATTGAACATCTTCGTCTCGCTGCTCCAACTGTTCACTCTGAAGCCAATGCAATCAAAAAGTGTGCTTGCGGGGAGGGATTGGGCGGTTGTGGGGAGCCCGGCCGTATGAAGCCGATATTCCTAGAAGTCTAAATTTATAACTCTACATCTTTTGCTAGTAGATTTTTAAAAAAAAGCTTTTTTTAAAAAAATAGAGTTCTGTATTATTATTATTATTATTTTTAAAAATTAAAATGAATGCTGTTGAATATATACCGAAGTCTACGAGTGAGCAGATCGATGATACAACTGACAGCAAACATTTCTGTGTAGGCCTAATTCTTTTGCTTTGTGTCCAAGACATATTAAATAGCACAAATACTAGAAACGATGCTTCTGAGATGATTGTTCCAATAGGCCTTAACGTTGGTTTGAGAAGAGCTGGCCGTGTATTGCCACGTTTATTTCACACTGCTACTAGGGATATTTTGGCAGTTCCCCCCCCCCCCCCCCGCCACATCCTAGTAACTAGGACCTAGTTCATGGTAATAGTTTTGGATTTCGCCCCCCCCCCCCCCCCTCTCTCTAAATGGCAAAATGCAGATAGTGCTAAAGTGTGCAGCAATATGCAAGCGCCATCTATGTTCCCTCATTTTTTGTATTTTTGATCTTTCTGTGTGTGTGTTTGCTAAGGCCTAAATTTAAAATATCTGACCGACCTTTATTATGCCCAATAGTTCAATCAGAACGTTCGCCTACACCCACCCCTTTAAACGAGGACGGAAGTGTTTGACTGGGTGGGGGATCATGACGTCAGCAATGTTAATAGACAAATTACGGCGTTTCTCATCCCGTCTTTGTGTGGACCCCTCCTCCTGCCACGCCTCTGGACCCTCCCCAACTCACACGATGTCTGAAGGCCCGCGGCTGATTGAAGACAATCATTTTGGAGACGATCAATAGATAAGGCGCCCGTTATGACACACATTATGATAAAGCTGGAATAATGGAACCAGCTCGCAATGTTTAGTTTACTCTGTTTTCACGTATGAAAAATAATCTTTGCCCATTTCATACATTATTGAAAGATCTACATTTTAACCGACCGGTTGCGAGTTGGTTTATTTATTTAGTTCTCTTTTTTTTTAAACGATCTAGTATAAAGCCTCTTTAATGGCTGGTTTTGATTTTTAAAAGCAAGACGTTTAGACATTTTACAAATGGAGACTCGCTATTACGGATAATATCATTTTTCTACCTTTCGTCCTCTTTTTAGTAGACATTTACATTTACAGTTAGTGTTTTCGCCATAAAAGCAAAATAAAGTTCAGTATGAGTTTTGAAAAAACAACAACTTACTGATAAATCATAAACTCGTTTTTAGTACATTATTAAACCCACGCAGGGCGTAGGAGCTTAAAGTTTTAAGTTGAAATAGTTAACCCAGTTTTCAAGAATAGTATTAAAAATGTGTTTAATGTAGTTCTCTTAGACGGTAGGATAAACTTGGATTTAGAAGTCGCCGGTAGCACAAACCCAGACATCCAGACACCAGGGCGGGTTCGAGGTGGACTGTTGCGCTCACCGCTTCCTCCCCACCGAGGATCGGGGCCTCTCGGCAGTGGTGCAATGAACCTCGAACGCACAACAGGGGCTGACCCCGTGCGTTAGGCCACGGTGTGCTCTAAGTATATCGGTGGGTTTCCACACTTCGCCAGCGATGAGGCCCATGGGCGCAGACGTGGGACCCACCGGGATCAATTGGTTTACATTTTACACGAAGACACGCACAGTACGTAGCCCTTAAACCTGGATGTCGGCATTTGACATGCCATTGAGGAATAACAGGTCACGGGGGTTCTACACACTTATCCAGACGAGTGACACGGAGGGTGAAGCCGGATGGGGTACACACCAACCTCGTCAAGAAGTAAACAAACACGGTCTATCTCTCTCACTCTATGTGTAGAAATAACTGATCCGGTCCCATATTGGTGTACCATATCGCTGGCAAGAAATTGAAAGTAGGCCTCGGCTCTAATCATTGTATTGTAGGTAAGGTAGGTACTCCTCGAGAGATCAGTTTTAATCCATGTGGCGTGTGAAGTTTCTGTGGCCACGGCATATTTACGAGATTGTGTGGCCAGCACTACGCCCCAGCCGCCTTTACTTTTCGCTGTACTAGCTAGTTTCAGGTACTGGTCAGAGCTGGGTAGACCCAGCGACACCCTCCAGACCCTGCGAACAGCAAACCCTGGCGTCACCGGGATACGAACCCCAGGACATTTCGTACCCCATTCGATCGCTCCTACCGCTAGACCACCATGTCCCATAGCCATTGTGTAAACTGGATAAAATAAAGACACCAACAACACCTTAGATCGATAAATATACTTTAGTATTTTGGCTTTGACATTAGTACTTCCCTTACTTGCTGGACTGGCCGTTACGGGATTTAGGACAATGACTTGGCCTCGGTTATTTTGGACTTAAGCTCCTGAAATAAGAGTTTCGATGTAGTAGACTGTCTCGCCCTGGCACACATGGCAAAGAAGGGGGGGGGGGATATCAATGCTGTTGGTGTCGACATTTTCCTCTTTTTTTTTTGGGGGGGGGGGTATCCTGACAGACAACTCCTTTTTCAACTGCATTAATATACATTTCTTGGCATTCTCAGTACTTTGCAATAACGGAAAGTACGATCCGTGTTGACTGTCTTAGGTCACCATGGACGTATTGTAGTAATCAACATTCAACGCATGTTAGAAGGGAGAAGAATAAAAAAAAGGGGAGAGAAAAAGTTGAAGACGCATGTCCTCAGTGAGCCAGCCACACAAGACGCATTCATCGGTCTCGCAGACATCTCACATGTTCACCGAGGGGTCTGTCATACCTATTCGGAAGCGAGACATTCGTCACATCGATCTTGTGGCATTGCAAGCTGCATAGTCATGTGTTGTCAGCACAATTCCAGCCGTAGCGATGGCTATGTAAGCACACGATTAAGTTAAATCAACTCGCGCGAATACCCTGTGTTAGATGGGGCTGTCTATTCCTATGCACATTCGACGGTGGTTATTGTAAGTGGCGGTTTCAGCCCACGTTTGCACCGGTTCCCGCGAACCGGTTATTCAAAATAAAAACGAAAGCCGTATTGTAATATCAAAGAGATAATTCAATAAATAATCAGAATAGGTTCCCAAAAACACCGATCTATATAAGTAATAGGGCCCTACATAGAGACTCCTTAATAAATGTGTATGTGCAAAACGAGGCTAGCGGACGCTACAGTTTTACACACACTTGTTTCCGGGTCTAATCAATCCTTCTTTATAGATCAGTGGTTCCAATAAGTGATTCCTGGTGTAAATAAATCCCAATACACAAAGAGAAAAGATCTTTAGGGCAATCATTTTGTTTGCAAATCCTGTATTATCAATGTACAGCAAACAGAACCATCTTCTCTCTCACAAAGTCACGTGATCTCAAGTAAAGACCACTTAGCTGTTATGTCGCATTCTGTCCGTACCACGGAACGATCACTACCAGAACTGATTATCCAAGTCTCTTGTGTTGTTGTTTTATCAACACCAAAAAAAAAAAAAACGTCATTCACTCACTTCCTGGATACCTAACCACAATATTGAACTATTCAATATTTCCAATTAAAGACTTTCTCTTGAACATCAGTCCTCCTTACACCCTGGAACTCTGGGATGCCACCACTGGTTAAAGTATTAAAGCGTAATGGTTCCTTTTACGTGTTTGAACTGGCTAAAGCCCTCGTTTCCTGCATGTTGATGTCTTCGCCCTCACGCACAGTAACCAGTTATTTGTTACAAGCCGTAATACAAGAAAAGCAACGTCTCGTGGCATTTCATCATTCCCAGCAATCACCATAGATGTCTCATTGTCTTGTGACATTTGTGTGCTAGTGACATTGAGAAGTTTTCGGGGGACGACGAAGACGAGCACTGATCTCTGCCGCGCCCTCCCCCCCCCTTCACCGTAGTAAAGTGAGAATGCGGAACGTGTCGCGCGCCCCTGCCCCGTGAGTAGTGTTCCATTCACGCGGAGTCGTGCACACACACAATCAGGCAATAAACAAACACGGAGCAGAGTAATAGAGTAATCATTGTGAGGAAGATATGTAGACTAGTGAGTTCGGCGAAGCTAGGTTGTTCTGATCGGTTTTCTCGCACTAGAAGTGTTACCTGACCCAGATAACAGAGAGAGGTGCAGAAATTTTGAAGAATATAAAACAGCAACAACAACCGCATTGCATGAATTATATATACACGTGCGGAATGATGCGCGCGAAGCCGTAGAGATAGTTTCGCGAGTGCGCTGCGTGTGTTTGTTGTTTGCTGGTGTGCGCTTGTCTTATAAATAGAACTTACTCTCTCTCGGTGCGCCCTCTTGTGAGGGGGGGGGGAAGGAGAGAATAAGCACATCGTAATCATCCATTATTAAAACATAGGAAGACATCGATTACCCCCCCCCCCCCACACACACACACTCCAAACCTTCTTTTCTTTTGCATTTTCTTGCAGTGCTAGGCAAAAGAAATACTCATCCCGTCTCGACACAATTCTGCTTGGATATTCGATACCAGGGCGGTGACTCCCTGTTTTTTTTTTCCACATAGATAAATTCTCTAAAACGAAAAACAAAAAATATTCTAGAAGTTGTTTGAATACCTCAACTCTATGATGTATCTTCAATGTAGATGTTTTATAGGATAGTCGATATGTTTTTCTTTCATGTAAAAAATTGTGTGTGTGTATTTTGTTTTTAAACATAATAATAATAACAACCATACTGCCTGATTGTGGGGGTGGGTGAGTTTGGAGGGGGACAATGTTTATTTCTACATGCGTGAAAGTCCATAGCATAAAGGTAATGTGTGTGACCGGGTTACCGCGTAACACACGAGACTGCTGCGAGTGGATGCAAACAAAGGTACTCACTTGGAGCTTTTATCGGGAGTTTGCGTTTTATTTTAACTCGTTGCTTTTTGATATTATAGAACATGTAAACTGGCGCATGCGCGGAGATGACTTCATCTTGGAAAATGGCTCTGTTCCTTATTTCATCTTCTCCTTCAAAGTTCTCAGTATGTGGGTGAGGCATTTAAACAAAATTGTACTTGCCAGTGGGTCCAATACTTGCAATGAATTTCGCGGCAGAGGTGTGCAAGTTCTTGCATTGGAGAGAGGGTTTTTCTTTGAACCTGACGTTTGATCTGGGTAGAATGGCATATGGGGAGGAAGGGGAAGGGTGATGATCGGACTTTTTTGTGTGTTGCAAGTTTATTAAGTTACAAGAGCAGATTTTGCTGGTATCTATTCGTAGTTTCCGTGGCAATGTCCCGTTTCTTGATCCATATTCAGATATGGATG
The DNA here is from genome assembly GCA_949126835.1 of Anisus vortex. Classification (NCBI taxonomy): domain Eukaryota; kingdom Metazoa; phylum Mollusca; class Gastropoda; family Planorbidae; genus Anisus; species Anisus vortex. Next base: position 11,696,878 of record OX421505.1, read on the forward strand.
CGTGTTGTTGAATTCTTGGCGTTGAATGCTTGTTATTGAATGTGTGTAGTTTATTGTGCGTGAATGCATACATGTTGATAGATCCGAATCATGTGCATTGTCCGATGTGTATGGGGGAATGTGTGTGAGTGAATGGGGAATGGATAAATGTGTGTAGATGAATGAGTATTGAATTTTTGTCAATGGCGTGTCGGTGAATGCGTGTTTTTAAATGTGTATTGTTAAATATGTGCGTAAAAAAAAAGATAGAGTTTAAAAAGGCCTGGATGGTCTGCAAGCCAGCTACAAACAAGATATCTACAACAAAAAAAAGGTGTTTTGCAATGAATTTAATTCTATTTCTCCTTAGGCATATATTCACTCTTTTTTTTTTCTCTCTCTCTCTTTCTCCTATACTCTTTTAAATTTTTCTATTCATTACTTCTTTCTGTTTCTCTCTTTGTTATCCCGTCTTCTCCCCACCCCCCTCCTTCCAATCCCTCTGTGCACAGGATCCCTTCGGCAGTAAATGTTTGTTTCTATCCGTCTCTCAGATAGTTTCTTTCTTTTCTTTTTTTGCTCTCGTCCTTGTCTCGTTATTGTATTGTACATCTCGCGAGATGTCCATGTCCGGGGAAACAATAAAATAAACACACACGCACGCGAACACAGAGCGGGGGGGGGGGGGGTTATGCGTTAGCGGCTAAGGGTTATCGATGGTTTGCTCTTTGGACCCCACCGGGAGCTCTCAAATTATAAACACAGCAACGCACGTGCGGCGTGTGTGTACAGATACAAACACTGTGTGTGTGTGTATGTTTAAAGGCCATTTACATATTGAGCACTGGTGGCCGATCAATAGTTGGCAGGTTTAAGAAAGTCAAGTATAAGTAAAAAAAAAAACAACGAAACACAACAACACATTTGTAGGGTGCCACCAACTCTTCGTCTTACATTCCACATAGCTTTAAAGTTCATGTTTTATCATTATAAAAATAGACATATTTTGAATAATTTAATTGTGTATTTTTCTCATCTATTATATATAAAGGAGACTGTGTGCGTGTTCAACCAATCATATTCGTGAATTTAAAGACACGTGACCTTTTCGTCACATATTATACTTTTGCGATTTCACTTCGGACATGTGTCTCCGATAGTTAAGTGGTTTACGTATCTGACTGCCTTGCGGGCGACCGGGGATCTATTCTCCAGTTAGTCTATATCTATTTTTTCTACAATTTTGTACATTTTCAATTAATATTACTTTAAAAAAAAGATTGTAAATCTACGAGCAACACCGGGCAATTCAGATTTTTGTTAAATAAAAAGACTTGCCTATTTTTTTACCCGATTACATAATTTATTTTAAATTATTTTTCATAAAAGTCTTCAGTAAAAAAAAATAATAATACAATTATTAATTTTTAATTATTAGATTTATAGCTTTCTGTTTATTTTAGTTTATATCATTTTTATCTGTAGCTTATTTATACAGGCCTGTTAAAAAATATATTTAAAAAAATATATATATATAAAGTCAGGTACCCATCACAGCTGGGTAGACCCTGGGACACCCCCATCCAGACCCGAGAACAAATCCTAGCCTTCACCGGGATTCGAACCCATGACCTTCTGGGCTTCTTTACGCCAGCCGAACGCGCTGCCACTCGGTCACAGTGCCCGAGTTTTTTTTAGTGGTTGTTTAAAATTACTTGTTCATGTTTTCCCCCACTCTTTATAATTCCTTTCAGCCTCATAATTCCTTTTAATCTTATTATTCCTTTCAGCGGTGTAATTCCTTTGTGTCTTATAATCCCTACTCCCAGTCTTATGCCCCCCTTTTCATCCCTCCAATTTCACCCATTTGTATCATCCCTTGCCCCCCCCTCCCGCCCCCAACCTTCCTTCCAATCCTCCATTTTGCTCGCATCCGACATAAACACTTACACTGAATAATAACAATAAAAATGAAAGCCCCAGTAAGTGCCGTAATTTAAAGTTTATCCACTTTCACATCAACAAACAAACGGACGGTAATGTGCTCTGTGTGTCTCAAACTCTTTTTTTATTTTGATGGACATTCCATTAGTGGACACACACACACTACACGCAAACACATACACACATACGCACAGAAACAACAAACAAGGATTGGATGATTCGTATATGTTTGCTGTTTTTTTTTTTTTAAACCCTCGGCTCTGAGCTCGCGCGACGGACGTAAGGAAGTGACGGGGAAATACAACAATTAAACGAAACTCAAGACATTAAATAAATGTAAAACATAAAAAAAGCGAGATAATCGATGACGTCATCACTCCCTGGTCTCGAGGGAGGGTGGGAAAGTTGTGTGAGGGTGGGGGGAGGGGAAGGGATTCTAGAGTCTGCGAGAGTGTCATCCCCCTCCCCCTCCTCCATTTTTGACTAAAAGGAATCGTTCCCATGCATCCTTGAAGAAGCGTCATCCACATGAAGCATTGCATATACTACCAATGTGGACGAATCTTTATTTTTTTCCTCGCTCAAATAGACTCTAATGCTCTAATGCAAGGGTGTGCAACAGGCGGCCCGCGGGCCACAACACAGCCCGCCAAGCCATCTTAATATGGTCCTCACAGAACTGATTTAAAAAAAAATTCATTCTATTAATTATATATACTATTATATACACATTTTTTTAGAATATGTTGCCCATCTTGTTTCAAGCTCCTTATGCGGCCCATCAACGAAAAATGTTGCACACCCTGGCTCCAATGTAATACCTTGATTTAGTTCTTCAGCAAATGTCTGCTGTTTTTAACTCACTGGATATTGGCTTGTGCTATGTTTCTCAGTTACGGGAGGTAAAATAAATTTTATATTTCCCGTGCTATTTTAGGCAATTTTGGTTACGTCTCTCTGCTCCCCCGCCATAAAAGCCATCTCGAGTAAATGTCGTCCCAGTGTGGTTATTTCGTGTAATACAGTTTAAAGATCTGAATTATTCATATTGTTGTTGTTATTGTTGTTGTTGCTTTGTGTTTTATTCGTCGCCAATCCTCCTCCCCGTTCCCATCTTCTGTCTACACCACTATGACATGCTTTTAGCGTGGATTCCTAAATCGCCCTTTAAAAAAACAACCACATTACAATTTGTTTGCTTCTTTCTCCCCAAAACTTGTTCATTTGTTACATCATTTTGTTAAAAGAAGAAGAAAAAAAAACGAAAAATGGAAGCCGTTGACCAGTGTGCTATGGACATTTGTCCGGCAGCTGACCGACACGTCTGGATGTAATAGGGCAGTCTCTGGGTTATTATTAATGCATATCCCTTCTGCCTTTGGGTGTAATGGCTTTGTGAGACACTGTGCACGTTGCGCCTCGTTTTATTTTCACCCTCGACGGTAGTTTCGGCCTTTATCGTATTATTTCTCCAGTGTCTGGCTGAAAGTTTTTGTTGGTTCTTCGTCTGTTAACTGATGTCTGCTTCGTCTGGTAGCTCTTGTCTGCTTTGACTGGTAACTCTTATCTGCTTTGACTGGTAACTGGTAACTCTTGTCTGCTTTGTCTGGTAAGTCTTGTCTGCTTTGACTGGTAACTATTGTCATTTTAGTTTGGTAAGTCTTGTCTGCGTTATCTGGTCACCTTTGACTACTTTTTCTGGTAATTCTTGTTTGTGTAGTCTGGTAAGTCTTGTCTGCTTTGACTGGTAACTATTGTCATTTTAGTTTGGTAAGTCTTGTCTGCGTTATCTGGTCACCTTTGACTACTTTGTCTGGTAATTCTTGTTTGTGTAGTCTGGTAAGTCTTGTCTGCTTTGACTGGTAACTATTGTCATTTTATTTTGGTAAGTCTTGTCTGCGTTATCTGGTCACCTTTGACTACTTTTTCTGGTAATTCTTGTTTGTGTAGTCTGGTAAGTCTTGTCTGCTTTGACTGGTAACTATTGTCATTTTAGTTTGGTAAGTCTTGTCTGCGTTATCTGGTCACCTTTGACTACTTTGTCTGGTAATTCTTGTTTGTGTAGTCTGGTAACTCTTGTCTTTTTAGTCGGGTAACTCTTGTCTGCTTTGTCTGGTATCTTGTCTGCTTTTTCTGGTAACTCTTGTCTGCCTGTGTAAAAAAAAACAACCGAAATCAAGTTCTTTTTGTTTGTTCAGTTTTCTGTAGAACGTAGAACAAAATGTCTATGGGTTTCATAGAATTAAAGCTGCTTCTACTAGAAATGTGTCCACCAAGTGTGAGAACACACGTACAGACGCACTCTGATCACATCTTTAGTCTTGTTTAAAAGGTCCACTACCTCGGTAAAGCCGTATTAATCTAGTTCCCTTAAGCACAAAGTCCGAGAGCATCCCTTTCACTTACCGAATAATATTTGTATTATCTTTTTTCAATAAGGATTTCAATGAAATATGCATTAAAACCTTTTAGGCTGCCATAGAAATTACACACCGATTCCATTCTCCCCCCCCCTCTCTCTCCCCCCCTCTCTCTCTCTCTCTCTCTCTCTCTCTCGGGCATCATAGCTTATTTACTCCCGGAGGCTAATGCAAGCCATAATTGAAAACTTTTGTCTGTTTTGTTTCAAACGTGAACATCATTTCACCTTTGTTGTTTAAAACATGAACGTTTGGTCAATCTTGTAATAAAACTGGAGACTATTCATCTTTCATACCGTAAAATCTCGCGTATAAGCCGCACTTTTTAAAACCAAATTTTGTAGGCCTGGGGTAGTGGTTCGGCTTATATACGTATACATATAAAATATTTTTTTTATTACTTTCTTATGTGGAGCCTGGGCTTTCAGGCTTTAAAATTACTTGAATAATATTTATTATATAACTGATATTTGGTCTTTCATACGACTTAAAAAATATTATAAAAAAAAAACAACAGTGAAAATTACAAAATATGGATCAAGAAATTATAGAAATACACCAAATAGATTTTGAGTGCGGCTTATACACGTGAACTTCAATTTCACATGCATTTAGCCCTTCAATGTATACCTGCGGCTTATAGTTGCGATTTTACGGTAGTTGTATTGACCAACACGCACACACTGTAATGTGTGTAGATTCTAAGATAGACTACTTCTAACTATTCCTTATGGTTTTCATTTCTTGGACAAGAACCTAATATAAAAAAAAAAGAGAGAAGAAACAAAAACTCAGAATAAACAAGTTTTGTTGTTTGTTTTTTTTTTTTGTTTTTTTTTTTGTGTTTTTTTTTTTTTCACTGCGCATTGTTGATCAGCTTTCCAGTAAGTGCTCGTGACAGCTTCAACACACCGAAAGGAAAAGTGGAGGGAGTGGACGAGGGTTGTAAAAGCGCGTGCCTGCCAGTAGAAAGTGAGTTTTTTAAAGTCCACCACTGAATACAAGATTTTTTTAATTTTTTTTTTTACATACCAGTGTCGCAATACTGTTGGCGAGTTTTTAAAATATAAAAACAACAACAACCTTACAAAAGCATTTTCATACTACAGAAGTTTTATGTATAAAGTTTGGGCGAGGATGCACAGTACAGTGGGATTGACAAAACACCCGAGCCGCATTGTTTCGTGTACATATCGAGAAGAGGAATGAATACATAATACAACAAATGCAATTATATATTATGTAATCAGTTTAATCCTTGTGTTTATTGTTTATAGTCATTTCAAATAACCCAATATTCCCATTGAAAACTTTCTATGCTTTTAAAGGAAAAAAAAAGGCAATGAAAATACATTTGGGAATATTCGAATAGATGAAAACAAGGAATTTTTGTGTGGGCTTTATCTATATGGAAAGTAAAAAATTGAAGTATTCAGTCGGACCAAATTGATCCATAGGGCCGGTGAAACAGCGTTCACCAGTTTCTGTGGCCACTGCATACCAGGTGATTGTGTGGCCAGCACTATGCACAGTCGCCTTGACCCCAAGTAAGGTCGGATACCCATCAGAACTGGGTAGACTCGGGGACATCCTCCAGACCCGGTGAAAAAAATAAATCCTAGCCTGCACCAGGATTCGAGCCCAGGAACGCCAGCCGAACTCGCGCACGGCCACCTTGCTCCCCAACTGAGAATGTTCATACACAAATAAATAAAACGTTTCAACTCTTTGGACAAAAAGTAAGACCGTTTATAATTGAACAAGTTGTCTTGTGTTTACATGTATATTGAGGAGACGTGTAGACACTCTGAAGAGACGTGGAGACACTCTGAAGAGACGTGGAGACACTCTGAAGAGACACAAGTCACAAGCTGTGATTTCTTAGACCCTCGCGTTAACGTCTCCAAAAGGAAAAAAAAACAAAACAAACAGCTAAGTCCTCGTCCTCGCTAGACCTCGAGATGTTACGGCAATTTTGATTGGTTTATACAGCTTCCTCTCCCACTCCGAAACCTCAGCTTTAATCCAATCATTGAACCTGGTCTGTGTTGTCATGGCAACTAGAGTGTCTTTACTTTCGATTTTCTCCCCTTTTCTTTTTTCATTTCTCTCTTCTTTTTTTTTTTTTTACATTATTCTCTACAGAACTTTTCTCCATTATTGGACCTTTTGTTGTTGTTAGCTATAGTATTTTGTTTACTTCGGACTCCCCCCTCCCACCATCTGAGCCTTTATTCCTTTTTATTTTCTACTTGTCAACTTTAGTCTTTCGCTTATCTAAAGATAAACTCCCCCCCCCCGCCCCCTGTCTATATTTTCATTGTATTCGACGGGGGGGGGGGGATCTTTTCCCTTTACGTATGTTGTAGATGGCTGATGACTGAATACATAAATTCTCTGAGATAAGATCAAATCGTTCCACACAACCAGTATGTTCTTGAGTGCAAAATCGAAGGCCGCGCATGCGCCAACTAACTATTCTGCTCTTTTATTAAATAAAGCAAGCGGTCTAATTATTATGGTCTTTGATCATTGACAAGTCTTAACGATAATGCATGCATAAAAGGTCGAGGAGAAAAACATTTCAGGTCAATTGGTACGAAACATGTCTGTGTGCTGCATGACTGGTTGTAAGAAAAGATGTAGTGGATTAAATTTTATTTCATTTCCAAAAGATGGCGCCAAAAGAAAACGATAGACTGTGAATGTCAGATTTGAAGAATCACCTATTTATAATCCCAAACTAATTTTAAAGACCGGAACTGGCCGTCGAGGTTGAAATCAATTGTCAAACACCACCAAAAGCATGTTTTTTGTTTACGAAAAAGGCAGGAAATGTAACGGGAAGTTCATGATCTCTTCCATGCCATTAAGACTTGTCAATGCCAAAAAATGCGGGTGGGGTAGTAGTCTACTCTCTATATTCTATACCAAAGACTTCATTTAATATCTATGTTAAATTCTTTGTATTCCCTCCCGCCCCCCTCGCCTCGTCTTTACTAATTCTATCCCTTAAGCAGTTGTAAAATTTCGATGCATGCGTCTTTTTTTCCAAAGATGGTGGCACTTCCGGTTTTTCGAGAGCAACCTGTGCTCATGCAGCGCATGCACGTGACGTCACCGCCACAACCACACACACACACACACACACACACCAACTAGTGTGATAGAGATGCTCCCACCCCCTCCTCCCCTGTTTTGTTGTTATGAAACGTCAACTCAATGTGGATGTGAGAGGGGAGCATGGCTCGGGGACGTGGGTGAGGCGGGGGCTGGGGGGGGGGGGTTACGTGTGGATGTGGAGCCGGGTTTGTGGGAGGATAGGGGGGAGTGCTGATGGAAACTGCCAGGAAGCTCCCTTCAGAAGTGTACTGGAACTAATGTCGAGGGCTTGAGTACCTTGGCTCTGACCAGGAGTTGGCTCACTCCAACATGTCCGCCTGTCAGCCTGTTAGCCTAAGTGATCGGTGTTTTCGTTTGTCTTGTCCCGAACTTTATTTCTTTTTTAGAATTTATACGAAATAGAGTTTATATTTGGACTCAAAATAAAGCTTCTATTTCTTCCTTGAATAAAATTTTAGATTTTATCTATAATAAAGCTTATATATTTTGGTCTTGTTTATAATTTGCCGTAAATAACGGTAATATTCAGCCTTAAGTAAAGTTTACAGTTTGACTAATATAACCTATAAACATCTTATTTGGCATTAAATAAAGCTTACAGTTTGCCAGGAACATTTGGCCACAAAATAGAGGTTTATATTTGGCCATTTCAAGAGTTTATTTTGTCATAAATAAAGTTTATAGTCTGCCTTAAACATAAGCTTGTATTTGGCCATAGATAAAGTTTATTTTTGGCCATAAAAGAGATTTTATTTGGCTATAAATAAAGTTTATATTTGGACGTAAATTAAAAACTGAATAAAATTATAATGATTTGGCCATGTACCCAAAGAATAAATTGTAAGTATATTGTTTGGGTATTTAAGGCAATATATAAATATATATAGATATATCTATTGGTCTAAATTGTATAATTTAAACTACAACAAAATCTAGCGGTTTGTGTAGGTTATGGGAGGAAGGAAATGTGAAGACTAAAATATCTATGCATGTAGTATTAGTATATAATTTATTCAAAATATCGGGGAGGAGGGCGTGATGGTGGCGGTGAAGAGGGGTCGAGGGGAGAAATCGCAGACGTTTATGCCGGGTAACGAATTTACGGTCCCCACAACATTAGTCCATTTTTGGCCGCAGTAATCACAGACCCCCCGCGATATTCGGCACTCGGCTCCTGACGATAAATCACGTGTCCTTTTCTTGCCCTCACATTCCTACTAAAGATATGTTGCCCAATAACCCCTTACACACACATACACGCTCACATACACCCACACACACGCACATACACGCACATACACACACATACGGAGATATTTTCCATTCGGATCTTATAATTAGAAGGCTTAATTGAAAACGTGAGCACATCGCCCTGAGGTCAGACTTTGGAGACACGGGACTCGGCAACACAGGAAGGCCATGGCTGCTTTGATTGTGTCACATAAATTTCGGGCGTTTTCTGATTTTTAAAAGGTCGATGGCGAGCCGCGTTTTGTACAATATACGATCTCCGTCAAATATATTCCCAGGAAATTCAGCTCAGGCACGTCCAAGAAAAAAAAATTCTAGAAAACACAATAAAAACATTATTTTGGCTTGTAATATGTTGCTGCTGTGATGTTTTGGAAGAAATTAGGCGAGCCATTACAATTTCATTGAAAGCTTAGATCAGGAATCGTTTGATGAAAATGGCATTTTATTTCAAGAAACAAGTGTTATATTGTTTCTGTAAAGTTTTCATTTGCTTGGCGTTTTATTCATTGTGTCTGATTGTTGTGTTGTGATGTTGTTTGGTTTCGGCTATATAGAATTTCCCAACAGTACTGTTTGATCAGAGCGTCCATTACCATTGGGCTGGACGGGGCCGTCACTTTGAAACCTTTTTATTTTATTATGACGTTGTCGTGAAAAATGGTATTGCCTGTGAGGCTTTTAAAGACATATTGATCTTTTAGTGTTCTCTACGTTAAAGTAAAGGTTTTTAATTGAATTCAATACGGACAGACAGTTGGTTCGGGTTCAATCTCTCTATGTTTCAGATTAGTAAAAGCGATACTGTTTTGATTTGTATGTTACTTAAATCATTACATTTTTGTTTCTAATAAAACTTGTTCTCCGAGTCCTCCATTCATGATTCATTGTTTATAGTGTATTGAGGCTGCAATAATCTTAAAGGCATTTGGTAGTTAAATGAGACTTTATATTTGTTTTGTTTAGTTAAAAAAGGCTTCAGTCATCTTCAACTTGACTGAAGCTTTCAATAATATTTAATTGCCTTGTTTAGTTTATAAGAGTTTATCTTCAACGGTCTTTTTTTTTTTACTTGACTAATTCTTTATTGATATATTTGTCTTGTTTTACTTGACCAATGATTCGGCTGTCTTCAACTTTCTCAGTAACTTGACAGAGGCTTGAATTCAGTTGAATATGTTATAATTATAATGCCTTGTTTAGTTCAAAGAGGCTTCTGTCATCTTCAACTGTCTAGTTTACGTGAACCAAAGCGTGGGAGTGATATTAGCATGTCTTGTTTTTGATTCAGCCATCTTCATCTGGCTGACTTACTCCGTTGCCTTATTTACTGTGGCTTCAATCATCTTTAACTGTCAACCCATTTTTTTTTTATGTTTACATCTTTTAGTTCACACATCAATCATCGTGTGTGTGTGTGTGTGTGTTTGTGTGTGTGTAGCAATCAATGACGTCAGCCACCCCACCGGAGCCTTATCCCATGTCCTTCAACTCTTTGTATATACCTCGTTCTAAAACAAATCTTTTCTGGCAGTAGCTCTGCCACAGATTCCACGTCTTTTATTGCCACCCGTAGGGGGGACCGCTGATTTTCGTTCTCTCCTTGATAAAGTATGTTGAGCTCGCACGGTGCGCCCCTAAAAGAAATAAAATGCTGGCCTGCACAATATTGTGACAAACCTTGGAAAAGGAAAAACAGAAACACTTAGATTCCGATGGTAGGCCTGCACATTATATCTGGGTGATATATTGGTATTTTCAAAATGGCTGTGTTGTGGGCGATTGAGTACAATCCTTTCGCGTGGGGTGGGAACAGTAAAAGTATCCCGTCGGACCAAATTGATCCATGGGGCCGGTGAAGCAGCGTTCGCCAGTTTCTGTGTTCACGGCATACTGGGTGATTGTGTGGCCAGCACCGTGCACAGCCGCCTTTACTTTACCCCAACTAATGTCAGGTACCCATCAGAGCTGGGTAGACTCAGGGACACCCTCCTGAAAAACAATCCCAGCCTGCACCAGGATTCGAACCCAAGACCTTCGATTATCAGGTCGAACGCGCTGCCGCTCGACCAACGTGCCCCAGGGAACTGTACGAAATATAATTGTGGAAGAAACGTTTTGAGTATTTCCTTGTAAGTTTCCCCACTGGGCTCTCTTTATCTTTTTTGTGTGTGTGTGTGTGGGGGGGAATGATAAGTCATGTAGCACAGCATCTCGGGAGATTAGCCGTAAGTGGGACCGGCTAATTTGATTGGATGCACCTTGTCACGCGGACAGCTTTCGGCTCTTAACCATTGGCTGCCCGGCAACTTAATCATTGGATTAGAGGCCGCGTGACTACCGGGAGAAGTGGATTTAGGGCCGATTTCATCATTCAGCCGTAAGCGTTTTAGTCTGAAGAGAATTTTCGGGTTACACCCACACACCTGGACTCTAGGCTATATTATTTACGTATATTAATATATGGTCGATTTGTTCGAATTACAGTTATTTACTATAATGTTCTTTCATAAGAGTTATGAACTTTCATTATATCTCCCCTTTACTTCTGAGCTTTATAATATTAAACGTAGTTGCACGGTTTATGTTTAGTGTAGCCAAGTAATCCCGTCGGAGCAAATTGATCCATAGAGCCTGTGAAACAGCGTTCACCAGTTTCTGTGGCCACGACATACTAGGTGACTATGTGGCCAGTACAATGCCCAGCCGCCTTTACTTTACCCCCCAAAAAGTCAGGTACCCATCAGAGCTGGGTACACTAAATAACACCCTCTAGTCACGGGGAAGAAATCCTAGTCTTCACCAGGATTCGAACCCAGAACCTTCGGAACGCCGGTCGAACGCGCTGCTGCCCGATCACCGTGACCAGCTACCATTACTTTGATCCAACTAATGTCCTGTACCCATCAGATCTGGGTATAATCAGGGACACATTTCAGACCAGGGAACAAATCCTAGCGTTCGAATCCTGGACTTTCGCTACACCTGCGGAATGCGCTACCGCTTGGCCACCGCGTCCCCCATAGGTTAAGCTTTTGAATCTTTTTTTCACGTCTTCTCCACATTCTTTACCCCCCCCCCCAGCCCCACAAAGATACCTTTATTGATTTCATAAACGCCTACGCCCTTCTACAGTTGTAAATCAAACCGGGTTTTAAAAAGGCTTCGAAAGATCATCAAAAAGCTTCAGCTTCCTTAGACCTGTCTGTGCACTTGCATACCCTGTGGGTTACAAAATAGAACCTCCTGCCTAGGTTTACCTTTAAGCTCTCTGATCCTACTTTGTAAGTATTTTTACCCCGTGCGCGGGAATCGAATGCTCGTCTCTCTACGCTTACTGCTTCTATTGAATCGTTCCCATAAATAATGCAATGCAGGACGATCTTCAACTGTCCCATTCATCCCGAATATCTGTAAATAAATGATAACTGCATTCATTACTTGCCAATTTCTTCTCCTTTTTTTAAACTTTTGTCTTGTGGTGGTTGATTAAAATCTTACTTGATGGAATTTTCTTTAATTTTTTGTTTTGAAGAGAAAGAGAGAAAGAGAGAGAGAGAGAGATAAAAAGAGAGAGAGAGAGAGAGACGTTTCTTATTCGTATCCTTGTATTTCAAAACATTATTCATTAGAAGTAACGTCACACGTTTTCGTTATTGTGTTACTTTTTGTGTATAATATTTCTTATTTGCTTAGGTAAAAAAACAACAAACAAACACACAGACAACTCCGACACCTTCTTTTACATTACATCGCTCAGTATCACGCAGACAATCAGCCCCCCCATCCCCCAACCCTCTCTCCCTCAAACACATCATTTCTCTCTTACCAGTTGAAATAAAGAGAAATGGGTATTTATGAGTTAAATTTTTAAAACATTTGCGGTATTTATCAGTTAAATTTTTAAAACATTTGCGGTATTTATCAGTTAAATTTTTAAAACATTTGCGGTATTTATCAGTTAAGTATTTAAAACATTTGCGGTATTTATGAGTTAAATATTTAAAACATTTGCGGTATTTATGAGTTAAATATTTAAAACCAATTCAAAAGTACTGATATTCTACACATATTTCCCTCAACCCATGTACTTGTTAATCTTGTTTATACACTGCTATATATATCTACATTATATTTTCAAGATATTGTAGAAAATGTCGCAATTATGTCATTTTTTATTACGAAAAGACGGGGAATCGAGGTGGGGTGTGGGCTTTGTTGTTAATAGACCTTGGCTATTGCGGGATTGTGTTGTCACCCTTTCCTCCACGCAGCTTACGCCAGATATCTGGTCAGAAAACGGGGATACGCGGAGCTGGCTAAAATTCCCCCCTGCCAGAACTGCAAAACTCGGGGGGGGGGGGGGAGCTCGTCTGCCTGGCGCCCTAGACCTACCAGTGCGTTTCCTAACCGAGTGCAATCTTTCTCCGAAGTCTCAAGTCCGGGAATTCGGTCAGGACGAGCCCCCGTGTAAGGAAGAAATTAAAAACAAAAATCAATCAACAACTCTAAAAGCACACTAAGTCTTTAACATAAAGCAACAGAATGTGAAGTATCTCTATAAATAATAATATTGAAACTACTTTTGGCGAGGTCGCTCACAGTTGACTGCATGCAATCTCACTTGAATCTGATTGGATGAGTGGCCGTGACGTTGTTGGTTTATATATTTATGTTTTTTTTTCTTCTCTTCGCTACTTCTCTTTTCTTTCTCTCTCTCTCTCTTTTCACTGCCTGATTGAATTTTGATCCTGATCTCGGAGGCTTTTCGCCACTTTTCGACCTCACACATCATTTCATACAGAATGGTGGCCCGCTAGTGACGAACTTAATGCTGCTGGTTGTTTTTGTTTTTTTTTTGGGGGGGGGGGGGAGGTAAGGGAGAGAGGTGTGGGGGATGGAGCGTTCGTTTTAGGGTTTGGGGTGGAAAACGGTGGTAACTATTTTTGTTTTTAAAGCGCCCGCGTTTTTGTTTTTTGATGTCTTGATATCATTGTAGCGGTAAAACTGCACTATCTACTCTCGTCTTTTTTTTTTTTTTTTTCCAGCGTAAGCGATATATATTTCGAAAGACTAAAGCAGGAGTTTCCCACCTACGCCTGGTCGTGACCCGGTGCCGGGTCACGAAATAAAGATAATAAAACGATCGAAATCTTTCCCAGTATATCAAGATGTAAGTTACTTTCAATAAAAAGTTAAAAGTATCCAAATGGTAAAGACTAAATTGATCCATCCATAGGGCCCGTGAAGCAGCGTTCACCAGTTTCTGTGACCACTCGGCATACTAGGTGATTGTGTGGCCAGTACTGTGCACAGCCGCCTTTTCTTTACCTCAACTAAGGTCAGATATCCATCAGAGCTGGGTAGACTCAGGGACACCCTCCTGACCCGGGGAAAAAATCCTAGCCTACTCCGGGATTCGATCACAGGACCCTCGGTACGCCCCAGCTGAACGCGCTGCCGCAAGGCCACCGTGCCCCTATGTTACTTTCAATATTAGTCAATAATTGTTATATGTTATTTATACCACGCTAGTGTAGGCGATAACAATGTTAGTGGGTGACGAAGTAAAATTATACAAATAACCGAATCATAGAGAAAAGAAAGAAAGTTTAGGGAACGCTTGACTAAAGGCAAAATGCATTGAGGTGATGGGCAATGCTTGCAATTGCTGTAGATCTATAACTTCTATAATCTTGTATGTGATGAGTTTCATTTTCACTGATGCGGTTTAACCGGAACTGTTATCTTTACCATTTGGCGCCACTCCACTTTTTGAAATATCCTTTCACGTCTGCCAGTTTGTGAAAATGTTGTTTTTTTCACGCGCAGCTGGAACTCAAAGCTAGATATCTTTTTGCATTTTTAAAATATAATGTGTGTGTATGTTTATAAATTGGACAGCATTGTGAAATTGGATTTCACCTATAAACACTGTGTAGGCCTTTTTAACGTAAATGATACAGACGTCTCCAACTGCAAGTTCGTCTTATTGCCCAATATTTATCTATGGTGCACCGCGTCGTAAAGTGAAGTAGACTTCGCTAAGAAGCTGCAATGTTCTGTAGGAGACGTAAACAAAATGTGGGATTTGTATAGGCTACCTGGTCTGTGCTGGAAGAGTTGAACGAAGAACTAGTAGACGCCGTGTCCATACTTTTGAAGTAGTCATTTAGACCAGGGGTCGGCAACTTGTTAATATTAGTGTGCCAAAGTAAGTCATTCGGCGTGCTAACAGCATAAAAGTCGTAATGCTATGTTGATTGCATTAGAGAGTTGACTTGCCGTTTTGCTGGTCTTCCACGTGCCATTAAAAGTCGCTGCTAGTGCCCATATATTCATTATTAATTATGGTAGCGTGATATGGGCATCTAAACATGTATATTTCTATTTTCATTTATTAACATGTATGATATAATGGATCTAGTCTATGCACACTTGAAATCATGAGGCAACAAACTCGTCTTTACTTACTTCAATTTATTTTTTTTACAAACACAAAACTCATTTTTAAGAATGATGAATAATAGCAAGTTGTATTCTATTCAGATACTTTAAGAAATTCAGTATAATACTCAATGTTCCAATAATATAGCCATCAATAAAGTTCTTGTGGCTCTAACTTAAGAAGAAGTTTTACGCCATCATCTTTGGGCGGAAGTCCAACTTAACTTGCTTGCAGACGATACTAATGCATGCCGGTATATCCTAAGATATACTGGTCACTGACATATATTTTATTACCAACTGGAAACAACCGACTATGAATATCAAACAATACATTGCGATTAAATGAAACATTTAATTTAAATATAAATACAAAATCAATCAAATGACTGATCCAATTATAATTTTAGTGAAAGGAAATAGCCACAGTCGCCCTGCGTGCCAGGTCTGGCACGCGTGCCATAGGTTGCCGACCCCCTGATTTAGACCATGTACACGGGGAGGTGATAGGTCACAAGCGAGTCAGAAAATCAGCACTAAAAAAGAAATCGTCCCGAATATCTCATTTTGATGTTCACCTAAAAAAAAAAGAAGTGTGGTTTGTTTATTTGGGATTGTGAGCGCAGATACATACAAACACACACACACACGCTCACACAAACATATACAAACCCGTATAATCACGTGCCAAACGCTCAAAATAAGGGAGGGGAGGGTTTTGAATGGGAGGATAGGATCAGAGAGGTGGAAAGAGGGAGTGTTCTAGAAGAATGGACATGGGTAAAAGTTATTATGCGCTGCTGCCCAGATGGGTATCATCGGTGGCTGCCCTTGTTGTCAGTACCCTGACTTATCTATTGGAGTGGTCTGCCCTTTTCTCTGCCCCCCCTCTCCCTTTTCCCTCCGCCCCCCCCCCACTACCGTCCTTATTCCCTGGCGCCCAACTTATCTCCTTTTATTTATCTCATTTGGCCTGATTTCTTTCCCAGTGACCTATTGATCAAGAGAAAGACAACTCGTCTCTCCCCTTCACTCTCATCTCAACCCCCAGCCGTTGCTTAAGTTAACACATACATACTCTTCTAATATGATGTACAAAAGAGAGGAAAATACACACACACACACGAAGGGCGTTTAGTGTTTGGATGTTTGGGTGGTGGTAATTTTGTACAATTTCCCCCCGTCTCGGCTTATATTATTTGTCATAGAAAGAAAACCCACCGGGCTCACCCTGTCTTATAGACGGGAAAAAAAACGTGGAAATCACGTGGAAACCACGTTTTCCACCCGTCGATGCGACGTGGTGTTCTCGCTGGAAAGATGGTGTTTGTTGATACAAACTGTGTCGCAGGGAGTGTTTGAAATCTGTGCTCTAGTTAGCATCCCGTTGAAGGTTGACACGTAAAGTTGGAACACAAAGAACAGACTCAAAACAAAGGGCTCCAGATTGAGGACTGAAGACTAGATTCTAGTCCTACTTGTAATTCAGAGCTCTCTCCGCATATTCAGTTCATGTCTTGTTCTATCATTTCGTTATACGTGTGTTGTTTTTTTTTAAAGATTTGAAATTATGAAAATTTGGGGGAGGCTGTGGGGGGGGGGGGATTGTTCCACCCCGACCCACACACGTTTTTAGCCATCAAAGTATTACGTGCAAAAGGGGCGTCCCCCGGAACTAGTTATTTGTGGGAGGATGGAGGGCATTTAAATGAGTGAAGTTGGGGTTGAGCGTTTTAAAGTTTGGTGTGGGGGTGGTGGGAGGGTAAAGTTACATCGGCGGCGACCAACAGTCTCTACCAATTTCTCTGTTGGATTCATTTCCGCCAGTGTCGGACCAGTTATTTCCCATTCGTACCAGTGGTCTTTCAAGTCTAACGCGTATTTTTGTGTTTTCTTGCGGTCTAATTTCTATCTCTATAATCTATTGGCTATTCTTCTTGTGTCTGCACCCCCCCCCCCCGGACAGTCTGACTACTCGCTCCCCGACAGTCTCGACCTTCTATTCCACACATTAGTCGCTGGAGTTCCCCCCCCCCGCCCCCCCCCCCCAATTTGGCGAGAGTGTAAAATAGATACAATTCCAAATTCCACCCTCTCACTCCCTTCCACTGATTGTAGTTCATGGTATTCATATAGATCAATGTTCATGACTGGTATAGAATAAAACTGATTAGCTTCGTATGGCTGGCAGCCCATAGTGCTTGACATTCGGGATGTGGGGTGTGGTAGGGGTGCGGGGGAAAATCTTACAGATTTTGAATGAAGAGGAAAAAAATAGACGCCACTGGGCTAAATATATTAACTGGAGTGCGCCTGGCCTTCTTAAAATTGGAAGATAATATTGCCATCAGGAGATGTCATAAAGTCGAACTTCTGTAACTCAATAGTTATATAGTTAAGGCCGTGGATAAAGTTATAATGTTGCGTTCTTTACTGCTCTTTTATCTGGGAAACCGTGAAACCATTCCGAATTGGTGCATTATTTTAATTGTAACTTAAAAAAAAAACGTTTATAAAAGCAAATAAATAACGCAATTCAGACTTGGCGGTCTTTACACCTTCCTAGTGGGAAATATTCAAGCTGGTAATCTTAATGAAACAAGCCGAAGAGATAATGAGTTTTTAACTCATATATAGATCAGTGCCAATCGCATTAACCGACAACTCCAGAAGGAACTTTTTCTTCCAATGGCTTATTGGCAGCAAAGAGGGCACGCTTTCCAATGAATATAATATATCTATATATAGCTCGTCTTGGAAGACGCTCGTCTCGTTTTCTAAAAATAGACTAAGTAGTCTAGATTCAAAACAATGTGTGCTTCCATAAATAGAATCTGTCTACTGTCTCGGTGACCACATTTCTGACCAGATATCATTACCAAAGTACTCTTGTGTCACTTGTGTGTCTTGGTAGTACCCACCCCTCTATCTCCACAACCACCCCCGCCTCATCAAGGTCTCCAGTACAGCACCGCACGATTAAACAAGGTTTTCTTCCAATGCTATTTATTGGTAGGTCACTTGAGGACGGCCAGGATTGGATTTGAATAGGGATGTATGTGGTAGTGTTGGCTGGGGTCCGGGAGGGAGGGACGGCTATTCTGGTCATCTATACTCTGGATATTATCGACTGCACTGTAAGATACTTAAAGGCTCTATATATAAACACACAAGCTAGACACAAGCGCTTAAAGGCCTCATATATAAACACACATCCAGCTTCAACCAGCACTTTTAATTACTTGCAGTTATAGAAATAAAATAAACCCGCGTTTTAGACCCAAAACAAAATGGATTTTTTTGTTTGCTATAAAATATAGTGTAAACAAGGGTTGAATACATAAACGTGTTTACATGAAGGACAAGCACATCCCGTTTAAACAAACAACTAATGTTATAAGTATTCGATTCTAGAACCAACCCTCTCTCCCCCCCCCCCCCTCTTTGTCCGCAATGAATGATCGTGCTACTTGAGATTCAACTCTTGTCTTTGAGCACTAGCTAGCTTGTTGGAAACACAAGGAGATTCCTCAACTCTTCGGAACATATCGTCTCATGCTGTCATGTTAATTTATAACAACCGTATACCAAGATGGTTATTGTCGTTATAATGCAGTGTTGTTGTTTTTTTAGTAGAGTTGGAGGCGTGGACCTCCCTTGCTATCCCAAGACAGAGCTTAGCAGGGCTTGAGTTGCACAGATGAAAAATGGTGAATGACATGGGCGTGTAATAAGACGGGGACTATTAAGTAAATACCATTCTCTTAGACGGCATTGAAGACCAGACTCTTTATGTTTGATGAGACGTATGTAGTAGTACATTTTAGGAGACACTGTTCTTATCCTATTGTGAGTACTAGTGAGCCATGAAAAAAAAGGACCATAAGTTCATAACAGAGCTGTTCCACGGTATATCCCGTGCTTGGTGTATAACATTTGCCGCCCACGCTAGCCGTGTTGCCAGACAAGTGACAGCAGAGTAAATTATTCACGTATGCCTGCAGACGAAGCCATGGCTAATGAGGCGTGCTCAATTTGAACGATACCCATGCGTTATTATAGGATTCTGAGGGTTAATGCGATCTAGATAAAACGATGTGGTCATTATGTTTGTAAGCGGTCGTTAGCCCCCCTCCACCCCTTCATTCCTTCCTCCTAATTTCATTGGTCGATCGGTTTGTGGTTGAATGTACCGGGGTGGGTTTGGTCAAGAGGGTCGACCCTCCAGAACCTGAGAGTGACACTTCCAGCCTAACTACTTCATTAGTGGTGCTCCCCCCCCCCAATCCAAACTCTGTAGACTTCTTTAGATTCTATACAACGGGTGAATAGGGTCACAAGAACACGCCAGAGTTATCTGATAAGAGCTGCCCAAATTGGCCAATACAGTGGTTCTTTGCTTTCTTTATTTTCATGACACAAATAGTTCCTGAATACATGTTTGTGTTGCTATTGAATCTAAAACTTACTGTTAATATGCAGGCGGCTCTGTGGGCAGCGCGTTCTGCTGGCGTTCTGAAGGGTCTGTGCTGGAATTCTGGTGAAGGCTAGTATCTGGTATAGACTTGACGTTGTCACTGAGTCTACCCAGATCTGATTGCTACCTGACATTAGTTGGGGGTAAAGGTGACTGGGTATCGTGCTGGCCACATAAGCCCCTAGTATGCCGTAGCCACGGAAACTGGTGAACGCTATTTTACCGGCACTATGATGAGTTTGGTCCGACGGGATACTTTATTTACTTACTGTTAATATGTTGTTTACAATTCGCCAAAGAAAAAAAAACGAAAAAAAACAACAACAAGAAAACAACACCAAAACAATGAAAATACGTCTAATGAATATTCATTAAATTATAAAAATCAATAAATTCAAGTAGTGGCGTAGCTAGGGGAGGGGGAGGGGGGGTCCAAATTCGAAAGTCCCCCCGGGCCCCTACTTGAGGGGGCCCCCAAAGGAGTTCTTTTCTTATGTAATAATGTCGAATGTCAAAATGCAGGGGCCCCTATAGAGGCCAAGCCCCCCGGGCCCCCAAATCCATAGCAACGGCACTAAATTCAAGTAGCTTAACAAAATATGACAACGTTCACACTTCTAGAACCTTGAAAGGCTCGACTTCGCCATGTTGATATTTGTTAATTTGTAGGACTCAAGTAAGCAAATAGGCAATCTTGGCTACGTTATCTCCATGTTCCTTTAATCACCGGGGTATCGGCTCACAATCACTAGCATGCAGTAATTCACAGGTTTAATCCGTGCATTGCTCGCATGAAAATTCAATGATCCTATATTCCCAGTACTGAAAGGGTTAAAAAAAAAAAAAGGAAAATTACGCGAGCCGCACTACCATAGCCTTTCCCCCCTCGACTTACCCCCCTCCACCCGTCAACTTCCCTTTCTTTAAAAAAACTTTGAATAAAAGTGGGTTAATATGCCTCAAGATCCAGGGCGATTAGAAGGGAAGGAGAATTAAAAAAAAAAAAAAGGACTGGGTGGTGAGGTGGGGAGCGATCTTTAGGCAGAAGGCGCGAAGGATTTGAAGTAATGTCGGTTTATTGATTGGTCCGCTGAAGCGTAGATCCAAGATGTCTTTTCATTAGCTGGCGTGGTGGCCCAAGTATTGATAGAATCGACCTGATTGGTGTATCCCTCGTCTCTAGAGATAGCTTAGGCAGAGAGCACACACACACACGCACACACTCTCTCTCTTTTCTTTTATAAACCCGCATCTCGCGAGGAGTTCGGCGAGTGGCTAAAAGCACCGATTGACCATTAAGACTATTTGACGCCGTGCGGCTTTCGGCATTTAAGTGATTTATTCATTACCTTTCACCGAAGGCGGTATTGCGTTTAACTGCAAGGCGAACCCAACGGTCTCGAATCCTGGTGACTTACATTTTGACTTGATCCCTGGGGGCTCCCCCATTGGAGGAAACGGGCCGTAATTACCCCTCTTTTCATGATTCTCGATATTGGGCAGCCCCCATCAGTTGGTTACCTGTGAGACCAGCAACCTTTGCCTCGTTTGCAACCAACCTTCTCCAGGTCTTCTTTGGTCTGCCCACTTAAATTCGTGATACAGATGTGAATTTTTTTCTCTTCCCAGGCGGCACTGGAACCGATCGGCCCTACTCCTGGCGAAGACCCTGACGGGTGTCTGCGAAATGTGCTGGCCTCACAATCCTCTTACGAGGTCGGTCACATAATGGCGTCAAGTCTACTTCGCCGGATTCTCGGATGTGGGGATATGGTTGAAGAAGTAAACAAAATATGTCCACACACACAAAAAATACGTAAATGAAACAAAAACACTTTAGCAAAGAAGATAACAGAGGAAGGTACACGGAAGATACACGGAAGATACACGAAAGATAAAACGAGTACACAAACTAACAAATAGAAATAAAAGTTCTCATCGTATCTTGTTAGTCCGTTAAAGTCAAACTATGTAGATGTCGTGAGCATACCATAGCACTGTTTCGCCGTCAGCAAAGGAACAACAACAACAACAAAAAAATACACGTCTAAGTATGTTCACATCACAGATAACATTTTGAATATTATGGTATTAATGTGTATAGTGATTAGTGAAACACTTTAACTTATGTATAAATAAATTATCTATACATTGTAATACAAAATAGTTTGAGTATCCATTACAAGTGGTTTTTTGGTTTAAAGTGGACGCCTGTGTTTTTAAAGGAAAACGTATCCAGTTAGACACCATATTTATCCATAAGGCCGGTGAAGCAGCAAATACCAGTTTCTGTGGTCACGTCATACAAGGGGATTGTGTAGCGAGCACAATTCTTAGCTGCCTTTACTTTATCCCAAGTAAAGTCAGGTACAGGTACGGTACCCATCAGAGCTGGGTACACGCGGGGACATCCTCTAGACCCGGGAACAAATCCTAGACTTCATCAGGATTCGAGCCCAGGACCTTCGGTTCGCCAGCCGTGCTTTTATAGTATACTATTTCAGTCTGGAAGGTATTATACCTTCTACACTATATACCTTCTACACTATATGCTTCCACACTGCAAAAAGAAATCCCAGAAGTAAAAGATCTACATAGATATGCCAACGATCATTTCTTAAATATAAAATTTTTACCTGCCAAAAATGAACCCATCGCTATTTGAACATTTGAAAAATGTACTAGACAAATGACAGACTGGTAACAAGCAGATACTATGGACATTTTGAAAAGAAAATTAAAAACATACTTATTCGGTTTAATTTAATGACTTTGGGTAATAAATTATGTAAAGCGCATTCGAAGACTAGATCTAATTTTGATGAATAGAGCTAGATATAGCGCATAAATAATGTAATTTGTAAAGTTACCCTCCTTGAATTTTCTGTATTAAAAAAAAATCTGTGATTATTGCAACATATCTGTTATTACGGAGAGAAATTGTATATTTGTTTCTCTCTCTCTCTCTCTCTCTCTCTCTCTCTCTAGTTATAACAGATTGGGAATCTCGCGTAGCGCGCGAGAGTTCGCTAACACACTGGTAGGAAGTTGATCTGATGGATCCATTGCCCATGCGCATCGCCCAGCGAGTTACTGGAAATCTTTGCTGCTCTGTATTAGCCAGCGCCCCAATAATAAGAAAAGTCTATTTGAATAAGTTCCGTTTCTCCCTCCCACCACTTCACTTCTCCCTACTCTCTTCCTTCTAATGAACATTTATTTGGTCAGCTCGTAGCTCGATTACACTAACGATTACTTTAGAAATCGAGTCTTTGTAAATTTTGTTGTGTATACAGACGCCCCCCCCCCACACTTATCAGACCGACTACTACGATAATGATTACTCGAGAAATCGAGCCATGTTGGCAGCCATTTCTATAGCTCGCCGCTAGTTTTTTTTTTTTATAACACTTTTTTATAATTAAAAAATAACTTGAAATCCATGACTGCAAAATTATAGTAAAGAATAGGGTGGTAAAAGGGAAAGGGCAAAGGTCAACTTCTCTCCGTTATAAAAATATTATGGACACTTTTTGGTATCGTATTATATACTAAACTACACGAGCCAACGATAGTAATAATAATAATGGTTATTTATATAGGGTTTCTATCCATGCTATTTTAGCATGCTCAAAGCGCCCTGGAAGAGTATTACGTCCACTAAGCCCAAACGAAACTCCCGCAGGGCGGCAGGGGATCGGTTCGCGGCAGGGATAGAACCAGCGACGTGTCGGTTGACAGTACGGTGGTGTGAACCAACCGCAGGCCTCACTAGCTTTATGCAATACAACAGTCGACCAGTGAGCATTATGAATTCGGTTGCTCCTGTTAGTCCAGGATGACTAACTGCGCAGTACTGTATCCAGGCACGACTTAACCCCCCCCCCCCTGACTAGCTCTACTTTAATATATATATATATAAAAAAAGGAAATATCTAAAAAGAAAATGTGTATTGCTTTGAAGGGAGAAAAAGAAAAGTTAATCTCATGCTACAAGAGGAAAATTAAGTTTCAATATAGTAGAGAGAAAGTGGAGGAGTGGCAGTTTTTTTTTCCTTTTTATTGACTGGGACCACATTTCCCACAGGTCCACTGCATCACAAGCGCAGACACACACACAGACTAATACACTCACCAACAAATACATAAATACTCACACACACACACATTAAACTCAAAAGTCGTGTGTTTTGTTGCGTTCAGAAAATAACATAATAAAAAAAAAGGCATTTCTTTCTCCTTATTTGTGAGATTATTATTTTTACCATAGCCCCCCCCCCTTCATCCCCTCCCATCTATTTCTCCCTCTCTCCCTTCATCCCCTCCCATCTATTCCTCCCTCTCTCCCTTCATCCCCTCCCGTCTATTCCTCCCTCTCTCCCATCATCCCCTCCCTCTCTCCCAACAGACTTCATTGGCAGTACTCACGCGTCAAACAATAATTCTTGACTTCGACCTCACCGTGGTCGGGTGACCCTCAAGGGGGCAGGGCGGGGGGAGGTTGGGGGGGTGGTGGTGGTGGTGAGGGGATTTGAGCGTGTCTTTGGGGCTAATTGGCTTACTTGTTGCCTTCCTACGCTGTTGTGAGGGGTGGTGGTGGTGGGGGGGGGGGGGTTGAGAGCGACCGGGGTTTTGGTGGGATAAGTGTGGCGGTCGGGAAGTTAAGGAAAAATGCCAGGGTAAAACTAAAATAATGCCGGACTTGAAATATTTCTCCCCACCAAAAACTTCAAGATTTTAAGACCGTACGACATATTGGCTTATAAAATATCTCCGGAGCACTTCTACATTATATAGCCCTACTAACAAATGGATAGGTTTCGCGGAGAATATAGGAGTTTAGAAGTTGTGTTAAGAACAGAAGATGTTTTTCCATTTGTGTGTGTGGGAGGGGGAGCAGTTGCTCATGCTCTCAGTAATTTTTAAAGTTTATAGCTTAGCTATTTCGAATCCGTAGTTAAAGTTTACTTTTGACGTAAGTAAAGTACCCTTCGGACTAAACTGATCATAGGGCCTGGTGAAGCGGCGTTCACCAGTTTCCGTGGCCACAAGCACAATGCCCAGTCGCCTTTACTTTACCCCAACTAAGGTCAGGTACCCATTAGAGCTGGGTAGACTCAGTGACACCCTCAAAATCCTAGCCTGCACCGGGATTTGACCCCATAACCCTCGGATTGCCAGTCGAACTCGCTGCCACGTGGCCAACATGCCCCATTTACTTGTGGCATACTAGTTACTAGTTGATTTACTTGTTTACTATATTAAGATGCTTGTGTTTATAAAAAAAATATATATATTATACAAATGTTTGTTGCTTTGTGTTATTTTAACATACCAAACAGTTTGAAACATACCAAGGCTTTACATCAGATATATTTGTTTTTTTTTAAAAATTGATTGTTCTACTGTCCTTGTGTACACATATCCAAGAACATGGGGCAGTAGTGTATTGGCGTATTATTATTGGTCTACATATTTTGCATAGGATAATTTATTGACTGGTCTTGCGGTTAGTAGTACGCCGGGGGTTCTTTCCAGGCCGCCGGTGCAGGAGTTTTGTGCTATTGACGTAATGATCTTATATCAAGTAGGAACGTCTGTAAAAACATAAATTATTAGATTGCTCTGGAAAATGCCTGTATTGTACTTATCAAAGAGGGCAACACATGTGTGGTCAACAGGGCCCGTCCGGGCCAGTTCGCAAACAGAGCCAACCTTAGCTCTCTCTCTCTACACATTATGCGCCCCCCCCCTTTTTTTTTCACCAGCCAAATGCTACTAGGGGATAATGTGGTTTCCGGAAATCTAATTATTTAATGGACAAAAAAAGGTTTTAGTCCAGGCCTGAGAGATATAAGAGCTATTGTTGGATGCGGCTTTGTGTTTGAGAGATAGAGAGAGAATTGTGTGTGAGAGATAGAGAGAGAAAGAGAGAGTAGCAGGAGAGAAAGAGATAAATACAAGAGAGATAGAGAGATAGAAATAGTTGCTTTTTTATGTTTCTTAAGAGATAATCCCGTTTGGGAATGTTTGTGACAAATGGTTATTTTTAGTTTTTCACGTTCTGGGAAAGATTTGTCTGTGATAGACAAAGGAGCGAAACAAATATCTATAATGTCGCTATGAGCTCAAAATCATATTATTATAAATATTTGTTTTTGAAAACAATCCCAGAAGCTTTTTTCTTTGAGCTTTTACAAGTATACGTTTACTGAGAAACAGATCTAGCTAAGTATACCATCCGGGTTACAATCAAACATCTTACAACCGCTATTTGGTGAATGTCTTAAGTTTGAGAGATTTCATTGCTTCGATATAATCAAATCTCGATGCTACGTTTTACGGAATTATGTCAGAACAAAAAAAAAGGGCGTCCTTGGCCTCGATTATGCCAGAACATTAATTGACTGTTTGTGTATGCGTGTGTGTGTGGGGGGGGGGGGCAACCGACCTAAATAATTCATTCTGGAGTTCCCATGGAGATCAGTTCATCGTCCCAGATCTCCTGCGCCATGTGGCACGTGCTGCTTGGAAGTGTCCGATCCGCATTGGGGCGAGTTCCTTCCGGTATCTGGAACACCACACAAATTTGTTATAGGTTACTTGTATCATGTATTAGTATCATACACATTTATCATACGGAAGAGAGAAGAGGAACGAGGATTGGTGGTGGTGTGGGGGGCTATATCGCTTATTAGTATCGTGTGAGTATCTTTCTTGTATCTTATCTTGCAGACACTCCTTCTGTACAGAAGATTATTGACTATTACGCCTATCAGTGGTTTGATTCTAGTCTTGCATTTTCAATACTTTGATTAGTGATACCGGTACTTATCACATATTTCTAATTTAGGCCTACATGTGTAACATGTATTGCATTTAGTACATGTGTAGATATTGGATCCCTAATGTAAAAAGAATGCGGGATGGGTGGGGAAGAGACTAAAACAATGACTGAACTCACCCAAAAAAACGTAGTTTTCATAATCTCTCCCACACCTCCATATTAGTGATGTAAAAGTTAATAATAATTTTATTGTGTGTCCAGCATAAATGGTCTTGCCGTCACTGTTCTGTTTTGCCCAACTAATGTAAAGTAGACTTCGTCGCCTTGCAAACTAAATGCCAACCTACAGAACACCGCTCTCCTTTAGATAAAAGTCCATGTCGCTGTTCGTGGAAACTTGTCATTTGTTGAGACCACGCTACTCATTTAAAGGGCCTGACAAATTATGTATGCGTGCAATGCGCTTGA
Organism: Anisus vortex; assembly: GCA_949126835.1. Taxonomy (NCBI): domain Eukaryota; kingdom Metazoa; phylum Mollusca; class Gastropoda; family Planorbidae; genus Anisus; species Anisus vortex. The sequence continues at coordinate 11,723,774 of OX421505.1, forward strand.
CACTGTGCTGGCCACCTAGTGCCATGTATGCCCTTGTGCAAACATATTTTTTTTTAGACCAACCACGTCCATCCAAATGCTATCTTTTATGTTACAGACGGGATAAAAGATGTAATTTACTGTGGACATTTTTCTTTAGCTTCCTTTTTATATAGACTTCGGCCATTGTCAGATCTTTGTTAAAAAGGTATGAAAATTTTTTTTTTACCAATACCATTTCTCTTTCAACTCTCCGGATAGTTCATTAAAAGCTACTAACCCCGTAATCACATGATGAATAGCATCATTACATTTCACCCCCGTAACGTCTCCAGCCTCCATCCCACCACCGTGCCGCCCTCGTGTGTAGTAGTAAGTGCTATGGGAACAAAAGAAGCACGTCCCTTAAGTAAAACGTTAATCTTCGTTTACAGAAGCTCTAGTCTTTTGATCCCCATCAGCGTTTTCTTTTTTTTGTTATTTTTGTCTAGTGTACTGAGGTAATCACCATGAAAAGTTTTCATCTGGAAACTAAGTAATAAAAAAAAACATTATAAAAAACAAGAACAGCTTAGTATAAAAGAAAAGTATGTCCTGGGCGCGCCCTGTTTGTTTAATCTTGAGCGCGTAGCGTTGAGAGGGAATTAAATTGAAAATTTTCTCAAATTTAGTTTTGTTCCGTTGGTTCTAGAGTTCTTTTGTTTGGTTGTTTGTTTTTTGTTATCTTTGTATGGTGGGGGGGGGGGGGGGGGGGCTAAACCAAGGATTATTGGTGTTTCAATTAACTTTTTTTTTCTATTTGCGACTACATCTATATATACTTTATTACTCTTTCTTTTCGAGTGGCATTCGGGCATGGAATGGGTTGCCTGAACAAACCAGGAAAATCAGTAACTCAACATCGTTTAAAACCCTAATAAAATTGCAGGACTAGGCTTGGACCACGGATGAGTGTAGGGCACAATTATCTTCTTTATAGAAGGAGCGTCTGTAACATATAAGATAAGATATAAAAAATGTTCCGAAGAAAGTGGACTTGTTATTTTTTTATGAGAAGTGTGAATTTTTATATTTTAAAAACAAAAACGAAACGTTTCATTCAAAGTGTCATTTAGCATTAATCATTTGAAATAATATTATAATGAATATGAATACAATGTGGAATTATATTTTTAATTTCCTTTAGATCTATTTTAAAGCTTGCAGCTCATCTCTTAAAAAAAAAAAGAAAAAAACATTTTCACAATATACAAAGCTATGTGCGTTGAATAAATTTAAAAATAAACCCCAACAACAAGCATCAACAATAAGCTTTGTTCTTCTGTGGTCGATTGTAAAAAATAAATCAATACGTTTTGTTTAAAAACTCTTGGACAATGATACAATTTCATGTTGCGTTGTTGACGTTTATGGGTTCATGTTTCTGTGGAGTCTCATTCAGGCTCACGGTAAATGTCGGGAAAACCCAAAAGATGTAGGCCAGCGGTTCCCTAAAACTGCGGTCACCATTGCTGATAGTGTAATAAAACACTGGTCATGGTTAAGCGAAAATTGAAGATACATCTCGCAACTAGGGTTGCCACCCGTCCCGATATATCGGGGGACCGTCACCGTTATGGACCTTCCATGTAACTGTGTTCTAAATAAAAAAAAGTAATTATATTAAATACATTTTTTACTTCATTTAAACATCGCCATCTCAAAGTGTTCCGAAGAGGTCCCAGATAGATATGGCAACCCTACTCGCAACATATGGGGGTTTAATGAAATCAACATTAGCATGGAGGGGTATTAGTCAAAGCAAACTAGGATTGGAGGGGTATGAAAGAGAAAGAAGAGAGTGAAACATAGGATATTATATTATGTTTTACTACAATCTTAAAGACTGATATTTTGATTGGGTGCACAAGCGCTGTGGTGCCGCTTTTCTGTGACCTTTTTATATGCATTGTGGATAGTTGGACGATCATTCCTACCACGTTTGTTTTGGAGTTTCGCCTTGCAGTGACCAGATGAATACAAATATGGCCCTAATTCTGGTGGCGGTCCTTTCTTATATTTCCCTTCACGGCTGCATCTTGGGCGAACCTTTGACTCCCTGATGGCCGATTCCCCCCCCCCCCCCGCCCGCCCCCTCACTTTATCCCGACACCCGACGCTATTCTTTTCCGTTCACGAGAGGTTTGAGTGACTGCACGTGGCGCGCGATACGAGGGCCAGGCGAGTGATGTTGATATTTTTATATACAGAAGTTGCAGTTTCTCGGTGTGTGAGTACGTGTGTGTGCGTTGTTGGTGTTTCGAGTTCAGATCCTGTGACAGGTGACACGACTTAACGAGCCAGAAATGTCTGGCACCTTGTCAAGAGGTCTCGTCCAGCGGCCGAAGTATCCCCATCCCTCCCACACGCACTGGTCACTTTGTTTGTTGTTGTTGTTTTTTATTGGGTGGGGGAGTGTGGACATGAGGGCTTCGGCTTTATGCGCGGGCGTATGTGTGTGTGTGTGTGTAAGGGGGTAATGAGGGGGGGGGGGTTTGAGGTGGTTGTAAAAAAGAAAAGTACCCGTCGGGACCAAATTTATCATAGGGCCAGTGAACCAGTGTACACCGGTTTCTGTGGCCACGGCGTACTAGGGGATGCGTGGCTAGCACAACGCCCAGCCGCCTTTACTTTACATCAACTAACGTTTAGGTACCCATAAGAGCTGGGTAGACTCAGGGACACCCTCGAGTTCCGGGGAAAAAATACTAGACTGCACCAAGATTCGAACTCAGGACCTTCGGTTCGCCAGTCGAACGCGCTGCCGCTCGGCCTCCATGTCCCATCGCCTACTAGCTGTAGGCTAGTTATTGTGTAATAAAACTTTATATAAAAGTTTAAAGACGTTTTTAAATGAAAAAAAAACAAACTACACTGTATATACATCCTCAATAATAATTCATTCGTGTGAGTTTTTCTTTCACCCGAGTATCAATGTAACTATACAACCGAAAGCTGTGGGAGTAACAAGAGACTTTGCTTTAATTATGGAGACGCCATTCGACTGTATATTTTCTTCCCCGTTCTACTGTCCCGCTCTGGGTGCACGTGTCAGTCAACTGAACTGCCCCTCCCCCTCCCAAACCTTACCCGTCACTCTAACATGAGGTGGTCTGGGGATTGCCCCCCACAACCACAGAAACGATGCTATTAGTACCAATATCCCGGGCCTGACAAGCAGTAGGCCGCGGCCGTCCCAAGTAGGTCACGACTGGGCGCTCACGTTAGATTTTTTGTGTTTATTCTGTGGTGTCTCGGGAATCGAAGGCTAATAAATGGACATTGTAGACTGGACTTCGATGTGTGTGTGTGTATGTGTGCAAGCGTGTGTGTATGTGTGAGTAAGTGTGTGTGTAAGTGTGTATGAATGTATACTTGTGGGTGTGGGTTGCTTAAATTCATTAAAGAAAATAATGTTCTCAATCTCCTTAAAAATAATATTTTATTTTTGTGTTTTCTGTTTGTTTCTTGTCTTTTCTTATATATTACAGACGCCATAAAGAAGATTATTGCGTCCTGAGCTCATCCATGGTCTGAGTCTAGTCTTGCATTTTGATGAGTGTTTTATATGATATTAAGTTACTGGTTTTCCTGGTATTTTCAGACAACCCATCCCATGCCCGGATGCCACTCGGGAAAAAATGTATATGAATTTGTTCTCGCATAAGGGATAAGGAAAGTGTTTTTATCTGTTTTTTTTTAAATTAGAGAATTGTAACAGATTATTATTGTGTTATAATTGTAAGTTAGTGTTTAATGCCTACTTGTGTATTACTACTTTACTCTTTGCCCTTCTGCCCTCTAGTGTTCATTGGGGCCAGCCTGACGTTTAAATTGTCCTACTTTTATCGTTCCATCATACTTCAAATAATTTTAGAAACGAAAAGTAATTCCAGACAGATTTCCTCTTCTGAAACGTTTTAAATAGAACACAAATACAAATCAAGAATGTTATTTTTTTTTAAAATCTTAACGTTGTCTAGCTTGTAACTTGATATTGCAGTGGAATATTTTATTTCATTCATATTAAAAACAATACTGTAAATAATAGCACAGAAAAATATTTATAAAAATGACATTAAAATAAATAATGCAACAGAGACAAAAAAAAGAAAGAAAGGGTTGGAACAAAAATAAACATGAATTTATACTGACACTGACATAAACGAAGAAAAGACTACTCTCTCTCATACAGATGACTGTGGAAAGTTAATTGATTAATGTCATGGTTAGCCCTGTTGGAAACACGAGCGCTTAAACCTAATAGCATTTATATTATTTACCTGTCGTTTTCTTTAAAGTAGTTCGTTCATTGACTCAAAGAGTTTTATTGTTTGTTTTTAAATTTAAACCAAATGGGTATTTGTTTTAAAAATATTTTCTTTTGCTTGTTAATGGTAGTACTAATAGTTATAACGTGTATGGCGGTGCGTCTATCTATCCATGGCTAATTTTTAACAAAAAAAATATTGTGGTATCTGCTGAGCTGTTGATAAAAAAAACAACTGACCTTGTTACACTGGGGCATCTCTATGACATCTCTTACTTGTTCGAAAGGTGTTGGACAACGGGGGTTTGCAGAGAGACTGTTGCTTAAGTTGCAACGATGAAACGCTGTCGCACACGAGACATAGACAAGACTTTTAGCACTTTTTGTGTGTGTTTTTATTGTGGTTATGCACTTAATGTCTCCACCACCACCGCCCACACCCCTATTTCTACTTGATCTTACAGGGTTGGTCCGGAAAGACGTCACATATTGCAAGACGTCACCATCTATTTTAAGATTTGTGCAAAAACATGGCGGAATGTCCGTGTGAGAGGACCCGGATGAAAAAAACGTAAATTGCTATATACAGCTTTTTTTTTTTACTTTTTTCGGACCAGCCCTATTGAGACGAAAAAAAAAGAGGTTTAGAGCTGTGAAAAAAAAATGGCGCCCCTAACCCCTTGTCCACTGGCCGTCCCACAAAGAGATTCGGTCGCATGACGGTATTTGACAGTCCCTACCGATATGTCCGAAGACAATGGCTGTGGGATAGGGGAGACGGATGAGAGAGAGAGAGAGAGGGGGTCGGCCTACCAAGTCCAGCCTGCGTGGTAGGCCAGCAGTTAATGGGGGAAGATTATTGCCTGATCCGCTGGTCTGATCTGGCACTGGAACATTACTAGACGTCTGCAGCATTTTATTTACTAGTGTGTGTGTCTGGATTGGGTCACATGTTATCTCTCTCATCTTCCTTACTTTTGTTGGTGTGTGCGTGTGTGACACAGGCGACTCTAGTAAACCCTGAGTTAGGGTTAGTTGTGTGCGCAATATTTCACCATAATCTTCCCCCTCTCTCTCTTATATATTATATATATATACATACACACAAGCTAAATTCCCCGGCGTTCCCCGGGGAAAAGATACATATTCATATAAGCTACAAATAACAAAATGTAAAGACTACAATGAACAATTGTCCAATTTTCTTACTAAATACAATATAGATAGTCCAGTTGAAGATATTTGGCAATTTATAAAAACTAACTTAAAAGCAATAATGGCTGACTCTGTGCCAACAAAACAAACATCAAATAAAATTAACAAATGTTGGTTTAACACTAAACTAAAGAAACTGTGTAAACAAAAAGAAAATCTTTTCAAAAAGTTTAAGGCAACTAATTCAATTAGACTACATAAAAAATACCTAAAGATTAAACATTTAACTCAGAAACTAAGCAGACAGCTGCAGAATGAATATGTAAACAATGTAATTTCTAAAGATAATAATAAAAACTTATGGTCCTACATTAAATCAAGAAAAATGGACACTACAGGCATAGCTCCACTAAAAGGCCAAAACAATGAAACTTATAATGATAATGAAACTAAAGCTAATATCCTAAACACATACTTTGCATCATCTTTTTCAAATCCAGGTGACAAAGAAATATTCATAAATTTAAACAAACTAGAAGAGATAGGAAATATAAATGTAGATGAAAAAGGCATTAAACAACTCCTAACCAACTTAAAAGTAAACAAAGCTTCTGGTCCAGATGAAATACCAGCAAGACTGCTTAAAGAACTAACTAATGAAATATCTCCAATCTTTAAAATACTTTTTCAGGCCTCTCTAAACCAGGGCAAAGTGCCCAAAGAGTGGAAATTAGCCAATGTAACCCCCCTTTTCAAAAAAGGAGATAAATCTGACCCCGGAAATTATAGACCTGTTTCTCTAACAAGCATAACATGTAAATTACTTGAACATATAATATATAGTAGTATAGTAAATCATCTAGACAAACTAAATGCACTGTGCCCACACCAACATGGCTTCAGGAAAAATAGATCATGTGAGACTCAATTGATAGGCTTAATAGATGACTTGTCTAAAGGATTAGATAATAACAACCAAATTGATGCTATATTACTAGATTTTTCAAAAGCATTTGATAAAGTTCATCATTCTAGTCTTCTTAAAAAACTTAAATACTTTGGCATCTCTGGTCCCTTACATCAGTGGATTCAGGACTTTCTTATAGGCAGAGAACAAACAGTGATAATAAATGGCTCTAAGTCATCACCAATAACAGTAAACTCAGGAGTTCCACAAGGAACTGTTCTAGGGCCCCTACTATTTCTAATTTACATTAATGATCTGCCTAATTGCATCAACACAGGCACAAAAGTAAGATTATTTGCCGATGATTGCATAATTTATAGAATAATAAAGACAGGAAAAGATAGTGAACTTTTACAAAAAGACCTAGATGAACTACAAAAATGGGAATCAAACTGGAGTATGTCTTTTCACCCAGAAAAATGCCAACTAATAAGGGTATCCAAGAAAAAGAAACAAATAATAACAAACTACTTCATTCATGGTAAAGAACTAACTCAAACTAGCAATGCTAAGTATCTAGGAGTAATAATAAATGATAAGTTATCTTGGAACCCTCACATTGATGAAGTAATTAAAAAATCAAACAAAACATTAGGATTCATAAAAAGGAATTTTTACAAATGTAATAAGAATATAAAACTAAAATGCTATCTCACATTAGTTAGGCCTATACTAGAATATGCAGGATCTGTATGGGACCCATCAACTAAAGAAAACATTAAAAAATTAGAACAAATTCAAAAAAGAGCTGCAAGGTTTATAACTAGTGAATATTCCCCATTGACAAGAGTAACACCATTAGTCAAATCACTAATCCTAGAAACACTAGAGGACAGAAGGGCAAAGAGTAAAGTAGTAATAATACATAAGGCATTAAACTCTAATTTAGAAATACAACCCAATAACAATCTGTTGCAAAGCTCAGATAAACATAGAGACAAAAACACCTTCCTTGTCCCTTATGCGAGAACAAATGCATATAAGTACTCTTTCTTCCCGAGTGGCATTCGGGCATGGAATGGGTTGCCTGAACAAACCAGGAAAACCAATAACCTAACATCATTTAAAACATTAATAAAAATGCAAGACTAGACTCGGACCACGGATGAGCGTAGGACGCAATAATCTTCTTTATAGAAGGAGCGTCTGTAATGTATAAGATAAGATAAGATAAGAACATAAAGCTATAGTCTAATGAATTGAACAAAACATATTTTTTTATTTACTGAAAACATTGAGGAAAGAAATTTAAATTAAATATTGTAATCGGGTTATAAAAGGTCAATTCTTTTTATTTAACAAAAAGTTAGGACTATCCCTGGCTGAGAATCGAACACCCGGCTCCCGCATGCATCTAAAATATAATTATTAGATTTTTCTTACTGAAAACAGTTTCGAAAAACGTTTAAGTCCTGTAATTCTTTACAATCTTAAAAAAAAAAAAGTAATATTAATGGAAATGAAAAAAAAAGTTGAAAAAGAAAAAGTTAGTGGAGAATCCGAATCCACACATTCAGTCTATGTATTTTACATATAAAGAAAGTAGACTTTGTGTGTCAAGTCAGATTCCCATTGGTTAATTTAAATACAAGTGACTTTATTGTCTGTCTCAATTAATAATTAGTAAGACCCAATGGGCCGTATTGCTGCTGAGAGTTAACACCCTTGCCCCTTATACAAGTCAACCTTTTATGACTGACTTGTAAATTACAAGTCAGTCATAAAAGATTGACTTGTATAAGGGGCAAGGGTGTTAACTCTCAGCAGCAATACGGCCCATTCATGCTATTTAACTTCAAATTGAGAATGACAATATTTATATGTTATCTATATAATGTATTTAAAATAGAAAGTATATATGCTATTTTTTTTCTTCAATGTATGCCCAATTGTTAGCCAGGGCAACGCCGGGCAATATAGCTAGTTCTTAATAAAATTATTGGTTTTGAAAACAAGAAACTTTTTTTTTAAAATAAGTCTATAAATACATTCGAAGTGATCCACTTGTGATACGTGCATCTAAAAAAAATATCAAATTATTATCTAGTTCTAGTTCTTTTTAAAGAGAACGATTTATCCTGGAACATTTTAAATTGTTATTTTATTTGTTGTTGTCGCGTTGAGCAGGACGCAATGTTTGGCAGGATGTAAATATTTTGAATTGAAAACAACAAAAACTAAACTAAAAAAAAAATTGTGTGTGATGTCATGGCGCTAAATTTTCCTCCGAGCATTTACACGAGTACGTCTGCATGCTGCCCCTCCCTGCCACCCTCCCCACTTATCGCCTATCCCAACCACGCTTTGAGAGAAAATATCAAAGAAAAAAAAAGATTTAATTAATATTAGAGTTGCGCTATTTGTGTGTTGGTTGGGACGTTTCTCTTTTCTTTTTGTGTTGGGAAGTCGGAGCAATGGAACGGGAGGAAGGTACAGACAGAGAAATAGAGAGAAAGAGACAAGGAGAGAGATAGACAGAGAAATAGAAAGGCAAAGAGAGAGAGAGGAGCTAGGAATTGAGTGAATGGGAGAGGGGGGGGGGAGTGAGAGAGTGGTGCATTTAAAAGACGATGGAAACAAGATCTTATTTCACAAAGAGCTTAAAATAGCCTTAAAGGGCTCTTCCACTTGTGCGCGAGCGTCAATGATCTCCTCTCAATAATATGGACCTTTCATCCAATTGATGTTTCTGCAATCTATGCTTTTCTTTACATTCATTTTCTTCTTTTACTCTTAATTTTTACTTTGAATTAGATCTACCCTTTCTTTTAAAATTTACATACAGCTTTTAGCTTACATTTCTTTCTTCTATTAATTTGCTTCCTTTTTTGTTTGTTTTTGTTTTCAAATTTTTTTTTAACCTCCGTCCCCTCACCCTCTTTCAATTACCAACGACTATACTAAGATGGACCGCTTGCTTTAATATTTCTGCTATTTGATGACTCGAATGACTTCTTTTCGGAATTCCCGAGTCCCTTTTGCTCTGTACACTTCCGTTTTTTTTTTAAAAATCGTTATGATTTTCTCCATGGAAAAATTAAAATTAAAATCGAAAGTTGTATACAGCGGGAACTTTTAGGCAAACATAGTAGTGGAGAAGTCATTTAAGATAGCGTTACTGGTTGCGCACGAAAAAAAGGACACATAGCCTAAGCTCTAAAAATAGAGCAAGCGGTCCATCTTATTATAGTTTTTGCAATTACTTAGTATATTATTGATGTTCTTGTTTAAATCGAATATATTGCATTCTGAGCACCTTCCATTTTTTTTTTTAAACTCCCAGAATTCCTTAGTTTTGTTCCACAACTCGCCCAAACACACCGGGTCTATATTTGTATTCAAATTTAACAATGGACTGGAGGCGACTGGAGAGCACAAGTTGGGGGAAAGTCGGGAATTAGGACGGTGGGGGGGGGGGGGGGGGCAACAATACATATTTATTAGATTTGATGGTGTGGTGGTTTGAGGGTTTGGGTGTGAGGAAGGGGGATAAGTAAATGTGACATGCATACCACTTACATCCCACACCAACCCCTCTCCCTTTTTCTTCATCCTTTGGGATCCAGCCCCCCCCCCTCCTTTCCTCCTTCTCCTACGCTATCTTTGAATGGAAATATTTGTGTTAATAATAATGAAGCTTATATAGCGCATATCCCGCAATCAGTTCTATGCGCTTAACAATTACATTTACAATTACAATTACAATTAACAATGATAACAATAACAGGCAAATGTTTACAAATGTAAGTGGGCTAGGAGTCAATAATAAACAAGTGAGTCTTGTGAAGCGTACGTGTGTGTGTGTGTGATGGATAAAGTGGTGGTGGTGGTAGAGGGATAGGGCCCAAAGTGAGTCTGTGTGTGATTTAGAATCGTTTTAAAGGGAATCTTCATTCAGTTTCCTGATGACACCCTTTCTCCACTCCTTCCCCCTCCTTTTTCAAACCCACCATTTTTCTTCATTTTCATTTTTTTTCAAGCATTTTCTCGTCACCAAAAGAAATGGAGGAAAATGATAGAATTTTGTCATTTTCCATCTAATAGAAAGAAAAGAAAATGAAATAGGCACCTCTTGCGGATCTCAGCTAATGTTATTTCCTTCAAGCTAACATTTTCATGGGCGACGGTTATCATAGAAAAAAATAATTTTATGAATGAATAAAAAAAAGTATTTTTTTAATCATACACTTTGTGTGTGTTTCTGTGTGTGCATGTTAGTGTGTGTGTTTAAACGCATGGATTTATCAGTATAGCTGTGTGGTGGGGGACTGGGGTGTGACTGGATTTTGGGGAATAAAAAAGGGGGGGGGAAGTTAGAGCAGATTTTCTTGTTTTTTTGTTTGATGTCAGGGAACCCGTCAGTACTTATAATTATTATGATTACCATTTTTTTAAATTCTTAACCCTTACAGTCCCGGGCGCGTATATAGCAGAACTGAAGGCAGCATAGATTATAGATAGAAGTAGGTCGGTACGGGAAGGGTTAATATTTTATCGATCTTTAGTTTCTCTAATTGTTGTGAAAAACAATTCACCAAAGTTTATGTTATCTAAGTAAATAATTAGTTCAACAAGATCAAGTTGTTTAATCTTTAAATTGTGGATGTCAACATTTATATGTTATATGTATAGATATAAAGCAAGAAAGAATGTGCCATCCATTCTTCAATGTATGCTTAAGTGTTACCCCCGGGGGGGGGGGGGGGTTACGCCGGGTAATTTAGCTAGTAACCTCTATTTCCGCAACGACGACTTTCTATATTCAAAAAATGAATGCTTTCGAAAACTATGCAGACGCTTTTCTTATGCAGGCAATTGCGGGGAGCCTCTTTTATAATAACGAAGTTGCAAGTTCTGTATGATGTATATATATATATATATATATGGTGATGACCTTAATGTCATCCGCTCCTCTTTCCAATATTGCCACCCATTCTCTCCCCTTCCCCCTCCCCCCACTCCATTTTCTCAATCCTGCTACATCACAGCAGAAATCAATCCTTACGATCAACTTTCAAACTTTTTTTGGCTCCTGCGGTTGGCCAGAGACTGGTTCTATTCTGGATGTGCCATTATCCCCATCTCCCTCCTCTCTCCTCCCCACCCCCTTTCCAGTCATTCCCCTGCACATCAGGCTAAATCTGTTGTTGTTTTTTTTTGTTACAGGCTCCCACGTGTCCACTCAACAAAAATATATTCTGGTGACAAGAAGATTTGGCGTCTAAAACTTTTCCATTTTTTTTCCTTCTCAAAACGATTCTAGGATTTTTTTTTTCTTTCTTTTTTTCTTTTTTTTTGCCCCTTAAAAAGTGTGAATTTTTTTTTACAATGTGTTTTCCAAAAATTGTTTTTGTTTCGCAAAAGATTAGATGTATTCTGTTTGTTCAACTTTTTATGTTTCTTGTTACTTATTGTTATGATATTTGTTTTTGTTTCTTTGTGTAATAATAGAGTTGATCTACCCTTGAATTTGACACAAATAAAATGCGTTATTGTGGTTTTTCATAACAATATAAAATATGTCCCCCCCTCCTCCCTTTTTTTTTCATTTCGTCCCCTCGGTATTGCCAAAGACTATAATAAGATGCACCGCTTGCATTAATATTTCTGCTATTTGATGACTCGCATGACCTCTTTTCGGAATTCCCGAATCCCTTTTGTGCTGTGCACTTCCGTTTTATGTAATCTCGATGAAAAATTTAAATCAAAAGTTGTTTACAGCGGTCAAAATCCACAAATCTACTGAAAACTTTAGCAAATACAGATTGGGGAGGAGAGAAAAAAAGTCTACTGAAAATATATAGATCACACATTCGATCAAAATTAGATTATGGATGTTTAGTATACGGATCAGCAAGAACATCATATCTAAAAATGCTTGATCCTGTACAAAATCAATGTCTACGTCTATGTCTAGGAGCATTTAGAACTACTCCATGTACCAGTTTGCAAATAGAAGCAAATGAATCACCACTACAAAATAGAAGACTCAAGCTATCATTACAATATGCACTAAAACTAAAATCCTTACCGAATAATCCAGCGTATTTATGTGTTTTTCACCCACAAGAAAAAAACAGCTTTACTGAAAACTCAAAATATATACCAACTTTTGGACTTAGAATTGAAAAAGAAATGATCGAAACTAAAATTGAATTTAGATTTATAAAAAGATATTATATACCAAAAACTCCACCATGGCTTTTTGAAATCCCGCCTATAAACTTAGAATTAAACCATAGAAATAAAAAGGATCCTTGCATGGATATGTTCCAAGAAGTGCTACAAAAATACCCAAATTATGTACAAATATACACAGACGGATCGAAAAATGATACAGCGACATCTTCGGTTGCTCTTACCTCAAATACAAGTAAAAAAAGAAAATATAATTCCAGTATCTCAATAAATACTGCAGAGGCTTTAGCAATATGCCTGGCATTAGACATTGCAGAGGAATCAGAAAACCAAAATTTTGTTATTTTATCCGATTCGTTATCTTGTCTTACTGCTATGGGAAACTGTAATACCAGGAATATATCTGCCTTGGACATTTTGACAAAATACCAATCAATATATGAAAGAGGCAAACGTGTCGTTTTCTGTTGGGTTCCTGGTCATGCAGGGATAGATGGAAATGAAAAAGCTGACAGAGAGGCTAAAGCCGCCCTGTTGTTATCAGAGAGTATTATCCCAATACCATATCGAGACTTGAAACCTTTAATAATTAAACATGAAAGACAAACATGGACTAACTTCTTGAAAACCGAATGCAATAAACTGCAGTATTTGGAAAATTCAAAAACCTGGCATGATACAGGCCAACTTGTTCGAAAGGACGCAGTTATTCTCTGCAGACTACATACAGGACATACGAAACTAACACATTCGTTTATCTTAAAACGAGAAATGGCCCCAATGTGTGCTTTCTGCAATGCCAACTTAACAGTGTCTCACATTTTGTTGGAATGTACTACATTTGATGACATTCGACGTAAATTCTATTACTGTAGAACTCTTCATGAACTTTTCAGCAAAATTAAACCAAAACATATAATAAACTATATTAAAGACATACAACTGTACAACAGAATCTAAAGATATAAGAACAATAAAATGGATACAAGAGAAAAATGACAACAACGTTATCAAAAAGGCCTTATATAACCTTCGATGTTGATGGGCCGGAAATTCAACAATTCAATACAGCGGAAAAATTTAGGCAAACGTAGGAGCGTAGAAGTCATTTCAGACAGCGTTATTTGATGCGCACTTTTTATAACGTGTACAATCTCTGTTTCGTCATAGATTTTTGTAAAATAATTCAACTTCTCGTAAGCTCAAGCCAAAGTGCCATCGGCTGAATAACATATTTTTCTATATATAACAGTGCAGTGTGTATTTTGTTTTTTATAACAAAACAACAACCACCACCACCTTCCACCGCGTGCAGCACCTTCCACCGCGTGCAGCACCTTCCACCGCGTGCAGCACCTTCCACCACGTGCAGCACACCCGTGATATCTGCTCAAAACCCCAAAAAACTCTACCTGTAAAATATATTAGTTTTAAACCAATGACCGTATTGATATGTGTGTGTGTGTGTGTGTGTTAGTGTGTATGTGTGTGTGTGTGTGTTTAAAGAAGATCTATATTTTTAACATGAAGGAGCAGAACAATGAACAGGAAACTAATTTTATTGAACACATTTAAAAATCCTTTCTGTTAACTCCACTGTCGTATGTTTCTTCCTTAGTGGCAAACTCTTCTAAAGGATTAATGACCTAATTTCCGTCATCCTACTCGACACATAGGCTTGTTGCCAATGATAGTCTCTTAAATTTCCACTCCTTGAAAAATATTTGGGGGGGGGGGGGGGGAGAGAATAAAATATGTTGACCAAACAAAAACAAAAATGCAAACGAAAATGCTTATAAAGGATTTATACGAAAATGCAATTTTTTCTTTTTTTTTAAGGGTTGGTTCAATTTCTGGTTTTAATTTGTAACGCCCAGTATGCACTTATCGCTGTGGCTAGAAGTCTCACGTGACCAAATCTCATTACGCCCAAGTCCGATCCCGACGCGCCCCCCCTTTTTTTTTGTTGTGTGATTGGGTCAGGTGAGTAGAACTGTTAGGGCCGAAATAGGCTGAAGGATGGGGAATAATTGACCGACTAGTTTGTCACTCGGACTTTGCGGTTTGGAAAAGGGAAAGAAGGGGGGGGGGATCTCATAACTTAATATACGTCCTGACCCGACATAGGCGACAGCTTGCCACGTCTGTGTACACCCCCTCCCTTGTTTTGATTGTGTATATTATGCCCCCAGCGCCCTAGTAGTGTACGAGTATGTCGTTGTAGAAAGTCCGGTTTTGATTAGACTTAATATAAGCTTTATATTTTATATAGCCTGTAAGAAATAATTTGTTTTGATATTTTAAAAGATTACAAAACGGTATGCGGTAATTTGTTTAAAGCGCTAAAGCAGGAGCTATCAACCTTTTGATAAATGTGTGATAAAGTAGGATTTCTAATTCATTTAGCGTACCAACAGCATACAAGTTATCCTGCTTCTTTTTTTTATTGTAGCGGAGAAGAGAATTACACTTTCGAGGTGTCTACCGCCTTGCCCTTGAATTTTGCTCTGCTTGGCAAGTCTGGCACGCGTGCCGTAGGTTGCCGGACCCCCCCCCCCCGTCCCCTTCGCCCGCGCTAAAATATATATTTTAAGGAATTTGAACAAAAGAGTGGCTTACACTATCTTGGGAGGGGGCTGGGTAGAAAACTACATACATTACACCGTAACATTGTTTTGAGCTAATTACCTTTGGTATATCCATTGTGTGGTCTGTTCCGTGAGATTGTTGATATTTCATTTTACCAATGGATTACGTTTCGTTTTACCAAAGAACCAAACAGCCAACAAAATCACTTTTTGAAATGTAAGAGTTAAAGAATTCGATGTGAAAAAAAACAACATGAAGCGTTAAAAACAAAATCTATGTGAAAGTGATTTGTTGCATGGGCTTGAACAAGTTTAGGAACCTCTCACTCTTGCATGTACCCCCTCCCCCCCCTCCTCCTCATAAATAAAACCCGCCCCATACATTCTGTCTTTCAATAATCTATTCCTGGGATAAGATTCCCTTATTTATTTTATTTATTACTTTCTTCTATCCCTCTCCCCCGTGTTTGAAATTTCGCTGTACGCTGAGGCATGCTTAAATTAATAAAGCATTTCCTTGTACGACGTTTTTTTTTTTTACTTTTTACTAGCCAGCTGATCCACTACACCCTCTAGCGCCCCACCCCCCCACCCCGCCCCAATAGGATCAATAGTTTCCTGTCCCTATGTGATGACACTGAATTATGGGGCGGTAAGATAGGGGGGGGGTCAATTTCGGGCAAAGGGTAAAAATGGAATTTGGTTCGGGCTGGTGCCCATGAGTTTTTGTGTTTTTTTTTTTACTTTAGAAAGGAAGAGAGACAAGTCACGGGAGTAAAAATGGTTTTAGTTTTTTTTTGTCGGCTAAGGATATTGCAGCGTGGGAGAACTTGTGTAATTGTGTATGTTTGCGAAAATGTGGTTTGAAACTGGGAGTGTTGTTGTGGATGTCATGACTGTGGACTAAATATGTGTGTGTCTGCATGTGACATTGTGTTTTATGTGTCTTTGAGTTTGGATGTGTGTTTGGATGTGTGTTTGGATGTGTGTTTGGATGTGTCTTTGAGTTTGGATGTATGTTGGATGTGTCTTTTTGTTTGGATGTGTCTTTGAGTTTGGATGTGTCTTTGTGTTTGGATGTGTCTTTGTGTTTGGATGTGTCTTTGTGTTTGGATGTGTCTTTGTGTTTGGATGTGTCTTTGTGTTTGGATGTGTCTTTGTGTTTGGATGTGTCTTTGTGTTTGGATGTGTCTTTGAGTTTGTATGTGTCTTTGAGTTTGTATGTGTCTTTTTGTTTGTATGTGTCTTTGAGTTTGTATGTGTCTTTGAGTGTGGATGCATTTGTTTCAATGCCTGTAGTATATAAATAAATACGCAAATATGTGTTTTTATGTGTTTATATGCATGTATATTATATGAGTCACTGCGAGGCTAAATGCCAGCATAGCCGTGTGTAAGCAAATGTTCCCTTGCCCTATGTATTCTTCCGCTTAGTGATTATAGATAGTATAAGGATGGGGCATGCATTTACTGCACTTTTTTTTGTCCTGATAATATGTGCTTGGGTGTGTTGTAATGGATCCATTTGAATGTATTAAGTGGCATTTTCCCCTCCCCGCTGATTGGTTCAACTACAAATTCCAGACATGTCGCACCTTTTTAGTTTTACCCATATAAGAAACATATTTTTTAAATGTCGCCTTCCTTTTTAAACCACAGAACCTTCGTTAAACCCTGGGCAACTGGTTCAACCCGATCTGGACAATTCAGTGACCAGAAAACTGTCGTATAGAGATACATAGAGATCTCGAGTTACCCGGAACAGCTTAATCTAAACTAGACAGATGTATCAAATATGATTGAAGTCTTCGTCTAATTAGAAACGTTTTCTTTTTTTTTTAATCTCACCCTTGTTACTTCTTTTTTAAAAAAAATCTTTATTTAAAAAAACAACAACACGGGTTCCAAGAAGATAGTTTAAAATATACTAATCTCAATGGGGAGTTAGTTATACACTAATCTCAATGGGGAGTTAGTTATACACTAATCTCAATGGGGAGTTAGTTATACACTAATCTCAATGGGGAGTTAGTTATACACTAATCTCAATGGGGAGTTAGTTATACACTAATCTCAATGGGGAGTTAGTTATATACTAATCTCAATGGGGAGTTAGTTATACACTAATCTCAATTGGGAGTTAGTTATATACTAATCTCAATGGGGAGTTAGTTATACACTAATCTCAATTGGGAGTTAGTTATACACTAATCTCAATGGGGAGTTAGTTATACACTAATCTCAATGGGGAGTTAGTTATACACCAATCTCAATGGGGAGTTAGTTATACACTAATCTCAATGGGGAGTTAGTTATACACTAATCTCAATGGGGAGTTAGTTATACACTAATCTCAATGGGGAGTTAGTTATACACTAATCTCAATGGGGAGTTAGTTATACACTAATCTCAATGGGGAGTTAGTTATACACTAATCTCAATGGGGAGTTAGTTATACACTAATCTCAATGGGGAGTTAGTTATACACTAATCTCAATGGGGAGTTAGTTATACACTAATCTCAATGGGGAGTTAGTTATACACTAATCTCAATGGGGAGTTAGTTATACACTAATCTCAATGGGGAGTTAGTTATACACTAATCTCAATGGGGAGTTAGTTATACACTAATCTCAATGGGGAGTTAGTTATACACTAATCTCAATGGGGAGTTAGTTATACACCAATCTCAATGGGGAGTTAGTTATACTTTTAAAAATTCCTAGCCTATGTAAATGATTTAAGCCAGTAATGTTTTGTTATGTTTTTGTTGTTGTTATTTTTGTGTGAAATAAAAGAATTTCGAAGAATGAAAAGCAACAACAAGAAGAAGGACAACTGGAACCAGGTATTTTGTCAACACCATCCTTATCTTCCAGTCAGGCCCACTTACCAGATCTTTGTTGATGGATCTCATCATTGCCGCCCCTTCACGCCTCCCTCCCTCTTACAAAAACCCTCACCCTTTTGACCCCCCCCCCGCGCTGTCTTGTAGGAAAGTTCCATGGGGGAGGTACTATTAGAAGACTATTCATCTTCCCTATAACTGTAGGCGGCTTACGCCTGGCTGCGGCTCAGGAACCACTAAAGAAAATACTGGAATTAGAGCCACGAATAGATAGAGAGCTTTCTTTAAGAGTATTGTCTCTGTGGGTCTGTCTGCTTCTGTGTTTGTCTGTGAGTCTATGCCTTGTCTCTGTGTGTCTCTTTGTGTGTGTCGCTATTAGTCTATGCCTGATTCTGTGTGTCTCTGTGTGTGAGTCTATGCCTGACTCTGTGTGTCTCTGTGCGCTTGTATCTGTGTGTCTCTGCCTGACTCTGTGTGTCTATTTGTGTGTGTCGCTATTAGTCTATGCCTGACTCTGTGTGTCTCTGTGAGTCTATGCCTGACTGTGTGTGTCTCTGTGTACTTGTATCTGTTAGTCTATGCCTGTCTCTGTGTGTGTGTCGCTATTAGTCTATGCCTGACTCTGTTTGTCTCTGTGTGTCTTGTGTCAGACGAGATTCCAGTCTTCTGGAAACTTCATCTTACGTAGATGGAGATTTGAACAATAAAAAAAGAAAGAAATATTGTTTAGTGTGTTGCTTTTTTTTAGCACATAATAGGAAGTGGGTGCATGCGTGCTTTTGCGTTTGTGCGTCTGATAGATAAAGAGGGGCAAGGGAAAGCGTGAAGGAGAGACAGTAGATATAGAAAAAGATAGAGGCTTCGAGAGAGATGGAGTGAGAGAGTGAATAGAGACAAGGGGAGAATGGGGAGCTGGCTTATTGGAGAAGAAATATAAATTCACTCCTACCCATGGGACTTGAACGCAAAAATTGGAATGTGAGTGCCGAGGTTGTAAATGGGTTGTATTGAGAATTTAGAAACACGACGACGTGAAAGTATGAAATGTCCCTCACGCTTGTGTAATCTGTAGCTGTAAGGCCGACAGTTGAGATTTTTATTTTACACTGTTTAGATGTGAAGCTTAAAAGGAACGATTGCAATTTGGTTTAACAAATATATATATATATAAAAGTCAAGGGTTTATATACAACAGTTACGAGTTCAATGTCCAGGGCTAATGGCTATAGATGTCGAAGATGGCTTAATGGCTTTCACACCATATAGATAGAGTCTATGTGGGTTCGCCTCAACCGGTCAGTGTCTGGCTTTTTAGTGTTTGTGTGGCCAGTTGTTGGATATTTGAAGGTTAATCATCAGTGCCGTTGCTAGGGATTTGGGGGCTCGGGGGGCCTGGCCTCTTTAGGGGCCCCTGCATTTTGACATTCAACATTATGACATAAGAAAAAAACAATTCGGACACTTCTTTGGGGGCCCCACTCAACTAGGGGCCCGGGGGGACTTTCGAAGTTGGACCCCCCCTCCCCCTCCCCTAGCTACGCCACTGTTAATCATAACTGTTTTCATAAATTCAACATGGACATAATAATAACGCTCAGTTAAGACTGTTGGCGATAGAGAGAGAGAAAAGAGAGAGATGTGAAGAAAGAGAGAGAACAAGAATGAGAAAGAGAAACAAAGAGAAAATGTGAGAAAGAAAGGAAGTAAAACACGGTATTGGAGAAAGTAGAGACGGAATGTGAAAAGAATTGAAAGAAAGAAAAGAGAAACAGAAATAGAGAGAAAGAAAGAATGAGAGAAAGAGAGAGAGGAAGAATAAGAGAAAAAATATATGAGAATGAGAGAAAGAGAGAGAGGAAGAATAAGAGAAAAAAATATTGAGAATGAGAGAAAGAGAGAGAGAGGAAGAATAAGAGAAAAATATATGAGAATGAGAGAGAGAGAGAGGAAGAATAAGAGAAAAAATATATGAGAATGAGAGAAAGAGAGGAAGAATAAGAGAAAAAATATATGAGAATGAGAGAAAGAGAGAGAGGAAGAATAAGAGAAAAATATATGAGATTGAGAGAAAGAGAGAGAGGAAGAATGAGAGAAAAAAATATTGAGAATGAGAGAAAGTGAGAGAGGAAGAATAAGAGAAAAAATATATGAGAATGAGAGAAAGAGAGAGAGGAAGAATAAGAGAAAAATATATGAGAATGAGAGAAAGAGAGAGAGGAAGAATAAGAGAAAAAATATATGAGAATGAGAGAAAGAGAGAGAGGAAGAATAAGAGAAAAATATATGAGAATGAGAGAAAGAGAGAGAGAGAAAAAGAGGGAGAACGAAAGAAAAAATAAGAAAGAGAAAGAAAGAAAGGAATGACAGAAAGAGAGAGGTAAAAGAAGATTGAGAGAGAGAGAGAGAATAAACACATTCACAAAATCAATATGAACATAATAAACTGAAACCAGGAAACCAAAAAAAAATGTTGAAAGTTGAATGCCACAGAATGTTAGAAATTGTAGAATGTCCCATAATGCTCCTCAGTACCGTTGAAACGTAATGCTGTGTGTGCAGTACTGTTGAAACATTGTGCCTTCCATTGACGGGGGCTACATTGCCATCACTCTCTACCAGCGGCCGGGAGTGGGGGGGGGGGGCATTACTGGCGAGAATCAATATTTAATCTGCCTGATAGAATTTGTTGAAGTGTGTATATATATGGCAATAGCTGCAGAATACTGCTCCCTTCTCGATTATAACTCCTTCTAATGGTATCTTCCTCAATCACACTCTGCCTCCTCATTTTACTCCCCAATCCTCAATCCTCTTCCATCACTTTCATTTTCTTTTAATCATTTTTCCCCCGGTTATCTACCCTTTTTTTTTTCGTATAGAGATTAAAATAGTTATCTTCTCTTTGTTGTAGTTCGGATTTATCTATTTATATTTTTCTTATGTAGGTCAGGCTTGTTTGAACTCGGTGATCTATGGGACTGACCAATCGCCTGCTTACTTCAGAGGTCACGATAAGTAAGGCGGCTACGGCATTGTTCTGGCCACGTATCCCATTGTATTCCTTGGCCACAGAAACTTGTGGATGCTGTTTCACTTGCCCTGTGAATCAAATTGAGCAGAAAGGGATAATAATTCCTTACTTTTTTTTTAATCTAGCAGCTAATCTTCCCGAATAGAAGCTTACGGGATCTAGGACTTCGTTTGAGATGTGTGGACAAGTTTTTACATACTGTAGTTAGTGTAATATGTATGTTTGAATTACTAATTGTTTGAAACAAAGAAGAAAATCTTTATATATTGACAGTGAAACAATGCGATTGACTTGTTCTGTCAACCAAGGTGCAGTCATTGCCAGACAAACATACGTGTATTGATACATTTCTAGCTGTTCTGTGTTGTTGTTATTATTGCTAGGGTGTGCTATCTTTTGGCGTGTATTTGTGTTCTGTTTTAGTGTGTGTATTGTGTATCTCGTGTGTTTATGCGTGTATGTGTTATGTTCTTTGTATGTCACTAGACTCCAACCACACTAACGCAAAGACACTCAGAGTATTTACCTATTACGTAACCACCTTTTTTTTTATATAGAGTGAAACTTGCTCACCCACCACAATGCAACATTGCAACATTGCACTGCCCTTTTGTGTGCGCATTCCTCCCACTTCTCTCTCTTTCTCAATCATTCTTCCGTCCCCCCACTTCCCAAGCTCTCCCGCTCTCTCTATCCCACTATATATATATATTTCTTCCAGTTAGCGCTGGGAGTCACATTGAGATGACCGGAAGCGGTTCCCGGGGACTTTGCCATATTTCTTATCTATAAGAACGTACACAAAAGCTTCTTCTATCAAACTGGACGTCTTACCGGCTGCTTCCATTAGCCTCGGGGGAGGGAGAGGGGGGGGTATCCTTTGAATGGGGCGTTTGGGGAGTGGGGCTTCAGCCTTTAAGTATATTTTCCTGTAGATTTTTTTTTACTCATACCCTCCATTCCTCCACACACACACACACTCTCTCGCTTCTTTCCTTGCCAATCTGCTTTGCTGGCGTACACAAGCGCATTTCTATACTGCCACCAAGAGAAGCGACTTTGACTTAGAGAGATTTCAAATCCTCTTTTTTTGTCTGTTGCTTTTGTCTATCTTTTTTTTTTTTGGTCTACTCCAACACTATTGTTGATACAAGTTTTAATATCATATGTAAGGTCTTCTTATCGTGTACGTGGTTGTCTTTCGTGGTTTTTCGTGTGTTGTTTTTTTCTACGTCTATCTCCTGTGTCTTTTTAAAATGTCCTTCTTGCTCTGTTTCGTCGCAAAACAATCTAAGAGATAAAAGCATAGGGAAAAACGGCCCCTTGAACATATTATTATATTAATATTGACAGTCTACCCCAGGGTTCGGCAACCTACGGCACATGGAAATTCCCTCCCCAGAAAAGGCAATTCAAGTCTCTTCTACAAGAAATTTGAGTGCTTGAGCAGGATGTCTTCGAGGCTGTTGCCACTCTTAATGAATTAGCCAATCCTACTTAGGCACATTGCAATCAAAAGGTTGCCGACCCATGGTCTAACTAATCTCTGTCCAGTCTAGCTTCCTCTCCGAGATCAGAATTTCAGCCAGGTGAAAGTCTTGATCTCTGAAAAGTTTAATTCAACGAATATTCTTGTCAGCTCTCAACATTCTATAATTTTCATCGTTTAAAATGAAATATTATAATAGATAAAAAGATGCACTTATCTTTTGAGATCACTAACAGACAGGAATACTTAATAAACTAACCCATAAAAACACAGTTTTTATTATACTCCCTTTCTTTGTAAACTAAGTTTATATTTAATTGATATTTTGATAGATTAAAATAAATATAAGTGATATCATACCTTATGAATTTCCACACTAAAATTTTGCGCATCCTTTTTATTTCTAGCTTTGGCCCGCAAAAAACATAAAAAGAAAACTCGCTTTGTTTCGGCTATATTGTGGCGTTTTCATTCTATTTATTTCGTATAAACGAACATATCCGAAAAGTTTATTTACTACCGTCTCTTCCGGTAGAGGCAGCCATGTTTTTTTTCTTCGATTCGCATCTTGGTCGAAGGTATTAGTGACTATTCTAAAGGCTATGATGCTGAAAATTTGATAGAATGTATTGTTCGTCTGGGCAAGTCTGCTGTCCAAGTTTTAGCTCGATTGGACGACGGGAAGTGATCGAAAAATCGATGCAAAGTTTTGCTATCAACCAAACAACCAAGCAGACAGACAGACGGTACGAGTTAAAATAAAGGGAGTAAAAAAAAAAAGATCCGTTTTATTTACTTTGTTGTCTTGCAATCTGTATTTAACTTTATATTTCCCCCTCCATTAGCTTATATCCTACAGTTCGGAATGAATAAGGATGATTACCCTATAGAAAAAAAAAAGAAAGGCTAGAAGAGAAGTTTAAAAAAAAAATTCAAGTAAGCCGGAATGGGAAATTGTGGCTGCCGATTTCACATCTCTGTGTTTGTGATCTATTCCCTTGTTAGAGGAGCTATCTTCTCGACCATTAGTCTCTCCGTTCACTCATCTGTCTTAATGGATCCTTTTTTTTCCATCTCTTTGTGTTTCTCTCTTTTACACATCTCTTTGTGTTTCTCTCTTTTACACATCTCTTTGTTCAACATATTTATCAAGCTGTCCCTGCGTACCTCTGTGCTCTTCTATTTATCTAGTTCCAGCAAAAGATCTATCTTGCCCAACTCTCGTTCATACATAATATATATTATTTTCCAATGGCCTATTTTTCTATCTCCTCGATTTAGGCTCAATCTGTCTATTCATAGAGAATCGTTTAAATGTTTTTATTTATATCTTAGCTTATATATTACAGACGCCCCTTTCTATAAAATAGATTTTTGCGTCCTACGCTCATCCGTGGTCCGAGTCTTGCATCTTTATTAATGTTTTAAATGATGTTAAGTTACTGTTACATATTCTAATGTTCTACTCTATCTATCTATCTATCTATCTATCTATCTATCTATCTATCTATCTATCTATCTATCTATCTATCTATCTATCTATCTACCTACCAACCTACCAACCTACCTACCAACATACCTGCCTACCTGCCTACCTACATACCTACCTATCTACCTACCTACCTACCTACCTACCTACCTACCTACCTACCTACCTACCTACCTACCTACATATCTATCTATCTATCCATCTATCTATCTATCTATCTATCTACCTACCTACCTATCTATCTATCGATCTATCTATCTATCTACCTACCTACCTACCTATCTACCTACCTTCCTAACTATCTATCTATCTACCTACCTATCTATCTATCTATCTATCTATCTTTCTATCTTTCTATTTGTCTGTCTATGTATCTATCTAGTTGTCTGTCTATCCGTTTATTCATCAGTATATCTGTCTGTCTTTTGTTTTTAATTTGAATATCGGAAACTAGCATCAGCCAAAGTTTTATAACGTTCGTTATTCTCCCACTTTTCAAAGGGGCGGCACACAAATAAATCAACATTTAATCCAATAATACCAAACGCTGGGGAGAAATTGATTATAAATGGACTAGTGTATCTCTAGCCTAGCCTCTCCCTTGTTTGGTCAAGAGGGTCCGGTGCTGTGTGTTTAATCCAATAATCCCCGCCCCGTTATCGATAATTACATTGAAACACTCTTTTTGTACCAGGCGACTCTAGGTGCGACACACAGAGGTTCTCGTCTTGTTTTGTACCAGGCGACTGTAGGTGCGACACACAGAGGTTCTCGTCTTGTTTTGTACCAGGCGACTGTAGGTGTGACACACAGAGGTTCTCGTCTTGTTTTGTTGTTGTTTCAACAATGGGTAAATCTATATTAGAAGAAAGCAACTGCGTGCTAAGCGTTTTTGATAGGTTTCTATGGCTCAGCTATATTATTTTTGCTGGACCGATTCTTTTTGGTGTGCTTGTGTGGACCAAACCATACTGTGGTTTTAATTGAATTTTTTTTTTCTGCTAACGTAATGCGTTTATGGACTAATTCTTATGTGTTTGTGTATGTATGCATGTATGCGTAATATTATGTAGGCTGAAATTATTTCCGCCATAAATGTTTCATGATTAGAACAAGCGACACGCGGGGGAACGGTTTTGGTCCACTTTGATTTCTGGAACTAAAGGACCCATTGGGGTCTATTCTATTACGGGCAGAAGCCTTTGCAAATGTACCAGGTACCATATGACGAACCAAAGAAAGTAAGATAAACAGCGCGCATGTTGTAGTTTCACAGTGTTTCAATTAGTACAAATTATTGGCACAGTTTCTAGTAGAAACACCTAGACAAATAGCGCCCTGATGTTATTACTCCGTTTGCTTGCGGTTTCTTCGCGTGCGATTCTGATATTACGTTTGCGTTTTCATTGGATACTTGGGATCAAGTCTATGACTTCCGCGAGGAAATTCTTATTTGGTACCGACCAATCAAAAACACGCAACGACGGTTGTCCGTCTTCTCGTTTTGGACCAGTCCACTGCCGGGGATGTTCGTGTCGCTAAGGCTTCAGGACTGCGTCGTCGCCGGGTGTTTGTTTTAGTAACGAGAGACTTAGGTGTAAGTGTGGCCACCTAGCGGGCCAAGAGAGAATACTTTTATTTAAATAAAAACAAGTATTGACCTTAACATTTGTGATTTGAGTTCCAGATCATTGACAGCTGTATTGGACGATGTGCGTGATTCCAACACTAAACTACCACACTGTACATAGAAAGTCAATTAAAACTATATAACAGACATTCCTTGATGCCGATTGTATAAATTATAAGTTATGTATGTTAAGAACATGTCATAATATAACATTTAACACATGGGGGTACTCGTCCAAAATCAAACAAACACAATACACAAACAACCTCACTAGGGAGAGAAAGACACACACACACATAGAGAAAGACATAGAGACAGAGAAAGAGATGTCACGCTGTCATTAACTTTACACGACAGTGCCGAGACCTACGTAGAATAGAAGACCATACTGCTGTTTTGGAAAATATTCCCCCCCCCCTCCCAAAATACGTCACATCCGTAGGCAACGCAATCATAGTGCATTGAGCCATTGTACTTGCCATCAGTGTTGTTTCTCTATTCTAACATACAGTCTACAGTAAATTATGGATAGATTGATAGTTAGAGTTTATTTCTTCCAGTGCAACCGCATGGACACTTGTCCACTGTATTGAACTAAAAAAAAGGCATTGCAAATGCAAACAGTGCCCACAAAATGGGAAATCACAATACAGTAGTCCAGGCTGTCTCGGCGCCCCTCTTGTGGTATTTTATGACTCCATAGAAACTGATTGGAGAAGAGAATCTCGTCGATTCCCGACCCCAACAGATGATTGTGTGTGTTCGGCTACTAGCTGTCCTGGTTCCGAGATAATGATTTCAATGGCCTGCACCGTGTTTGACTTTGTTATCTGTGGAGTGGGGGATTGTATTGTGTCGCAGTGGCTTGTCGTGGGGGAATAGCATTACTAGTTTGGTTTTTATTGTACGGCTTAATCAACTTCCCAACCCCGCCCCCGTCTGGGTAATAGTGAGGCATCTTTTTTTTCCTTTTTCTCTCCTCCTTCCCCATCTTTCTTTCTCTCTCTCTTATATAGATTTTCGGAGTTTGTCTTTTTAATGTGACACTTTCGTAAGCAGGGCTATAGGGTTCGAGGCATTGTAGCGTAGATCTTGGAGCTGTTGAGCGGATTGTTAGGGGCCGTGGAGTGCAGTTCCTGGAGCTGTGGAGGGTAGAGCTCTCCGAAATTGTAGCTTGTCGCTGAGTATCATAAGCAATCTAAATGACTTAGCTCGGAGCTCCGAGCGGAGCTGACCAAAAAATATTTCACCCGATGTTGGAACTAAGGTAGCAAATGTAGCTTTGCACTCCCTGCAGTATACACATAACGTAAGGAGAGCTGGGAAGGGAAGAGATGCTGGGTGGGTGGTGGGTAAATCAAATAGAGTTAGACAGAGACACAACTTAAAAAATTGTTGAAGTTGTTATTTATATTGACATTATTGTGTGTGTGTTGGACATAAATTGGAGGCTCCTCCAAAAGAAAAAAACAACTCTACACACAAAAATGCCCGTAAACCACTGGTTTTAACTGTCAATCATTTTGGGCTTTAAAGACTCCATAAACTTCTTGAGATATTGGTGAATGTTAAAAAAGTCTCAATCTGCGGAATAACAAATCAAATGAAGTTATTACATTTGAAACATAATTAGAATTTGAACATTTGAACATGATAAATTATGATTACTCCCAAATATAACGGTTATCCCGTTTTAAAAAAAATACTTATAAAGTACAAAACGTCACGTTTTTTTATCAACGCTTACATAACTAAAACATTGTTATATAATACCAACATTTATAGAAATGGTAATGTATATTTACAACCACATTGCTTCTAACAGTTTGTTTTTTTTAAATTACAACGTAGTTGTGACACAACAAGAGATTACATAAACGCAATCCATTACATAATTACAGACGATTCTTTTGTAGCAGCACACGATGACATTGCACGCTTGCAATCACATAATTACACTCGCGTTTTTTGTTCCCATTGCAAAACTATAACATAATTAACGATGATAATATATTTATGTCAGTGCCATTGACCAGCCGTTAAGGCCAGATGACCAGGGGGAGATAATCAACAGTTCAACACCCCCCTCCCCCTTTTTGTGTGTGTGTATGGGGGAAAGGGGGGGGGGAGATACCATATCTAGTTTTGATCATGAAGCGAGCCCAGGAGTCGATAGTGAAATAAAAAAAAAAACGAAACAGTTGGAACAAGGCGATGATCACCAGTCCAATCGTCCCTCCCCCCCCCCCCCCCAGCAGTTGTCTCTTTGATTCTCTGATGATGTCATCCAGACGTCAGCGAGAAGTGCCAGCTGAAAATGATACCAACATCGTAGGTGCATAATAATTCAATCTATGCATTTGTTGATATAAAAATGTAGATACCCTGGGATTTATTTCCATTTTCTTACTCAGTTATTTTTTTTGTTTATTGTTGGTGTTTTTTTTTAATAGTTATATATATTTGCGGAAGCAATATGAATTCCCCTCGATAAGGCTCGTGTTTCTTTACTAAAGGAAATGTGAAAGAAAAAAGGACATATATAAACATGTCATTGGCACTGCGTCAAAGAAACTTCTAGTAATAAATCGGAATAAATTAGTAGTTTTCTCCATTAGAATTGTTTGAAACAAAGGGACTAATAGTCTACAGTCTACAGATATGGTTCCCCTATAAACGAACGTAACTAACCATATCTTTTTTTTTTTGGGGGGGGGGGGGGGGGAATCCTCAACTTTCTCACGTACCGTGTAAAAATAGTAATTGGGGGTGTTTATTTAGCTCGCTGTGTTTTCTCCATTTACAATGGACCGGCTAACTAGCTTGCCCCCCCCCCTCCCACCACCCCTGCCCCTCCACCATCTTGACTTTGCGAGGTGTTGAAGTTAAGTGTGTGTGTGGGGGGGGGCTCAGATTGTCGCCGCCATTTTTGTTTTTGTTTAGACTCTCGAATATAGTCTAGTCTAGTCCTTTTATAGTCTAGTCTAGTCCTTTTATAGTCTAGTCTAGTCCTTTTATAGTCTAGTCTAGTCCTTATTAGCGCTCTCGTCTTTATTTTTTTTTGGGGGGGGGGTCTTGGCTTGATAGAAATTGGGGAGGCGAAAGTGAGTGTACGTTTGTGTGGTGAGGAAAGAGTGGTTGGAGAGAAGGGGGGGGTTGTTGCGGTAGACACTTGCCCGGAGATTGATTGGTAGTATGGACTTCCTGATGCCGTCACTTGACCGTCCGCCTCCCTTCCCTCCCCGCACCCAACTAGCATGGTCATGTGTGTGTGTGTCAAGGAACCATAAAAGATCGATATGGGATAAAATTGTAAGGATGCATTACAAGTCAATTAGAAGTCAAACCTTTTTTTTTTAAATTTGATAGAGAAGCTGTTCCTTTCTTTCTTTCTTTCTTCTTCACTCTGTCTATTCGTGTTTTTTTTCTCTTCTTTCACTTTCTCCCAGCACTCCATCATTTCTGTCATCGAATCACTCTATTGGCTGATTGCCTCTTTTCGTTTTTTTCTTCTTCTTCTATCTCTCTTCTTTCCTACCACCCCTCCCCTTCCCTCTTCACTCTCCTTCTTTCGTTTTTTTAGTTTTTGAATGTCTGTATGTCATTCATGTATTATGTCGGTCAGTGTGTTATCTTGGAAGGCACGGTGGCCGGGAGGCAGCGCGTTCGACTGGCGATTCGAAGGTTCTGAGTTCGAATCCCGGGCACTTTAGGCGGCTGGGCATTGTGCTGGCCACACATCCCCTCGTATGCCCTGGTTACAGAAACTGATGAACGCTATGGCCCTATGATCAGTTTGGTCCGAATGGTCCTTTACTTTTTAGTGTGTTATCTTATGGTATGATAAAAGACGCTTCTTCTGTACGGAATGTTGTAGCTTCCTTAGCTTAAGCGTGTTTTGGGTATAGTTCTGACTTCTGTTTATAAGTGTTTGCGGCTTATGTTAAGCTGTTCATTTTATTTACATATTCAGGTTACCCATTCTATTTGTCGAAAGCCAAATTGGGAGGAAAGAGAATCATTATCGTATATTGTATGTTACAGACGCTCCATTCTACAGGTTCGGTCTAGTCTGGCTTTTTTTTTTCTTCATTAGCTCTCTGAATAATTAAAGTTGTTGTATATTTAACCCATTCCGTGGTCGAATGCCACTCGAAAAGAAAGAGAATCTTGTATATGGAATTAGAACAGTTGTAAAAAAAAATCTCTCTGTAAAACTCTAAGTACACAGTAAGACATTACTGTTATGCATTAATAAGTCAATGTTTATGTCATTCTGTTTTATCGTTCATTTATTCGTAATTTCAAATTCGCATAGCGCCATTTACAAAATTTTGTTTTTAAATGCGTTTTACATTAACTGAAGAGCAGTAGAGTCTATCGGAATTTCATTTTGATAAAACTACACACGCAATTGGTCAAGCGTCACTTCACTCAGCGCCATATTGCTTTGTTCTTTCTTACATTAAATGGTTTCACTTTTTCTCTTGATCTGCATCTTTTGTCATTGACATCAACACCGTTGCTGTTCTTTCGGTGCTCTACCCAAACAAGTGTACATTAAATAATAATCTTTTTCACATACTTTTTAAAAAATTTCCCACCATAGTTTCACATAATCGAAATCAACAAAAACTGAAGCTCGTGTTTGAAAACAATTAATGTAATGACTCAATAGTGTCCATCGTTCTTTTTAACCGTTGTTCGATTTGCTGGTCATCTATTATATAATAACTCTTCTTTAAAATGGTGTTCTGCGCATGGGCGGGGGGGGGGGGTGTGTGCCTATACAGAAATAACAGAATGGCTAATACACACACGCAGACACACAGAAGCACACACACACAAACACACTTAAAAGTAACACGATCTGTATGTTAATGTAGTTTCCATTAATTCTCTAATGTCTCTCCCAGTTATAGACATTGTCTGAACAGTAGGACAACAGTAACTATAACGGTATTTTGTGTCTGTTTTTACAACGGAGGAAATTATTTAGGTAACTCTACGGGGTCACTGTTACATCCATCTTTTTACAACCCCCCGCCCCCTTTCACCTCCATCCGCTCCTCGGGGAATGAAAGTTTGGGGGGGGGGGCTCGCTTCCTCTTCAATCCACCCTCCACCCCTTTTTAGTTTTTTCAATTTCCTTCTAACACCCCGGTTGTTGTTTTTATTTTGTGTGTGTTCTTCGGTCACACCATGCCAGACAATTGTATTACTTGCTCACAGTTGTCCCTTGGGTGGTAGAGCTGGCGGTGGGGGGTCGGGGAAGGGGCGGTGAGGGGAAGGGGTGTTTGTGTTCTCCACTGACTTTGACCTTTACCTTCAAACTTTAATAATAATACTAATAATGAGAGAGTGTGTTGTGTGTGTGTGTAGTATGGTGCAGGGCTCGGCATCCCGCGGGACGCGTGCCAGATGTGGCGCACGCCGAGAGATTTTCAATGGCACGCGGAAGAGGCCCTCAAAAGTTCCATTCATGTCTCTTCATCATGGATTGTGCTACAGCAGGATGACTTTAAGGCTGTTGGCACGCATAATGAATTAGAAATCCTACTTTTGGCACACTGTTATCTCAAAGGTTTGCCGAACCCTGGTCTGGTGGGTTTCTTCATTTTGTTTTCTTGTACACTCGTGCTACACTCTACAAGTTCTAATCTATATTACGTTTTGGATACTGCAGGGATCATACTATCATTGAGCTTGGCATTATGTTGTGCCTGGGTGTGTGTGCTGTTTGACGTCTCTCTGATAGTTTAATGAAGCCTGGTGCCATGCAGTGGTCCGTCTACCTGGTCATAAACATGAAAGCAAAAAAATCCCTCTTTGCGTTCTTTGTTACTACTCATCAGCTGTTTTTTGACGTTAGACCATGAAGTAGACTTTTAAAGAAAAAATGGCTAGCCCTACCTGAACATGGTTTTGATTTTAAAGGAAACGAGGTTATCAAAGATGGAGAGAGAGAGACAGAGAAAGAGAGGGAGAGAGAGAAAGAGAGAGAGAGGGAGAGAGAGACAGAGAAAGAGGGAGAGAGAGATTGAGAGGAGTAAAAGGGAGAATGAGAGAGCCCAATAGAGGGAGGTGGAGGGTGAGAGGGAGAGAAAAAAACTGAAGGGTGACGGACACACATAATGAAAGAAAAATGAAAAAAAAACAATGAACCAGATAAAGAAAAAAATAATGTGGGTATGGTAGATAAGTGAGAGAAAGAGAGAGATAACTTTTATTTGTTCTTTGTAAAAGTATACTGCAAAGTTGAACTAAATAAATGAAAAAAATTCCTTTCAGAACATATAAAACTAGTAAAGTATAGATAATCAGTTACTTAGGCCTTGTCGTGAAAGGGATTGTGTGGCCAGTAGCGTGATCAGCGTCCTTTACTTTCTCTATCTGATATCAGTCCTTCGCCACCACCACCTTTCTTCTCACACTCTGTCTATCCCTATCTTTGCATCTCACTTTCTCTCTCTCTCTCTCTTGGTCAGTTTGACAGACTTTCTGTTTATCGCCACTCCAGCCATCCATCAGTCTGCTTCTGTGTTTGCTTGTTTGGGTTAGTTTTTCTCTTCTTCTTCTTCTGTCTTTCTTTCTTGCTGAATGTTTATCGGTCCATCATCTTGCCTTTCTGACTTTTTTTAAATAAAAGTATATATTTGTGTTTCCCCCCCTCCCTGAAACGATTCCTCAACTTTCTCCACCACTCCATCATCATCGATGTCTTGGATGGGCGGGGTGGGGTGGGGGTGGGAGAAGGGGTGGCTCTATCTATCTGGAGTAGATCCCAAGCTGACGCCCTCTATGTTTGGTCGAATGTCTGAAAAATGTATACAGTGAAAAGAAGGAATCAAGAACAGAGATATTTTATGTGAGTGTGAGAGAGGGAGAGAGAGAATGATATGGGAGAGACATTATAATATGTGTGTGAGAAAGAGAGAGAGAGAGAGAGAGAGAGAGAGAGAGAGAGAAAAGGAGAGTGAGTAAAATAAACAACAGCAAAAAAAAAGAAAGTAAGCTCACATCCTTTCTTGACGTCAGTTCTTCTGTCCGTGGCAGACACTGTACGTGTGACAATGTGTCTGAATGTGATTGTGGGCATGTATAGGTGTGTGTGTGTGTGTGTGGGGTGAGAGATGGATAAGCTTGTTTTAATAGAGTGTAAGGTTTTTGAAGTGGTCGGGTAAGAAATAACAGAGCTAGAGATAACAAGACGAACACACAAGAATAACAACAATAATATCAAAATAACAACACCGATACAGTTGACACGAACATTACTTTATTGTTATTACTTATTGTGCGCTAGGTATGTACAAGTACAATTAGACGATTTGTTACAATAATGTGTTAGAGTGAACACACCTTTAGAAATAGCACAGTGACAAAATGCCGCAGTGTAACACAGTCACAGAGTATAGTACTGTATCATGGTGACTTAATACAGCACAGTCTTAACAAAATGATAACAATGCAGATGTTAAAACACACGTACAAAAAGCCCAAATCTATGTAGGAAAACTCTGGAAAACATAGAAATAACGACCTTGTTTCTCAGCAACCATTTTTCGGCCCGGTGTAAGCACGGGAGCACGGCGTTGTCAACTTCCGGTTCATTCTGACCGGGTTCAAAGAGCACGAACTCAAATCTGGGAGGGGGGGGGGCGCGTGAAATCATAAAAGCTTAGATAATACATTTACCTTGTGTCCCCCGTTTTTTTGTGTCTCTCCGTATTAAGGCTCTTATTTTTGTTTGCGTGTATTGAATTATCGCCCTTTCTCCCCCTTCCCCTCCCTATTATATATCGGTTGTATCGCTTGGCGGGAAAAGCTTTAAAGATAAACTTACTTTAAAATATGCCACTTTATATTTAAAAAAAGAGGGGATAAGTTAGTGAGATAAACATCTTGGCTAATGATTAAGACTTAAAGTAAAACGACAACTAAATTTGAATTGTATAAATATCAGTTAGATCTAACAAATGTAATGTATTCAATAAAATGTCAACTGGTGAATTTAACTCTCATAATATGGACTTCTATATAATTGTGTAATTTAAAGTTTTCTAAACGAATTATGTTTGTTAAAATGTAGTTCAATTTAATATTACTAAATTGTTTATCCGTTTCAACTGTTGTGGTACGGTAGAATACGTCATCATCCTGAACGAGCCAACGGATTTCATTTCATTTGTTTCTCTAGCCCTCGTGGACAGTCCTACTCAAGATCTTTTTTTTTGTGTGCGGTACAAAATAGCAACGACAATAATGGCAAAGCATAAAAAAAAAGAAGAAAAGGCTTCGGTAAAATGACTAAAGGAAATTTAATGTGTTTAAAACATGTTTATGCCAACAAATTAACACAATCCTCCCATTATCCATTGCTTCTCACGCCCCCCTCCCCCTCTCCTTCTCCCATATCCAGATTTTTTTCCTATCCACGCTTCTACTCAATTGCTGTTTTTATTCTAAAGCCAAGGCAGTTTGTCTTTTGCACCCTTCAAATTGTTCCAGCCCCTCCCCACCCACCCACCCACCACCACCGCCACCCTCTTACAAATTGAACACGTTGTTGCACTTGTATACATGAATTGAAGTGCTGGCCGTGTGTGTGTGTGTGTGAGCTCGTCCGGGCTCTCCTTTATCTTCCTCGGGACATATCTGTTGGACGCTTGGGCAGCTTGATGTGGCCTGTTTCGCTGATTTGCTTCAAGTAGTTTATCATTTCCCAACCCTGCACCACGTGGAGAGATCGAACCGGTCGCTACCCCCCCCCCCCCTCTAACCCGATACATCCCCCTTTCTCCCATTTCAACGCCACGGGGTGTAGAAAAATAAAATAGAGTGGCGTAGAGTTTGAAATGGAGTGTGTGGAAGTGTGGGATTGTTGATTTATTGATTCTTGGTTTCTGTTGTTCAGTTGTGGAGGCTAAACGTACATCAAGTTTGACGCTGCTGATGCGAGCGGTTAATATGGAGTCGTGTGAGAGAAGAAAGGAGAGATAATCTCTTACTCCGCGCAAGTTCCGGTTCCGTTTAGTTTGATCTACTTCCCCTTTGTGTAAGCCGACACCCTTGGGCCTTGCGTTGTTTTTTACTGGCTGCAAAGGGTTTGACGTATCAAAGGTGTGCAGGTTAGCGCGGGGCATGACCGTAGCTCTGACAGGTGGTGTTAAGGCGTTTTGACGCAGGCGCGTGGCGCTCCGAAACGGCATAATCCTTCCCGCCAATCATCGCCCGGGTGAGTATGAAACGGATGAACATATGAAACGGATGCGCGTGCCCAGAAAGACAATATGGCGATATGGCGACGCATGCAATACACAATCTGCCGTCAGTTCTGATTAGGTCTTCTCTCTGAGGTTAACGGTATTTGCAGGATTGAAATGGAAAGCCGCCAGTTTCTGTCGCCAAGGCGCACTGTGTGACCCGCACAATGTCTAATAATACAAATCCTAAGCACCTTGGAAACTGGCCGTGTTATCGGGCAATATCTGGAAGGACAGAAGGCTTGTGCATTTCAATCATCCATAGACCATGTTTAGAGTTTGCCTAGATCGACATTTGATAGTTTCATATCAATACTCACAGCCACTACGGCGACATCATTTTTGTTTTTGTATCATTATACAGTAGCTACGAAATGTGGATGTTGTACGGGTGGAGAGAAGGGTGTCCGGGGAAAGGGCTCATCATCTTCAGTATTATTTTCTTTGTCCTTATTTTCAAATAATGAATAGCGTATGGCTATATATATTATATATTCAATACTAACGACGGAGAAACGAATGAGTACAAAGAGTGTTTTCTTAAAAGAGAAACAAAAAATAACAAACAATATCAAATAAATACTTTAGTGAGAACGTTTGTTTCGGTATTTATTTTTTATTCTTTTTTATTGTTTACGCTCTGTTTTTTAACCTCAACACAATTAGTAATAGGTCTACCTTTATTTACAAAAAAAATAATTACCGAATAAAACAATAAGGCTTATATAATAAAAAAAATTACTTTTGGAGGACGTTTCCAATTTATTCATTTAACTTTTGTGCCGATCGGTCAAACGGCCTATAGAGAACAAACATATATATATAAACAAACTCACGGTTATTATGCATATGGTATTTAGCGAAATAGAAAACAATGTTCCTAGCTCTCCCTTCTCTTCTTTCCCAATCTCCTTCCACGACTGCGGTTTCGTTTTAACCCCGGTGAGTCGTGTCTTTTAAAATGTCTCCGAACCAGTCATCCACAATTACGCCATGCTTTCTTCTCCCTCCTCCCTCCATGGCCCGGGTTCTCAGGGGACGTAGTCATCAAGTATGTAGATTTGTCTCTCTCCAACCACGCAGCCCCCGCGCCCTCAGGCCGATTCCCCAATTTGGTAATTTGGTCTGTCTATCCGCCTGTTTGTCTGTCCATCTGTCTGGCGTGAACGTTTATAATTTGCATTCCCTTTTTGTCTTGTGTCGACAGCCACGTGGGTCAAGTGGAGCGCTTGCTTTGTTCTCAATCATTTGAGGGGGGTGTGGGGGGGTGTATGTCGGGTTGTCATAACTCTATATATGTCTGTCTGTCTGCATTCGCTGTCTGTCTGATACCTGTCTGTCTTTTCCGTCTTGTCTATACACTTGGATCTAGATTCTGTATCTCTTTACCCTCCTACGAAAGCATAACCATTTTTGTTTGACACAGTTCTAATTTTGCCTTATATGATATTGGGCAATCAATTGTGCCTGTTCACGCTAAGGCAGATAGTTATGCCACAAATGTAGAACAAAATAGTAAGTAGATCAAAATAAGATTTAAAACAAAAAAGTTTTATGGTTTGTTTTTTGTATATAATCACGCCATTAATGTTAATTTATGTTTATTCTTATTATGCTTAGTTTTAAAGCTAATATTACTCATAATTTAACTGACACCCTGCATAGGCCTACTAATTGATTGTAGTTTGGGAGGGAGAACCTGGCTAAAATAGACACAAATTTTTGCCATACCCCGTCACACTGGCAGACCGACCGTTGAGCTTATTGCGGTGTACATTGCGGAAATGCCTATTTAAAAGACAAAATGGCAAACGATATTAATAGCGCCTAACCCATAACGTAGTTTGGGAACTACAGAAAATACCTGTAGCTGTCCACAGAAAGAATTCGACCTGAGCGCTAATAATTGAAGTGAGCGTCTGCGGCGAGAGATTTGATATGTCTTGGGTGGTGAGCTGTAGAATCCAGGTCCTGGACCAGTGTTTGACTAGTCTGATTGAAGGCATTGTCCTGCTGCTGAAATTTATTGTGAGGACACTTGACGAAAAAAAAAAGATAAGAGAACAATTCTCTCGCCCCCGTCTCTCTCTCTCTCTCTCTTTCTGTATTCATCTATTTTTAACTACGGTAGTCATATGCTACTTTCTCTAAACCAATGTCTCTCACATTGTATATATTTCTGCCTGGGCCAAAGCACATTTCGGTTGATGTAACACAGAGACAATGTTAAACATACTTGCACGTATATCATATATCCATATATAAAATGCACATTGTTTTGTTAATTCCTTTAAGCGTTTTAAAAATAAAATCTAATTGGCTATTGTGTGTGAGTGTGTCGTGTGTGGACAAATACATATCCAGCAAGAGTTATTGGCATTCTTCTGTTGAATCTCCAGATCTCGCACGTTCCTTTTTAACTAGGTCTGGAACTCTCTCTCTCTCTCTCTCTCAACAGGCCGAGAAACCCTGCTCGAGGCTCTGAGAACTTGTTGGTAGTCCTCACAACCTAATTGCCTTCGATGTTCCACCATCCAAATTTTTCTTCCCTCCCTTTTACTATTCTCTATAATTTTTTTTTGTGTGTTGCGCTTATCTTCGCCTGCGTCCAGGCAGCGTCATTCCTCCACCCCCTCCCCCTTTCCCATAAAACTCTAGGCTATTTTCGGCTTCCAGACGGCCATAGTACATTCTTTTTTTTTTGTCTTTACGTTTAACCATATGACTACTTTTCATTTATTCTTTTCCCCAAATCTTTTTTTCTTTTTTTGTGTGCTTCGATTCCCACCACTCGCCTCCTCCTCCTTTCATCATCCATTTATCTCTTCCTTTCATACAGCGGCTATGACCCGTTGCCAGATCTCGTGGAATGACTCGACGGGATGAAAGTGAGGACGGGAAAAACGGCCGAGATTAACCCGCGTATCGAAAAGCCATAATAGGGCTTTAAAAAAATAAAAAAATAAATGGGCGCGAGGGCCGCGCTATTATGACAGCTGTGTGTGCGTGTTAAAAGAAAAAAAAGGAGGGGGGTCATTTTTTGTGACAAATATTTTAATGTGTACACATTTTGAAAAATTCTGTACATACTCTATAACTGTGTACGTTTCTAGTGTACCGGGCTGCTCAAGTTGAATATTTAGGTCAGAATATAAGTATCCCGTCGGACCAAATTTATCCATGAGGGCCGGTGAAGCAGCGTTAACTAGTTTCTGTGGCCTTGGCATACTAGGTGATCGTGCACAATGCACAGCCGCCTTTACTTTATCCCAACTAAAGTCAGGTACCCATCAGAGCTGGGTAGACTCAGGGACACCCTGAAAATCCTTGGTTCGAACCCTGGTGGATCCGCCACACCCCCTCTTTCCCCCTCCCCCAGTTACGCTACTGGTCGTGGCTTCCATCGCCGTACGCAGGATTTTGTACATCGTTATGACATGATGACACGGCGTTATCTTCTGTTTGCCTCACTAGCGTACCACGAACTGTTAACAGCAGACACCACTCACCACTTGAAGCTGTCCGGTGCGCTGTTCATACGCCACCGATTCTCTCTATTCTCTCTGTTATCAACAGCAACAAAGGCTACGGCATGTCAGCGGTCCAGGTGGAGCCGAGCTCAGCGTTTTCCTCCTTTCATTCTAATGAGAGCGTGTGGCCATAATAAGTGTGCTAGGCATTGTACTTGTCACACAAAACCATTTTATGTCTGGTCTTACGAATCGAATGATCTTTAATAGGACCGTAAGCTATCAATTGGTCTGAAATGAACAAAAGATCCTTGTATGTTTCAACGTGTACGAATTAAAGGATCATCTTGCCGTGAGTTTACGGTCAACTTGTTTAACTATTAGTCAATTGAAAGATGGTGTTTGTAGTTGGTTCTCTTGGCTGACCATCGCCGAGGGTGGGGGCGGGTGGGGGGGGGGCTTTTTTTAAGGAGTCGGCTAGTAATTGAACAGCGTGTACAACCGTTGGTACACAGGGGTGGTCAGTGGTGGTCAAGAGTCTTGAGCTGTGTTAAAAGTGGGTGTCCAAAGTAATTGTCTTTTTTTTCCAAGTGCCAACAGCTTTAGCGCCAATGGCCGTCTTTTGCTTTAGTTCAACACTTGTGTGCTTTTTTGTCTGTTCTCAATCTCTCTCTCTCTCTTTGTCTCTCTCTCTCTATATCTTCGTGAGTTTCAGTTTTAGAATGTGTGAGTCACTGTGAGTGTGTGTTTGAAAATGGATAGGGTCCTCAGGTTCTACTCGCGTCTCACTTCAATATCAGTGACGTCGACCAAAATTACTATATTTCTCAACAAACAAAAAAGCGTTCCTCACTTCTCCCGACTCCACACACACACACACACAGACACATTAACTGTCATTCTGTATTGGAATTTTGCTCTTTTCACTGAAGATAATACTAATCCACATACTGACAGCGTCATACGGCTTCACTCCAACACTCCAACCCTCCCCCCCTTCCCTTCTCTCACCTCCATACCAGCCGCCCTCTCTCTAGCTACAAATACAACCGTCCTATGACGAGTTGGTCCCTGCCCCCTCACCCCTACATCATTTCTTTTGTTTTGTTGTATATTGGGTGGGGGGAGTGGGGGTTGTATTTTTTTGTAGTTTTCGTTTTGGAAGTTAACCGGCGGTACCGCACGAGAGATTTTTATGACAGTGAGTAATTCTGAGCTGTCGCCTTAAGTCTGGAACCCGTCGCGAGTGAGTGGCCAGAGTGTCCCCTGAAAAATCCTATTCATAGATGCGTGCGTCTTGTACTCTCTG
Organism: Anisus vortex; assembly: GCA_949126835.1. Lineage (NCBI taxonomy): Eukaryota > Metazoa > Mollusca > Gastropoda > Planorbidae > Anisus > Anisus vortex. Next base: position 11,763,442 of record OX421505.1, read on the forward strand.
TACAAATTTTCGGCAAGGGGAAGAAAAATATCTGAAAAATACAAAACAACAACAAAATGACTAGAATACAAACAAAGAGGTCACGTGACGTTTCTATTTATATCTAAGAGAGAAACATTTATTTTGTTGTTTAAAATTCATGGTCAGAAAATTTAGAAGAAAACTTTCTTTCATTGGGATCATATTCCTGATGGGATAACACATGGGATTCGTGTTTTTGCAATATGTTAGATTTTGGAAAAGGGACTTTGGAACTTAAAACTGCAAGAAGACTTATAAGAAGGCACTAATGGAAATAGTGAGAAAATTATATTAAAAAATCAGATTACTATTCCGTATGTCTTAGGTTTGAATCCTGGTTAAATTGCCAGGACTTTCAGGAGAGAGTAAAGGTAACTGGTTACCGCTAATGTGATGGCCGCACTATCTCCTTATAGTCGTTTTGTTTTGTAAACTGTCTACGAGAGGGGAGTAATTTTTTCATGACATTAAATAATTGTCTCAGCGTGTGTGTGTGAGGGGGGCAGGGGAGGGGGAGGGGCGTCGGTGATGACTCTGTGTCCTTGAGAAACTTTATATGCCGAAATGAAAGATTCTTGAACAGTCTTCATGGCAGCTTCCAAATCTCAACGATGCTGCTACGTGACGAAAGCGATGGGGGAAAAACTGGTGAATCGAATATCCCTCCCGCTGTTTACGCCTCTGTCCACAGTGGCCTTCGGGCAGACTCGATCCCCCGTACTTCATATTTGTGTACGATCCCTTACCCCCCCCCCCCACTCCCTTATCTTTTCAAAGACTATTTGAACATTGCTTTTATGGGCGGAGACCTAAACATTGCCCCTCCCCTCTCCTTTTCCCTCCTTTTTCTTTAAGTCCATCTAAATCAAACACGTCATCTATAGACGGGGAGACAGTGTTCTCGAATAGTCTTCACCGTTTACTCGAAACGATACAAAAATAATAATAAAAATCTCCAGAAAGATTGTATGTGTAGCAAAACACATTAAAACAAATAACAAATGATCATTGAAAAAAAAAAAATACAATAGTACCATTGGACTGGTCTGGCGATGGTATTGATTGCTGCTTTGGGTCTCGGGCACCGTGAAACTACCCATTGGGCAGTATAAGTTTTTGTGGGTGCAGTTGTTTAAACATTTGTAGTTATTGACGATGATTCGTTAGGGTTCGTGCACACTTTATAGTTGAACATTGTCGAACTAAACATGAAGTTAGCTCTAGGGGGTTCTATTACTGAGTTTGAGTTGACTATAGTTCTCTCTTTTTTTTTTGTATTCCAACACACCGATAGTCAAGAATGTGATGACTGGAAACTTGTTAAGAAAGAGTTCAAATAAATGTTTAAGTCTTCTTTTTTTGTAGACAAATCAGTTGAACAAATATATATATATATACTTACATAAAATATCACAAGAAAAGTATCAAGCAACTTTTTAAATGGATGCATGAGATAAAAGTAACTAAACTAAGCCCCAAAAGACATCTCTATTGGTCAACTGACAATGGGCAATTATTACATGGCGTGAAATGCGCGGACTTGAGGAGAAGTTAAAAGGATGTTGTCCCAGATTTCAACACGGGAATAAAAAACCTAGTTTTTTCACGTGGATGGTGACCAACACATAATAAATATATTTATATTCAAGGGCTGATACTAAAAATTGTAGTTTAATTATATTATTATTATATTAAGTCAATTTCTGCCCGCTCATTCTTCCGTTATTTGTAACTCAGTTACTTATCAGCAAATTTTGTCCAGGCTATAAATATAAAAAACTGTTGGACAAGTACAATGTTACAAAAGATTTCAGACTAAATGAGTGCCATCTTAAGACAATTAGAATGTTTACACAAAACATATTTGAGATATTAGAACAAATGAGGGCCAGCATGTTGGGTCCTAAGTCTAAAGACTATAAAATTATAGAATATTGAGCCTTGTAATAAGTGTTGGTTCATTGGCGTTCGACGAAGCTGTTTTAGCACAGTGCTTTGGATGGCCCTAAAAGGCCACCACAAATCCTAATCCCGGGCCGCAAGTGCAGTTTGCAGTGTAAAGCTTGATGTAGACATCTACACTATGTCGCGGCTAATCGTTTTTGCATGTTGAAAATGATGGGAGATAACATTGTGTGTGGGTGTGTGTGTGGAGGGTAGGCGCCTGTATGTGTGGTAAAAAAAAGCCAACCAACCAACAACAAAGAATACAACCTAAAAACCAAGTTTGTTGTTGGTGTTACGTGCTTTTCTTGTTCAGTGAAACCTTGACGCCATATTGCTTCCTCTTGCATGCTGGGATTTCATCCGACGCTTGGGTAATTCTAGGTTGTAGGAAGTTCAAAAAAATATGTGTTTAAAAAAACTATTTTTTTACAGATTTCTTTTGGAGGGTTACTTTTTAAAATAATTATTTAAAACCAACGCTTTTTGCAGTAAAACTTAAACAAAACAACAACAAGATATTTTTAAATAAGGATTTGCCGTAAGGAACAATCTTTTTTGTTGGTCATTTATTTTATTTTAATTCTTTTCAAAACCGTTCATTTCCGGGTGAAAAAATTTTTTGGCCGTTGCTTTCCGGTACGGAATTTCTGGTTACAGACGCCGCAAGCTCGAGGACCGGACTGTGACGTCGTTACATCTCTCGCGGAGGCGGCGGTGGCGGTGGCGGCGACTTTGTGTGGTGACTGTCCCCTGGGTTAGGGTAACCTGACCTGCAGAGTCTGGCGAATGTTCTAGTCTTCATTCAGTTTTAGAGATGCTGTGGGAAAAAAAAAAAAAATATCCCTGAAAAATAAAATAAAAACAAACAAACAAAGAACAATTTTTTGGAGACTAAATGAGACTAATTTCTCACGGGAACTGAGTTGTGTGGGAAGTGGGGAGTCGGAGAGTGCCAGACCGTTCAAGACCAATTGTGTAATATTTTGTGTATTTTGAAAAATGAAAAGCGAAGACCGGTTGTGACGCCATCTTATTTTTTAAATGACGTTTTTGTCATTAGATTGTTTCGGCTCAAACTTTGAACTATACGTGTAGAAATACTTACACCGTGTGTCCGTTATCTGTCGTATTTCTGTTGTCTGCCGTTTGTCTGGTGTCTATAGAAACATTCACACTGTGTTTCTGGTGGAGAACTCTTGCCCTATATTAATGGCTCCCAAACTGTTTTTTTTTGTAATTCTCTGCGCACGCAAATGAAGTTTAGCGGTGCGTTTTTTTTAATTATCTGTCCAGATTTAAGATACAATGTTAAAATTACTAATACTTACATATAAATATGTATATATATATATACTATATATATATATATAGGTTGTGGTGCGTGGGTGTATGCGTACCACGGACTGGGGGGGGGGGACCACTGCATCCTCTGTCAAAGTCCGTTTCTCCAGACCTCCTGTTGGGATTAGTAATACTGAAATACGACAACACTTTCTGTGATTTTATCGAGCCCCCCAGTGGACCCGTGTTTGGCCGTGTCCCAGATACTAGCTGAGGTTGGACAAAAACTCGATATCTTGGGTTGAAAACTCTGACCGGTTGTCTGTGTATAAGTTAACTCGACTTGTGTCTGATAGGTTGAAAGAGGCAAGAATATGTGGCAATATTGAAAAAAAAATGTTTTTAACCAAGGGCATAACTTGTTGTAAATGTCTAGACTACTCGAGTTATCTTCCCATGACCCACGACTGAATTATTTAGTTCGTTTTTGTCTACATTCAGTCTACAACAGGATCAGTAACTCATTTTCATCTGTCCGTGATTGTGTTTCTCTTTATGTCTTTCTTCATGCTTGTCTCTGTCCTCTAAGGTTGTCTCTGTGGTCTGCGTAAATCCTGTTGTTTCTTTCACACTATCAACACCACGTTGTGTGTAGTGCTACCGTTGTTGTGAAAACAAACCGCGTGCTAACAATACACATTAGCCTATAATATAACTTACGTTTTTTTTTTTTTTTACTATTTATTTTGTAAATGCTTCAAAGTCTGTAAATGTAAATGACTTGTTTGAGTTTTGTTATGACTTGTTTGAATTTTGTTAATATTATTTTTTTTTAACCGTTTAAGACGTTTGTTATTAATAAGAAAAAATAACATGCACTAAACACACACAAACAACCTACGTAACCCGCTGTTAGCTTGGCCAGTAGATGGCACGCACACACACACACATTACCTCAGTCTGGAAAACTGGTGCCCTGACAAAGAAGGTTACAGACGAGGATCTGTCTGATGTATAATAAACAAACGAGGGAGGAAGAGAGGTCAGCCGGGCGATTGCCTGATGTCAGTACACTATCCCCACCTGAATCTCTCCTGATGACTTGAGTCTCCCTATCACTGGCTTTTTAATTCCTGTCTGATTCCCGTCAATCTATATAGGACCTACTTTTGTTTGTCTGTTTCTTCTTCTTTTATTGCATTGGGCAATGGTTCCTGGCTGGGGGATGACGTCTACACTCGGCTTGGATGTAATGGGTCGTAAGGATAAGACTCTAGTACTGTATCCCTTTAAACATGGTTAAAATTGTGAGTGGCCCAAAGTTTGGTTAGAGAAACATTAGCATTCAGGAGTTTCGAGATTAAAGTTAATTAAAGCAAGTAAGTAAAATGGAGTATCGTAAATTCACACAAACCCATTTAGAGTAGGAGTAAAAATGATTGTGTACATTTTGACATACTCTAAAGTAAAGTCCAATTAAAAGCTGCACATTTCAAAGTGGTCTATATTTTTTTTTCTTTTGAAACAAAACATTAGGGCATTAGGGGGTAAAATTGCGGGGGTGTATACTTGGGTAAGAAAAAAAAGGAACAGCTTAAATTATGGACACTTCTAATGATACGTTTCTGTGGCCAGCACGATGCCCATGGTGGTAAGTACCTTACCGTCGTTCTAGTGTTCATATACGGTGGATGCTATATTTATAGGGGCGAACATCTGCACTCGAAAATAAACTATGGCTTAAGGACATAAGCTCGTTCTACGTGTCACACATTACACCAACCATTGAACAGAATCAATGGACGTTTGAAACACACGACATGGAGATGATGGAGCTGATAAACAGACAGTTTTAAAACATTAGCGCTTTGAATACTCAGACGGCATTTTGTAGGATCTGAAAATTATTCTATTGACTTCCATATTAAATCGTTAAGAGATTCGGAGTTTTTGTTTTTTTGTTTACGACTTGTTTGTATGTTTGTTGCTATGTTTCTCTCTCTCTCTCCCTATCTTTCCCTCTCTCCCTCTCTTTCTCTCTTTCTCCCTCTCTTTCTCTCTCTCTCTCTCCCCCTTTCTCTCTTTCTCTCTTTGTCCTAACAAGGCAGACAGACAGATAAAGTAAAGTAGAAAGACACAATCTAACTCTGGCGTGCTCACAATAGATTGCCATTGTCCCACCCTAAAAGCTCTGAATTAAAATAAATAGCAAACAAAAAAAAATCTCCTTTGGGAATCGGAGGTTTTCGTTTGTGACATTGTGCTGATGGAATCGCAAACACTGTCTGGTTTTGTTTGTTTGTTTGTTTGCTGTGATTATTTTTGCTTGTGTGGGGCAGTATAGATTAAATAATTGGGAATTCTCTAAATACAGAACGGTCGGATTAAAATTATAAAAAAAAAATATTTGTCCCGTTTAGGGGCTCGATCCACACAGCGAAGAAGGAAATAACCTTAAACGTCACATCTGTAGGCCAAGTATTTGTTGTGCAACAATTTGTTTCACGGTTTAGTTAATGTTCAATATTAGTTTCTGTTTTCTTTATTTAGATTGATACATTGATATGTAATCAAGTATATTGAAAATAAGTGTATCTATAGTTTAAACGTCATTTTTTTTTTTTTTAGAAACATTAAAGGGTCGATATAACCTAAACCGTGCTGTAGGATAAGGAGCCCTTAGTGGAGAAACTCCCCCACTACTAGTGAAACCTTGTAGTTGAGTAGGTCTTCCGGTAGTAGAGCTCACCGCTCCAACAGAGGTTTCGTCCTTGGAGGTGAAGAGAAACCCCAACAGTTTTCCAGCCACACCTGATGTTTTATTATTTGTTGTTGTTGACAACACACGAGCAGTGGTGTGTTTAGAAACGAACGGATGCCGCATTTTTTTCTTCTGATTGGCGAACAGTCGACTGAGACTGGAGAGCTCCATGCATTTTAGGTTTAGGCGTATAAAGAGGAACGCTAGAGCAAAGTTGATAATCCCGATGCAGGTTATTTGTCTCATCCAATTGACTTTTCAGTTTTCGCTAAACTTGAGGCCAACTCACGGAACATAGTTGTGTGTACGTACACAATACATCAGAAACATTAAAAACAACAACAAATACGTGGAATTTCTAATCACTGGGTTTCAATGCCCAGTCTTACGGCTATTAAAACGGCATTGGGGCCGACCGCTTCACCCTTTTCAAGTACTGTGCGGTCTAGAAGGGTATAATGTACTTTATGAGTGGCCAGCTGACTGACCATTCCACCACACATAGCCATTCTACCAGTCTACCTTTCACTTTCATTCCCCCCCCCCCCCCCGTTTCCACTATGGTGGCTGGGTGCAGGGCATCATGCTTCATCAGTGTGGCGCTGACCTCTTGGACTGGACTGCGAAAGGACTCGGCTGTCCATCGCATTTCCATATAAATAGCACAGTCCAATTTTCTTTTTTTGTTTATTTGTCTCTGCTGTATGTCCAGTAGTGGACATGAACCTTCATTACAGATACCACAGTGCCACTCCTTTTTTTTTTTTTTTTTTTTAGTTTTCCCCTTTGGCAGCCATATTACTATTTTTTTCACTGACCCATACAAAACCATTTTATGTTCAAATTGGTGGTCAGTCTAGTCAAGAATGACCGGTGTTCCAATGGACGACCAGTAGACATTTTTACAGTGCATCCTTTCTATGATTGGAGGTGTATCTGTCCAGCACCTCTACATAAACAACAGTATAGTTATCTATTTGTTCCATCTCTTATGAGTTCCATTTATGCATGCGCAAGAATTTAGCTGAATTGAATTAAACGACTTTTTCTTCTTCTAAACATAAAGAAAGTAACGAAAAAAAAAACCCAGATCAATAATATCATCATCGTTATCATTATCCGCTCAATCATTATCATCATCGCCTTAATCATCGTCATCTTTATCATCGTCATCATCATCAATGAAATCATCATCATCTCATCGTCATCGTTATTAACATCTCAACCCCATATTTTCAACAACATTAACATCAGCATCATCAACATGATCACCGTCACTGACAACAGCAAGACACCAACGCTTCACCCTGGCCATGTATATATTGCTATCAGCGACCGGCCATCTACAGGCATCGCGTGGCTACGGGTCCCACGTTACGATGGGAAACGGAAATTGCGTCACCCAACACCGAGACATTGACACAGGAACAGATGGACACCGTTGGGATGATACCGAGTAGATGTGTGATACGGAAATATCACTTGGTAAACATTGTTATCGTGCAAGGCAATGTGTCTGTATGTATGTGTGGATATCTTTTTGCCGTGCCCAAATATTGGAATATCATGAAGTAACAAATAAAATAAATTCTGAATAAGAAGTTGAATAGAAGAAGGATGGGTGCGTGGAAAGAATATTTCTGTAGTCTTACGGACAAAAGGAGATTTTTTGAGGGAGTGGGCTCTCCATTTGTTATAAACATTCAAAATACAAAAAAATACAAAACAATAATACAATACATTAATGAAATACAATATAATATTGTGATGCAATATAATAAAATTCCAGAGGTTTTTACGATAATATAATGCACTACAATAATACAATGAAGTGTATTTTTTATGTGGGACACATTATTTTGTAAAAAAAAAAAATATATATATATAAAAATATAAAATAACGTACAATGGTAAGCTTATAATAGAATCAGGGAGTCGGGCGATTCCGCAAGCACATTCTCTTGTATAGTTAACGCTTGGAAATCATAGCATAGTCATTGAACTAAGGAAATAATTTCTACGTTTCTGGAAACAAGTTTACTTTGGTGGAAATGAAAATGTCCCATTGCAATAAAATTATATTATGGTTATTAGCATTGAACTACCGGTATTCATATTTTGCAATTTAAGCTAATTAAATTGTAAAGGATAAATTTCTCTTAAATAGGAAGTTTTTCTTTCATATTTAAATGAGTTCGTTTGAATGTCTTTTCTGAGTGATAACATAAGTATTGCATTCTTCACATATAATTTTAAATGTATAACTGATATACATGACATTACAAAGGTCAAAATCTAACTGTGTATCCGTCCGTCCGCATATCTGTCTGTCTCTGTTTGTCTGACTGCTTATCTGTCTATCTATATATCAAGTAAAGCTTGAACTGCCCCCCACCCCAAAAAGGAGGGAGGGGGTAACTCTCCACCTCCCAACTGCTGTTCTTTACTCCCGTGGCATCTAGCGCTATAGATGTATTCTCTCCCCCACCCCCTTCCCTACTCAGATGTAGCATCATTAAACAAAAAATAATGTAATAGAAATAATTGTCCCTATAAAAAAAATCCCCCACACCTTATTGAACTAATTAAGGAAAGAAAATCACTAGTCCGTCGACCTATGTGTGTGTGTCGGTATTCATGAGTTTAAACAAAAAGTTTTCTTTGGTTTGAGGTTTGAATCGATCCAGTAAAAATGTCAGTATTGATAGACTTCATTAGAAACTTGGGTTTCTTTCGTCGACATTTTCTGTGAATCTCACATGGGTTTAAAAAAAAATTATCGATCTATGTTTTTTTCATTATTATTAGATGTTACAATTGCAGGCGTTGGTTTGTTAGTATATAGTGTATAGTGTGTAGAGTGTTGGTCCGAAATGAAAAAAAAAGAAACCATTTATAGTAATTTACGCTTTTTTTTCATCCGGGTCTCTATTGAGGATATTACGCCATGTTTGTGCACAATATAGACGGTGACGTCCTGAGATCTTATCTTATATTATATACAAGCTACATTGCCCGGCGTTGCCCGGGTGAAAAAAAAAGGACTGTCTGGGGTGCAGATAACAAATTTATAAACTACACTTACTGAATACTTTTAGGAAAGTAAATAAATATTGTAATAGGGTAAAAAAAATAAGCAAATATTTTTATTTAACAAAATCTATATTGCCTATTGATTTACAATGTCTTTTGTTTTTAAAAGTTTGAAAAATTAATTGTCGAAAAAAAACAGTATAGTCTAACTGGAGAATCGAACCCTGGTCGCCCGTATAGGAGTCCACTACGTTTATCACTGAGCTATCGAATACACATGTCCGATGTGAAAAATTATTAGACGGTATATTGGGCTAGGCCTAGATAGGTCAGTGACACACGTGTTTTCAAATTGACCAATGGGGATCCTCGCGGGGCTTAACACTGTCTTTTTATATATATAGATTACAGACGCTCCTTCTATGAAAAAGATTATTGCGACCTACGTTCATCCGTGGTCCGAGTCTAGTCTTGCCTCTTTGTTTATGTTGTAAATGATGTTAAGTTACTGGTTTTCCTGGTTTGTTTTTGTGTGGTTATGATTGTATGTTTTGTTAAGTGTATGCCTATTTAAGTGTAAGTGTTTGTTTGTTGGTATGTGTGTGTATGTATGTGTCAATATGGGTAATTGTATACGTCATTAGATATGAGTACAAAGTTAGGAAAAGAAAAACAATACAACACACGAAAAACCAAAACAAAACAATAAAACCCATATAGCGTCTGTAGTTTTTGTTGGGTGCCAAATTCTTCTCTCCTAAACATGCGCAAGGGAGGTGCTCTAAGCAATTCGTCGACCCCCCGCTCTCGATCTAAACTATCACCCACCCAGTGGAAACGAACATTACAAAAACCAACACCCAACCAGTAACAGAAACACAAGCTGCGCCATTATATCGTTAAAGGAAGCAGTCAATTCTAGAGGTGCTAACGCTTTTCCTTGAATACGTTTCGCACATGCAGAACAAACGTCAAGTACGGTACACTACTTGTACGACAGGTAAAGTTGTTCACTTAAAATGAAAGAAACTTGACTGAGTAAAATGGTTGCAGTTTTCAAGTGGTTGTGGTTTTTTTCTTAAGGGTTTGGTTTCCTGTCAAGATTTTTGTTGTAAGTAAGTAAAGTGATCCCTTCTGGCCAATTTGATGCACAGGGAGTGGCGAGAAGTAGCGTTCACAAGGTTCTGTAGCCACGGTATACTAGGTGACTTGTGTGGCCAGCACTATGCACAGCCACCTTTACTTTTCCCTAACTCGGGTAGTAATGTCAGGTACCCATCAGAGCTGGGTAAACTTAGGGACAACCTAATTTTCATATAACTAATGAGTCGTTGTTTCTGAACAACTCCTTTCCCAATCGCAATGTTAACTGTTTTCTTTAACTCACCGAAATTTAACAACGGAACACCAAGTCTCCTCCTCCTCCTCCACCTCTTGTAACAGACAAGCCCTTACGCCTTGAACAACAAAAACAAACGCGTTTTAAAATATTTTTTGTTGTTGTTGTAGTTTGACTGCTGACCAGAATCTCCTGGTGATGGATGTACGCCTCAGTCTCATTACTTGGCTCCTTCCCAGGGGCTGACCTCCCCATCCCCCCATCTCGAGCCTCTGTGCATACATTTTTGACTGTTAGAACACCCCCCCCCCCTCTCTCTCCTCCACCCCGTTACTGAGTGATGGCATCGGAAGCAAAGACACCACGCCAGGGACCGGAAACACCAGACTTACCGGGTGCGACCCAGAGTTACGGGGACTTGTATAAACGAAATTCAGTACTCGATAAACACAATTCAGTGCTTGATAGTATTCTGATTTTTATTATTGTTTTTATACCTGTAAGACAGGGGCACATTTTTCTATGATATAATAATAATAATAATGACATTTGTATAGCGCTGCCCACAAACATAATGTAAGCTCAGAGCGCATATTATTTGTGTTTTAAGGTCTAAATATTTTTTTTCGGTATTTTTAAAGACAAAGAAAATATATTAAAAAGCGACACACATCACTGTCACTGAAAAGAAGCCCAGATTTTTTAGAAGAAAATACATAGAGATACCCAGATGTTGTTTTTTTTTCGATCGCAAATTAATTGGCTGATGTACGTTGACAAACGTACCCAGATGTTATTGTGTCAATAAATTAAGACACAAGGAGTACAACTTCAATTTTTATTATTGTTAAAATACATGGCAGTTAAAAAGACCAGTATATTACAGGACATAGGAGTTCTCTACCAAAAAAACATGCCATTCACTCCTAGCAAAAAAACACAAGAAATTACGACGCTTCCGTACTATGGACAGAATTGGTTAGCTCTAGGCGCAAGAGGGATAATACCGTGCGTGCCGCAAAAAAAAACACCTTTGTAATAATTTGTATGTCGTGTTCATCGACACGCCTTGAAACAAACCAATGACCAAAATGACGCGTAGAGTTTGTTATTTCCCTTTGGACTTTATAGATGGACGCACTAGTTTCATCCCCTTTGTCTTCCATGTATCCACGGGTTAAGTTTAGTGTTACGGTTGTATCAAGGCGTATCTTGTTTCACCAGTAACCTCGACGGGTTTGTCTCTTGTTACATCTTGTTTGTGGTTGCCTTAGTGGGAATGTCCGCAAGTATGTCTGGAAGATTTGAATTATTTGTTATTGTTGTTTGTCTAGATTCCAAGTTCCTGGAACTCTCGTCGTCTCTCCCGTGGAAGAAGTCTGCAGACCGAGAGAGAGAGAGAGACAGTGAGAGAGAGAAAGAGAGAGAGGGTGTGTGTGTGTGTGTGTGGCGGGCTGGAGCGCGGATGCATGCAAGGATCAAGGTCAAGACAGGGAAAGTTGCGCATTACCTGAGCTGCGCAGGTGAGCGCCCGTGTAATCAGCCAAGATGAAGGCGGGTGGAAATGGGGGGGGGGAATTTTTTTTGACGACCTGGATTGGATTTTAAAAAGAAAAAAGACATAAAAAGAGGCCATGGGGAGCGGGTGGAGAGAGGTGGAAGAAAGAGATGGAAGCAAAATGACGACATCTTCGTGTTTTTTTTATACATTTTATTGTCCGGGGCGATAACAAAGCATGCATGACGTCATGCGTACAACGGTAGGAGGAGAAACAGCTTTTCAAACAACCTTTTTAGAACGTTCACGTGGCGGATGGGGGATGGTGGCTATCAGAGTGAGTCGGCGGAACGTCACGTATCACGTTCGGACCTCATCGTCTTCGCGCGGAAACGGCCCTCCATGGCGCGCGACGTTATCTCCTCCGCAATCTGGTGCTGCAGCATGCAAATGTGTAAAAGAAGTAGAAAAGAGCCGGCCACGTTAACCTTGACTCTCTGTGGTCAAACAATGACCTGTGTGGACTGGTTTGTTCCGCCACGATAGGGTTCGTCCATAGAAACTGTTATTTTTAACCCATTAAATAACCTTGGACGTCACATCGACGTCATAAAGAAATAAATAAATTAAATGGTAAAAATATGCAAAGTCAACAAATATTTATATTAAAAAACTTGCGGTAGTTAAAGGGTTAAAATATTTTTTGTTTGATTATAAAAGCATGTTTTGTTGGTTGCACTTTGTCATGTCTTAGCGAAACACATTTAGCCTGTCATTGGCCCCACGATAATCAATCTCAGACATACATTATTGCCCCCGCCCCCCCTTTTTTTCAACCTGCTATTACCAACACACCTTATAGCAACACAGAACGACTTTATAAAAAAAAAGAGACATATAAATCTGTGTTTGTCGGGCATTGACTTGCAAGAGTGAACAAAATAATGGAGACTTGTGCATCGGAAGCTGGGATAGAGATAAAAGTTGCGCCCCTTCAGTGTTAGAATGAGATCTGTGGACTACATGACTTACTCAACTTCTTACACACGGAGCAATAGTCTTTGCGCTCGACCCCCCCCCCCCTTTTTTTTATTTACTATATTTTAATTTTAATGTTACCGAAGTATTAAAATGCTCATTCTAAATTTTCTAATTTATGACTGCGAATTGTAACCCATTAAAGCTGGGTTGACGCATATTCTTCAGGCCACGCCAAAAAACATAAAAAAAGACAAAAAACAAACAACGAAATAACGAAACCGAGTAACATCCGACTGAATGGTCAGATTCCAACTTGAGACCATTTTAAATCCATCGCTCCGCGTAATGACCGCAGCGTGGTGGAATGAAGTTAATAGACAAGCAAACGTGTTTTTTTTCTGACATGAAAATGAAAAATTTCATGTTTGTCTGCAAGACAGTATTGTGGTTATCTAACCTTTCCGCCCAGCTTTTTACGACCTGTATATCCACATGCCTTTGTCCGCGATTTATTTATTTATGGACAAGCTTCAACCGGGCAAGCGATTTTTTTTATTGTTAAATTCAATTTGCAGTAAACTATAAATGCCATTCTAAAGCATGGGGTCTTTTTTTATGATAATTCATTTTTCTTCTGCCTGTGAATTGTATAGGAATCATTTTTGTTTTTCATGAAAATATCAGCATTAGATGTTCCCGCTTGGGCAAATGTTCTCTTGTTGTGTTCAGTTGTTGTAGCCAGAACCAAAGATGTCCTGTTCTTTTATTGTGTTTTATCTTACAATAACTTTACGTTTGCATATAAATATTTGTAATAGATGAAACGAACCCATATGAATGGTTTTGCGTCTCCAAACGTGACACGCACTTCTCTAAAGTATGAAAACGTGCCTAGCTTATACTCACTTAAGGTTCGGACAACACACGCGCTTGAGCAACGCGGTTTAGCCTTGATAGCGATTTAGGTTCGTTGGAAAGAGTTATCATCCCCTCTAGACTGCGGATAACTCCTGATAACTCTTGCTCGACCTTCCATTTTGCTTTTCCTGCAGACACCGCGGGTCCACTGAAATAGCTTAAAAAATAATCCCAATTGGTCAGTGCCAAGTTCGAAATTGGGTGATCGTTGCCACAACGGGTCAGCTCGATTTGGCCGTTTTGTAACACCGACATTTAATGTCTCTTACAATTCGGACGAGTCTTTCGACTCTTACGTCCAGGGCGTTACGTGAACAGGGATGGGTCAAGGGGTGCACATCAAGACCTTGTACGAGACATACTACCCTATCACCTATGGCATGCCGATAGAACATTCTGCATAACATAGGGTTCTGTCTCCGCAGTCACATGCACTCTCATCGGTAGCACAAATTGCCAGACAATAGGCATGGTCACCCAGGCACCGGGCTTGGCGAAACGGATTGTTGCGCACATTTCTTCCTCCCCGCCGAGTCGCGGCCACTTTCGCTTGTGCATTGAAATCGCTGACGCCCAAAGGCGCTGTCCGCCGGTGTACTCTTAATGGGAGCGTATCAGTGGCTTACACAACTCGCCAGCTTAGAGGCTCATATGTACATAAGTGTTGTGTTACCGACATCCACTACTTTCCCCGCACCAGTACAAATACTCGGACACTGGTCAAATATCACCAATTTTCGAACTTGTCTTAATTTGAAAACGCCAGGAATGGAGTGTTTTTTGTCCTGATTAATGATTACCACTGTGTCGGATTGAATGTCATGGATGTTAGAATTGAAGAAATTCGTTGCAGAAATAAACGAAGTTCTCGCATAATATTTTTTTTTTAATGAAACTTAAAATGAGAAGATTTATCGTTTCTAATTTCCTGTAAGACTCAACAAATTTTTAGTTTTATTAAATAAAGGAAAAAGAGGACGCATAATTGATATAATTTAACTTCAAATTCTTGCTTAGACACCTTTTCGTTTGTCTTATGACATAACGAAACACCGGGCCTTAATGTGTCGAAACATAATACTATATAAGTAGGTAGTTTTTGTTCTTCTTCTGTGTATAGCAGCACAAATAGGCTAAAGGAGATTGGTGAGTCTGGACCTGATCGATCATCATAGAAACCTTCCCTATGACATTCTCATTTCTACTGTTGAAGGAAACACTGACGTATTAGAAGGGGATAAAGAAAGAAAGAAACGGGGCGGGCTAAGATAGCATTAAATGTTTTTACTTTTTTTCTTCCTCTTCTTCTCTTGGAGTTGAAGAGCGAAATCATATTATACAGTTGTATAGGGAGCAGAGATGTTGTTTTTTGTGTGGAAATTCTGGGCCTGACAATGCTTTATAATTGGCAATGCGGGGCGTCGGCGTCGTCGGGAGTGTGTGGTTGGGTCAATGCCACATTACACTCGGTCCGTCATTACTGTCAATTATTACATTGAAAGCTGTTGGCTTAAATCTCTCCCCTTCCCTCCCACATACTCCTTTCAAATCCGTTCCTAGAGGATAGAGAAGAGAGATAAATATAGAGAGAGACAGAATGAGTGTGATAGAGAGAGAGAGAGAGAAAGAGAGAGAGAGAGAGAAAGGGTAGTCAATCCAATCAGGAAGATAACTCGTTAATGGCCGTGTCGCTTCTCTAGAACAGGATCTGCTTTGAAAATGAAGGCATCATTTAAACGCACTGATTTTCTAGGTCGTTTTCTGTATAGTATAGAACAGGGGTCGGCAACTTAAGACACGCGTGCCAAGTTACTTGGCACGCAGAGGGATTTTTAATGGCACGCGAGAAACCCCCAAGAGTTTTTTTTAAATTGATTTTCCGGTTCTGAATGAGGAAAACTGACTGTTGAAGCCGATGTTTCTGAATGACTTAGCGACACATTTCAGTTAGTTGCACGCATTGACAAGGACGGGGTCAAACAGCACTTGACCTGTTAGATCACTGAAATGGATTTCCTTACATCTTGAATGAAATCAATTTTAAAACATTTAACTATATATACTTCTCTTTATTAAGGCATATACTAAGATATATTGTTGAGTTTTTAGTATATAGTTTGAAGCACTCAAAGCGGAGTTTTCTAAACAAAGGCAAGACTTTCAAATTCATGGTATCATTTTTTCATACTTCATCAAGCCTAACTTGCTTAATCTTACTACAACCTTTCTTAGACGTAGATGTATTTTACGTGTAGGGATATTGACGATTTTAAAACGCTACCAGTTGAATTTTAAACATCCAAAAAACAATGGGCATCGAAATGTGCCGATTCCCGGGGAAATCTGGAAGAAAGATGCTTAGGAAAATCATCTGCTATGGAAGAGTAATGAATATTTGCATCTACAATCTGTGTTCTAAGTTAAATGCTATAATTAAGGAATTCTTCATTAAATGTTTTAGAATGATACAATACTCAATGTGAAAAGCCTTCTGCTTCAACTCACGGCAGAGGAAATCATTACCAAAAGATATCTAATGCATGACGGGACTGAACTGAAGTTTTCTGTCACCGACATATATACATTATTTTTAACTAGCAAAAGCTCACTATGAATTTTGAACAATACAATGCAAGCATTCCAATACAAGTACCAATTGAATTAAATGATTAATCTAAGAATTATTTGGGGAAAGGCAATATCTACACTTGACTACTCAGAAATGACTAAATATGTATCTGCCATTACATATTTCGTTGTCTGTCTGTATTCTGTAACTGTCGTCTGCGCATAGAACTGTCACCAACGGGATATGCGCTATATAAGCACCGTTATTATTATTATTATTATTATTATTATTATAAATTAGCGAAGAGAATTTAGACAAGGCCCTCATTAATTGACACAGACTAATTACATTTAAAATTGTTTTTATGCTCATCTTCTATAATTAAATAAATATAAGTTATTCTAAAACAAAATTTGTTTTTATGAATGTAATAAATATAAGAGACATTTTAATAGCATTATATAATGCAGTTGTTGTCATTATTTAGGCTAATGTTAAAAAGATATACTCCTTATTGTTAAATGGACAAACAATGCATGAAATGTTTATTTACAACTGTTTAACGTAAATAAATTGTATCTCAATAATTAAATCTTGCAATGAATACCATAATGGTGGAATTATATAAATAAATAATAATTAGTCAGTAATAATTAGTAATATTTGTTATATTACAAAACATAAATTGTTTGGCATCACTATTGAATCAAATTTAGAAACTGTATTTAAATTAAAGGGAAATAATAAGCCCATTTTATTTGCGCTAATATTTCTAATATTATTTTTCTAATTTTTCGTTTATAAAAGACTAAAGGGCCTACAACTTATAACTTATAATGACCAAACTGTAAAACGTATTTGAAAATTATATAAAAAATTATGTTACTAAAGATCTATTTGCACATTTCTTAAACATTACATTAACTACCCAGTTTGTATGATTACTACGTATCAATTCCGCTTAACAATACTGCTAATGATACTTTTAATTTATATGAATAAATTTAATAAAATCTCAGTTATAGCTGAGAACAAAATATAATCAATACACACAGTTACTAGATCCTCATCTTGACATCCAAATAATAATGTTTACATAATAATTACCATAAATGTGAAAGTTTAGTAATAATATATTGTATTTGGTATAAATGCAAATAAAAAGGATGATAATCACTAACACGTTTTTTTTTTTAAAATATTAAAGCGCTTTAAAGATTTTCTCTATACATTTCCTTTGCTTTTGACATTGGTCTTATCACAGATCTAAATTAATTGTCTTATAAAAATATATAAAAAAACAAGTATATTAGAGCAGGTTGACATTTAGGCAGTTGGCACGCTGTATGATTTAGAAGCCTAGTTTGGCACACAATTAGCCCTTATGGGTACCTGACTTTAGTTGGGGGTAAAGTAAAGGGCGGCTGTGCATTGTATTCGCCACACAATTCACTGGCATGCCGTGGCCACAGAAACTGACGAACGCTGCTTCACCGGCCCTATGGATCAGTTTGGTCCGGCGGGGGTAACTTTTTAAAAAAATGAGACATTGCTTGTTGGGATGCTGTCAGCTCGTGCCACTCGTAGCCTCTAGGAAACTGTACTGCCACTTGTCCTAAGCTCACGCCAGTCTTTGACTGTCGACTCTATATGATTGCAGGGTATGTGACGAGAGAACTGAAACTCTGTGGACGAGGCTAAGCCGTGAGGGCGTTTAGTTGTTGTTGTGTTTTTGTTGCTTTCGATGGAAAGTGTGTTGTGGAAATGTGTGTGTGTGTGGGGGGGGGTAGACGGTGGTGCGGAGTTTGTGTGTGTGTGGGGGGGGGGAGGCTTGTTAGTCCAGAAAGCTGGAGATGGATGACTTATAAATTAAAGCCACTGTCTGGACTGTCGTGTCATGTCATAGGCAGCGGATAAATTTTATTAGCTGAGGGAAAAAACCTAACGGTATAGGGGTTATGTGGTGTAGGAGAGTTCAGAGAGAGAGAAAGAGAGAAAGATAAAGATTGAATGAAAGAAGGAATGAGAGAACGTGAAAGAGAGAGAGAGAGAGAGAGAGAGAGAAAGAGTCTTATTGGACAGAGAGAGAGAGAGAGAGCAAGGGAGAGAGAAGACGTAAAAATAGAAAGTGTGTAAAAGATAGAGAGATAAAATAGATAAACGATGGAAGAGCAGGAGTGAGAGAGAATAAAAGTTTGTGTAAGGGGGGGGGGTTAAAAGATTGAAGAAATAAGTGAAGAAAAAAACAACTGCACCACAAAGTTTGATTTATCGGTATGTCTGCGATTCTTTGTGCAGATTTAACTCCTATTCACTATGGTGTCGGTAGTGGTAGGGGACGTTGCAGCAGTGACTGTTCATCCCTTCAAACATTACTGTCTATCAAAGTGGTGACCCATCCCTCCCCGCCATTCTTTTTTTTTCCTAAATCTGCGCACCTTTCTTTATGTGTGGCTATGTTCTATGTCATGAATTGAACACACACACTCACACACACTCGTATAAACTAACTATTCGATCGGCGTTAAGCTCAAGATTTCCCCATGTACACGGCCTGCTCGTGTACTGCATACATTCCACTAGCCGCTTGCATCCTTTTGTTTACTGGATTCTCTCTCTTTCTTTCTCTTTTTCTCTCTCTTTGTCTATCTCTCTCTTTCTCTCTCTTTGTCTATCTCTCTCTTTCTCTCTCTTTCTCTCACTTTTTCTATCTCTCACTCTTTCTCTCTCTTTATCTTTCTCTCCCTCTTTCTCTCTCTCTCTCTCTGTATTCTGTATAGTTTTCGTTATTGTTTCATTCATTTTCACAAAGAAATCTTTTGTTGCTGTTATTTGTTGTTGTTTCTTCTTATCAACAACAAAACATAAAACTCCATTAAAGCATTATAGACGTAAAGCCGCTCAAGGGAATATAAATGATATAAAAAAATATAGAGAGAACACAATAAGATATGTATGTGCGTCTGTGTGTGTGTGTGTGACAGTTCCAGGCTAAAGAGGAGTGCCTTTAAGATAACATTGAGCATCGCATTAATGTTTTTGTTTTTTTATATTATATTTGAAATTTGAAATTTATCAAAGTTATTGTTTCCAATTACTAATTTGCATTCATTACCATTGACCTTTGCCAGCGAGTTGATTTGTTGGCCAGTACAACACACATCTCAGTTTTTTTTTGTTTTTTTTTTAATATTATTATTGATGGCATTGAGGAATTCTCATTTAATTCTTTTTTTTTTAAATCCCGGGCAGGGATTGGGAAATGGGGGGTGGGGTGGGCAGCGGTCAATTTTAAAGCTTAGTCTCAACACTCGTGTTGCAATTCTGAGATATTACATGTACATTGCACATATATTAAAACAGAATAGCCAATGCATGTATAGATGCATAACAAACACAAGAATTATTTTTTTAAAATTAAATAACGTTGCACTGAATGACATTGCATTTACAGTTCATTCAATTTCCCGTGGCTAAATCTTGGCATTTTTTCGTGTTAGGGAAATTAACATATGAGTTGTGGCACTACACATAGACCAATGACGTCAGAAAACACCAGCACACGTTTATTTTATTTATTTCTCTTTGCTAAAATCATCAAGGTGTTCGATTCGTGATAAATAAATGTAAAATTTATAATTTTTTCTTGTCTATTTAATGAACCCCTATTGTGTGCTCTTGCGTGTTGGCGCAAGGATCCTTTTTTTTTTTTTTTAAATATATCTATCTGTGTTACGCTGGCAGTCTAGGGATGTGGAATCTGTGTCCAAGCGCCTGTGGACAGCGAAATGCAGCCGCTGTACAAATGGCTGCTAGCTCCGGTGTCGCTAGACATTAGCTGGAATGAACTTTTCTTTGTGTAAACTAATGTAGGAATGTAGTCTTAATATGTTTATCATTTCTCTCTGTCTTTCTGTCTAACTGTCGCACTCTCAACTCTTTTTATCTCAGTCATTCTTTCTTTCTTTCAGTTGACGCCTCTCTCTGTCTTTTTCTCTCTCTTTCTCTATATTTAAATTTTGTTCTCTCTATTTCTCTTCATTTTTTCTCCCCTTTTCGCTCTCTTTCTCTATATTTCGACTCTCTCTTTTTTTTTCAATCTGTGTGTGTGTGTTTCTTATTCTGCTTGGGAGGGCTGAAAAAAAAACGGGGGCGTATTCGGGTGTATATAAGCCAACAGCTTTCAATGTATAATGTTGAATATGTTTATGTCCATACGGTCGGACACACTTGCTGACACACTCCATTAGAGATTTTTTCTTTCATTCTTTTTTGTATACTTCTTCTTTCATTTTTTTTTGGGGGGGGGGGGAATTCTTTCCGTTTCCTTCCTTCCTATCTCCTGAACCCCACGCCCCCCCCAATCGCCCCTCTTCCCACCATCAGCCGGATTCCGTTCCTCCCTGAGGCTTTTCACGGAATCAGCCTTATGATGAGCAAATTTTCTATTGATCCGGAAACACCACACCGAAAAAAAAAGAAGAAGAAAGAGACGAGGAAAGAGCGAGTGTCAGAATAGAGCGAGAGGAGAGGTTGGGAGTTCTGAGGCACGATGGAGAGAAAGACACTTCATTGAAGGAACGAATGGACAAACCAAATGCAAGTTCATAGATGGAGTGAATGAAAGAACACTAGAAAGAAAGAAGATAGAAGAAACATAGACGGTGGTGACAAAGGAAAATAATGAAAATAGCGTCATATATATAGAGAGAGAGATGTATGTCGAGAAGCGAACGGATGCATTGTTGTCCAGGACTGGGAAGCCAAGGGAGTAGTGCTTTGAGGTGGACTACTAGTGGCATCGTATTTAGCGTTTACTCTCTCCTTTATTTACCTTAAGATATGGCGATTAGTAAGATAATTCAAACCCCAGCAATATGATAAGAGTTATGGGTAGGCAACTTATGGCACGCGTGTGAGACTTGGCACGCAGAGCGGTCTTTAATGGACCGCGGAAGACCCCCGAAAAGGCAATGTTGTAGCAGGTTGACTTTTAGGCTGTTGTCACGCTGAATGATTTAGAAATCCTACTTTGGCACACCATTATCAAAAGGTTGCTGACCCCTTATATAAGTAATGATGAACGAAAACATCATATAATTTGTAAGAGAATGGAAAGTAGTATGATATTATAAAATAGCCACAATTAAGAGAGCGTGATACGTTATAACCGAATTGATGTTATTATAATAAATGTAATAACAGAAAGTATAATAAGCATAAGGAAACCCAAGAATGATTAGTATAATAACGAAAGAATGAAAGAGTGACACGAATTGTTACCGAAAGTACGAGTCGGAAATGTAGCGGGGTGGCGGAAATGTAGCGCGGTGGCGCGAATGTAGCGGGGTGGCGGGAATGTAGCGAGGTGTCGGAAATGTAGCGGGGTGGCGGGAATGTAGTGGGGTGGCGGGAATGTAGCGGGGTGGCGGGAATGTAGTGGGGTGGCGGGAATGTAGCGGGGTGGTGGGAATGTAGCGGGGTGGCGCGAATGTAGCGGGGTGGCGCGAATGTAGCGGGGTGGCGCGAATGTAGCGGGGTGGCGGGAATGTAGCGGGGTGGCGGGAATGTAGCGTTGTTTCGTAAATGTAGCAGGGTGGCGTGAATGTAGCGAGGTGGCGGGAATGTAGCGTTGAGTCGGGAATGTAGCGGTGTGGCGGGAAAGTCGTGGAGCTGTGGGAATGTAGCGTGGGAAGTTGGGGTGGTCCGGGGTGTAACAAATCAAGGTGGAATACCGCCCTTTCCGAGGAAGTATCTCAGCCACACTTTAAGGGCTTCTTTCGAAACACGCACGCACACACACGCGGAACACTGAAAATAAATATTTCCAGACATGTAAAAGTGATGCCCGTTGCGTGCAGAGACCTTCTCTCTTACAGTATCTTTTCCTCAACGCCCCACGGACTCCGCCCCTACCCCGCCCCTCTCCCGCCTTCACTCCTTCTTCCTCCTGAACGGATACTTTTGACGTCTGCGAGAGAAGTTTGAGTAATGACCATCCGAGGTAATACTATAAAAGGGGAGGGGGGGGGGGAGAGAAAAAGTGGGGGAGGTGGGTGAGTGTGTGTGTGTGTGTGAGGGGGGGGGGAAATTAGGCTTATTTATGTGTCCGATTCAGTGCACACGAACCAGTAGGAAGGGGACAACAGAAGTTAATGTACGGACGCTGTAAGGACGAAAATACTTTCATATTTCGTTGGATCATTTAAAGAGTTTGTGTCCCCTTTAATGATGTTGTTGTTTTGCGAGGCTATGGTTCTTCTTAGTTGTGTGGGATGGGACTTTTGATTTTTGATCTTAATGTGTTCTATAAATAGATCACAGCTGGTACGGAGTTCAAAATTTCACGAGGAATCTCGTCTTTTTACTTTTCACCTTGCTCTACACAATATTATGTTTCTCACTCACTACATTTGTTTCAAGGTTTCTTTTCTTATTATTAGTCTTCCTTAACCCTTCTCTGTCTTCATAATCTCTCTCTCTCTCTCTCTCTCTCTCTCTCTCTCTCTCTCTCTCTCTCTCTCTCTCTCTCTCTCTCTCTCTCTCTGTAAGTAGTTCGTCCATCACTAGCAAGAATTCTAAACTTTTCTTAGCCATCCCTTTTTTTCTTTCTATTTCACCATTATCAGTCTCTCTTGTTCCATCCCTCTAATTTCACTTAGTTGTTTCGTATATCAGACTTACTTTATCCCCCCCCCCCTCCCCCACTTTTCCCTGACATACTTCTTTTAACTCAACAATCGTCTTTTTCACCTTTCTCTCTCTCTCTCAGTCTCTCTCTCTCTCTCTCTCTCAGTCTCTCATCCCTCCTTCTCTCACTACGTTCTCTCGCTCTCGGACAGCTTACTCGGTTTACCTCTTTCACCTCTTTCATTCTCACGTATATATTCTCAAGTTAAACTCTCTTTCCCCATCTCTCTATCTCACCATCTCTCTCTCTCTCACCATCTCTCTCTCTCACCATTCTCTCTCTCTCTCACCATCTCTCTTTCACCATCTCTCTCTCTCTCTCACCATCTCTCTCTCTTACCATCTCTCTCTCTCTCACCATCTCTCTCTTACCATCTCTCTCTCTCTCTCTCTTACCATCTCTCTCTCTTACCATCTCTCTCTCTCTCTCACCATCTCTCTCTCTCTCTCTTACCATCTCTCTCTCTTTCTCACCATCTCTCTCTCTCTCTCACCATCTCTCTATCACCATCTCTCTCTCTCTCTTACCATCTCTCTCTCTTACCATCTCTCTCTCTCTCTCTCACCATCTCTCTCTCTCTCTTACCATCTCTCTCTCACCATCTCACTCTCTCTCTCTCACCATCTCTCTCTCTCTCTTACCATCTCTCTCTCACCATCTCTCTCTCTCTCTCACCATCTCTCTCTCACCATCTCTCTCTCTCTCTTACCATCTCTCTCTCTTACCATCTCTCTCTCTCTCTCACCATCTCTCTCTTACCATCTCTCTCTCTCTCTCTCTTACCATCTCTCTCTCTTACCATCTCTCTCTCTCTCTCTCTCTCACCATCTCTCTCTCTCTCTTACCATCTCTCTCTCTCTCTCTCACCATCTCTCTCTCTCTCTCACCATCTCTCTCTCACCATCTCTCTCTCTCTCTTACCATCTCTCTCTCTTACCATCTCTCTCTCTCTCTCTCTCACCATCTCTCTCTCTCTTACCATCTCTCTCTCACCATCTCTCTCTCTCTCTCACCATCTCTCTCTCTCTCTTACCATCTCTCTCTCACCATCTCTCTCTCTCTCACCATCTCTCTCACCATCTCTCTTTCTCTCTTACCATCTCTCTCTCTTACCATCTCTCTCTCTCTCTCACCATCTCTCTCTCTCTCTTACCATTTCTCTCTCACCATCTCTCTCTCTCTCTCACCATCTCTCTCTCACCATCTCTCTCTCTCTCTTACCATCTCTCTCTCTTACCATCTCTCTCTCTCTCTTACCATCTCTCTCTCTTACCATCTCTCTCTCTCTCTCTCTCACCATCTCTCTCTCTCTTACCATCTCTCTCTCTCTCTCTCACCATTCTCTCTCTCTCTCACCATCTCTCTCTAACCATCTCTCTCTCTCTCTTACCATCTCTCTCTCTTACCATCTCTCTCTCTCTCACCATCTCTCTCTCTCTCTTACCATCTCTCTCTCTCTCTCACCATCTCTCTCTCTCTCACCATCTCTCTCTCTCTCTCTCACCATCTCTCTCTCTCACCATCTCTCTCTCTCTCTCATCATCTCTCTCTCTTTCCATCTCTCTCTCACCATCTCTCTCTCTTACCATCTCTCTCTCTCTCTTACCATCTCTCTCTCTCTTACCATCTCTCTCTCTCTCTCACCATCTCTCTCTCTCACCATCTCTCTCTCTCTCACCATCTCTCTCTCTCTCTCACCATCTCTCTCTCTCTCACCATCTCTCTCTCTCTCACCATCTCTCTCTCTCACCATCTCTCTCTCTCACCATCTCTCTCTCTCTCTCTCACCATCTCTCTCTCTCTCACCATCTCTCTCTCTCTCACCATCTCTCTCTCTCACCATCTCTCTCTCTCACCATCTCTCTCTCACCATCTCTCTCTCACCATCTCTCTCTCTCTCTCACCATCTCTCTCTCTTACCATCTCTCTCTCTCTCTCACCATCTCTCTCTTACCATCTCTCTAACTCTCTCTCTCTTACCATCTCTCTCTCTCTCTCTCTCTCTCACCATCTCTCTCTCACCATCTCTCTCTCTCACCATCTCTCTCTCTTACCATCTATCTCTCACTCTCTCTCTCACCATCTCTCTCTCCCACCATCTCTCTCTCTCTCTCTCACCATCTCTCTCTCTTACCATCTCTCTCCCCCTCTCTCACCATCTCTCTCTCTTATCATCTCTCTCTCTCACCATCTCTCTCACCATCTCTCTCTCTCACCATCTCTCTCTCTCTCTCTCACCATCTCTCTCTCACCATCTCTCTCTCTTTCTCACCATCTCTCTCTCTTACCATCTCTCTCTCTCACCATCTCTCTCTCTCACCATCTCTCTCTCTCACCATCTCTCTCTCAGCATCTCTCTCACCATCTCTCTCTCTCACCATCTCTCTCTCTCTCTCACCATCTCTCTCTCACCATCTCTCTCTCTCACCATCTCTCTCTCTCACCATCTCTCTCTCACCATCTCTCTATCTGACCATCTCTCTCTCTCTCACACCATCTCTCTCTCTCACCATCTCTCTCTCACCATCTCTCTATCTGACCATCTCTCTCTCTCTCTCTCACCATCTCTCTCTCACCATCTCGCTCACCATCTCTCTCTCTTACCATCTCTCTCTCTCTCTCTCTCTCACCATCTCTCTCTCTCTCTCACCATCTCTCTCTCACCATCTCTCTCTCACCATCTCTCTCTCTTACCATCTCTCTCTCTCTCTCTCTCACCATCTCTCTCTCTCTCACCATCTCTCTCTCTTACCATCTCCCTATCTCTATCTGACCATCTCTCTATCTCATCATATGTCTTTCTCTCCCACACACACTCACCACCTCTCTCTCTCTCTCTCTCTCTCTCTCTACCAAAGTAATGGTATAACTCTGTTCTGCTAAAACCTATTCTTGGTGACAATGACCGTTATTAATTTATAAGAATGTTTTCTTTCTTCTTTCGCTCACTCTGGATGGTACTAAGTGCAACGTGGGATGGGGGAGGGAGGGGAGAAATATAGACAGAAAAGGCAGAGACCAGCAGATAACAATAACAGAGAGAAGTACCCACAGTGAGAGAGACACACGGAGACGGAGAGAGAGGGAGAGAAAGAGGGTGAGGCGAAGAGAGACACACTGAGAGAGAATATGGAGACAAAGAGAAAGAAAATTGAAAGAGTGAAGAGTATTGTTAATTAAAGTAACTTTTTTTTAAAATCCCGTCTATGCGTTTCTGCTTGTGTGTGTGTTTGCATAGCCACACCGAACTCTGACCTACCACCTTTGACCAAACGCTATTGGTACGCCGGCGGGCGTTTTTTGTCCCCCCCCCCCCCAATTCCACCGATTGATTATCCCAGGGACGCCACTGGCACTGGGGACCTGTTCAGATATGTGGTAGGGAGGCACCCCGGCGTATATCCAAAACCATTGTAAGTATTTACGATGCTCTTGGTATATCGCTGTGGTGGAGGTGGATTGAAACTAGTCTCGGGTGTGGGGTTGGGATTAATTGAACGATTCGACAGACGTAAGCCAGTATAACCATTGACCACACCCGCACACTCGCACACACACACACACACACACAAACACATATTGATGTACATGTCTACTTGTAATAATTCAGCGAGTTCGTAAGCGGAGCTACCCGATGGACAACAGAAACTTTGGTAGAATGTAAGCTCCGTTTACACTTACGGAGCGTACGCCGGCGCTTTTTTCTGCTATTCGACGAAGTCTGCACGTTGTTGGACTACTTAGTTACCTTTCTTTCCTTTCTATTCCCTATTTAAGTCATAGTAATGCAATAGTATAACTAGGGTTGTAGGTGACTCAATGAGTCTAAAGATTTATCCACGAAAGTCCTTGTATATCCTTGTCAAAAAAATTTTGTTTGTCTAAACTTCATAAATTTTTTAGTTCTTTTTTGTTTTTAATCACTTGACATTTGAGTTAAATAGTTATCACTTTTTCAGTCTATGATGTACATAAAGCTTTTTTTTTTATTATAAAACCTGTTGTTTTTTTTCGGCGTACGAGTAGGATTGTGTGGTATATACACACTCTCACACACTGATCAAGCGGTGTAGGTGTAAGTTTAAAAAAAAAATCGAAATGCATCGTTTGCGCCCAAAGCAGGCGTTAGATAAAATCCCTATTAGAACGGAGAAGAAATTAAAGCGGGAGGGGGGGGGACAGGTCTTGATATATTAGCCGGGACACTGGTTGACCTTTAGTGTGTGGGTGGTTTGGGGGGGGGGGGGAGGGGGGGAAGAGAGAATATTTCTCATTGTTTGATTTTCGTGCATAAATCTCCACGTGGTAACCTGTTACTGGCAGCAGCACCGTTGTCAACTTGATTGGTTTATCTCGGCAATCAGAGAAAACGTCCACGTGTTTTGATCTTTGAATCAAGAATCAACTACCAGTAAACAAAAGCCATAAGTCGAGTGTTCTATTTGGAAGCTAATGCTGTTATTACACAACTCTTTCTATCACTACATTGTTTATGTAAAGCCTATTTTTATTTCGTTATGTAGTTAGCAATCTTTCCAATTACGTTACTTCAAAATAAAACCGTTTTATTTCTCCCCGCAAATTTTCATTCTCCCCGCTCTCCCCTTCCCCCCCCCAACTCCAGCATTACCCCCCCCCCCCACTCCTCATTCCACATCCTCTCCTTCATTCCTCCGCGCCACCACTCGCGGTTCACAAATCACGGGAGGACTTAAAACGAGGTTTAAAAGTCAAATAGACTTCAAGTCCTTCCCGGATATCCTCTCATTAAAATTCGAATCGATCCAATAACGAGGCCCTCGTTACCACGTCCGCGTCGCCATTTATCGTTGCCTGGCAACGGAATTCAACCAATCAGAAAAAAAAAGTAAGGGAAAGACCACACAAAAAAACCCCACAAAAAGCAACTAACAAAAAACATAGAAAAGAAAGAAAAGGAAGAAGAGAAGTAAGGGCGATTAAAAAAACTCAGAAGATCCCAGACAGATAGGGTGTTTGATAATTTAATCTATGTTAGGTACTAAGTTTCTGTCAATTGTAACGTCTGACCTTTAAATTAAACGCAGTTTTTCTTTTCTTTGTTGATTTCAACATTTCTTTGTTCGTGGCTGGTTCTTTTTTTTATTTCAATTTCTTTTTTTTCAAACGTAGATAAAGGAATTCTACAAATTATACACAATTGGAAACACTATTTATTCTTTTTTTTTTTGTCTTTACTCCTTATATGGGGTTGTATTTTTGTAGGTAGGTGTATGTCAAAAGTGTCTGGTCTGACTTTCGTGCCCGGCATTCCGTCGGTGTGTCAAAGTGTCTGGTCAGACTGGCATGCCCGGCACTCTGTCGGTGTGTCAAATTTTCTGATCAGACTGGCGTGCCCGGCACTACGTAGTTTTGTTGTACTTTCTGGTCAGACTGGCGTGCCCGGCACTCTGTTTATCAAAGTGTCGGGTCAGACTAGCTACAAAAGATAGTCGTGTTGCGTAATTGTATGGTACTTCCGGTCTCGGTCAGTCTCCCAATTGCGTTTTTTTTAAATGGAGTTTGCAAACGTTGGCGTGACTGTGATCGTAACGAAGAGTAAATTGAACACACACACACACAAAATGCGATTGAACTATACAGTCTGTGTTTTGGCTACTAACAATAAAAAAAAAAGTATCAAACCAATAATTTTAGAAACAGACAGACTACAGACAATGGACTGCTTCCTCATATCATGTTTCTTTTTACATTTACAATGTGTTGTTTTTACCGTTTCACAATTATTATGGGGTTCTCTTTAACCGTTTCTATATGTTAGTGCGAGCGGACCGAATCAGCTGTGCCTATTAATGTGTGTGTGTGTGTGAGAGAGAGCTTGAGAGAGAGAGAGAGAGAGAGAGTGTGTGAGAGAGAGACTTTTATGGCTCTAGCGTACGATCGTTAAGTTCTTTCACTCTATAACATATTAATGAACAAATCCGTTGCCAGGGCAACCAAGCCTTTCATCGTCTGAAACACTCTGGTGGCGTAATGATGCACTCAATAAAGGGGGGGGGGAGAATTAGTCTCTTCCACTCCCCCCCCCACCACCGCCGCCTTACTTCTTTGTCCCCCCCCCTCCCCCTTCTTCTCTGCACTTGAGTAAACTAAGTGCTGCTGCAAATATATAAAATTGAGAGACTGTCTTGCTCAACTGGTCAGTTGAAGAAACAAATGTGCACCACGAGTACTTTAGTGTGCACACGAAAGAAGCTCGCATAATCGGGTGCTCGTCCTTCTTATGTTGGGGATGAAAACGTGTGCTGCGAATGCGTAGATTTGTGCACACAGGGACGTATGGTGCGAATGTGTTGATTTGTACACACAGTGACGTATGGTGCGAATGTGTATATTTGTGCACAGAATGACGTATGGAGCGAATGCGTAGATTTGTGCACACGGTGAGGTATGGTGCGAATGTGTAGATTTGTGCACATGGTGACGTCTGGTGCGAATGTGTAGATTTGTGCACATGGTGAAGTCTGGTGCGAATGTGTAGATTTGTGCACATGGTGACGTCTGGTGCGAATGTGTAGATTTGTGCACATGGTGACGTCTGGTGCGAATGTGTAGATTTGTGCACATGGTGACGTCTGGTGCGAATGTGTAGATTTGTACACACAGTGACGTATGGTGCGAATGTGTTGATTTATACACACAGTGACGTATGGTGCGAATGTGTATATTTGTGCACAGAATGACGTATGGAGCGAATGCGTAGATTTGTGCTCACGGTGAGGTATGGTGCGAATGTGTAGATTTGTGCACATGGTGACGTATGGTACGAATGTGTAGATTTAAGCACACAGTGACGTCTGGTGCGAATGTGTAGATTTGTGCACATGGTGACGTATGGTACGAATGTGTAGATTTGTGCACACGGTGACGTATGGTACGAATGTGTAGATTTGTGCACACAATGACGTATGGTGCGAATGTGTTGAGTTGTGCACACAGTGACGTATGGTGCGAATGTGTATATTTGTGCACACAGTGACGTATGGTGCGAATGTGTAGATTTGTGCACACAGGGACGTATGGTGCGAATGTTTTGATTTGTACACACAGTGACGTATGGTGCGAATTTGTATATTTGTGCACAGAATGACGTAAGGTGCGAATGCGTAGATTTGTGCACACGGTGAGGTATGGTGCGAATGTGTAGATTTAAGCACACAGTGACGTCTGGTGCGAATGTGTAGATTTGTGCACACGGTTACGTATGGTACGAATGTGTTGATTTGTACACACAGTGACGTATGGTGCGAATGTGTATATTTGTGCACAGAATGACGTATTGTGCGATTGTATAGATTTGTGCACACAGTGACGTATGTTGCGAATGTGTACAATTGTGCACACAATGACGTACATGTGAATATTTGCCACAAGCATACTACTAAATTCACATTTTTAGGTTGTCTGTTGGTGTCATTGATTTCCAATACTTAATGTTAATGTAAATATGTTGAAGCCATAAAGTAAACCTCTGTGGAACATATATAAAAATTTAACTACAACAATACAAACTTAAGTCTAAATGAAGAACTAGCCTTTACATTGTCACTTGAAATCCTCGAGCGTTTCTATAGAGAAAAGAAAAACTATTTGTATTTAATTTGTTTTGTTTTTTTACAATATCTTTAAAAAAAAAATATAAATGACTTATTTCTATTTTTCTGTTTGTCGTTATATATTAATCCGCACTTTAATGTATATCCTTTTGTGTACGGCTGGGTTTATTTGAGTTTTTTTCCCTTCTTGTTTCGTTGATTGTGACATTCGTTGTTTTATGTGTCTAGGTTTATTTTTGTCTGTTTCCGTTTAGTTTAGGTTCTGCTTGTTGGGTTTTTATCGTGATGCTTTTTAATCCATGCGGAGGAGGATACATGTCTGACATAGCTGACAGTGGGCGGTTGATCTTCCAGGGGTGCGGGAAGTAATTTGTCACTAGTAATATTTTGTCGTTTGCTACGATCCTCTTAGTCTAGACCAAGGGGGTGTCACAACAGTTTTCTTCACTGGGCCGTATAAAGCATTCATCTCGTTGGGCCAAACATCCAGAACATATGGTTTGACGAGGATACTTTTTTTAAATTACTTTTTTTTAGTGTCACCGCCCTTAGGGTCTGAAATGGGAGCAAAAAAAATCTAGCTGGAATAGCACAGAAAAATACAAGTTCAAAAGTGTGTATATGGAACTGTGACATTTTACAAACAAGCTCAAATAGACACATAATGAATTATAGCTCTAAACATAATACAACACATTTGTTTCCATTTTTTTCCTTTTATACTTTATAAAATGCATTACACTCTTGTATAGATGATGGATTTCTTGTCGTTTAATTATCCTAGCATTATTTTGCATTGCTAGCAGATTCATTTGGTTCTAATGAGTAGAAAAAAGTAAAGTACACTTCGGGCCAAATTGATCAAAGGGCCGGCGAAGCAGCGTTCACCAGTTCCTGTATCCACGGCATACTAGGTGTTTGTGTGACCAGTACAATGCGCAGACGCGTTTACTTTACCCCAACTAAGGTCAGGTACCCATCAGAGCTGGGTAGACTCAGGGACTTAGTTTATACGTTTTATTTTTGTTTTTTTTCTTAAAGTATTTTGGCAAGTAGCAACCTTGAAAAGTTTTCATCTCGGTCGAGGGCAATTACTTGACAGCTCCCAGCATGCCTCTGAAATAGAAGCTTGTGATAAAACAACAACAACAACAAGATCATATAACACATGCAGCGGCCTGGAGTATTTTAATCTTAGTCTAGGGATATCAATGTCTCTGATATAGACACCTGGGTTTTAAAAAAAAAAACATAACAAAAACCCAAGCTATTCACCCAGTCACTGAACGTATGAACATCACCAAGACCCTCTGTGTGTTGTGTTATTTTTCTTCTTCTTTTATTTTCTCTCCTTCCTTTGGGGATATCTTTTTTGTTTCTTCTTTCATTTCTGTCATTCTATTCAATTGGATGTGGCAGATAATTGTTGCATTATGTTGTGGTAAAATATATTGGGGTGGGGTTGATGGTGGTGGTTTATCAACAACCACTACATAAAGGCTTGAAGGAGAGAGAGAGAGAGAGAGGGGGGGGGAGGGTGAGAGAGTATCGCCGTCTTGTCGCATTGGTTAATGCCATTGGCTGGACAGCCCCGGGAATTTCTGCGGTCAATTGCGTATGCTGGACACTACATTGGTCAATGTCGGAGGTTCGACATTGCAGTGGTCAATTGTGTTTGTTTGTCAGCGGCGGAGGATGTTTGAGATTGCGTCGGTCATCGGCGTATGTTGGACATTGCATTGGTCAATAGCGTATGATGTTTTGAGATTGCATCGGTCATTGGCGTATGTTGGACATTGCATTGGTCAATAGCGTATGATGTTTTGAGATTGCATCGGTCATTGGCGTATGTTGGACATTGCATTGGTCAATAGCGTATGATGTTTTGAGATTGCATCGATCATTGGCGTATGTTGGACATTGCATCGGTCAATAGCGTATGATGTCTGAGATTGCATCGGTCATCGGCGTATGTTGGACATTGTAACGGCGATTGTAATATGTTAGACAGTGCATCGCTCAATCGTGCATTTTGAGCTTTGCATTCGTTAATGGCGCATGTTGACCATAGCCAACCAGAAGCCAGGACAGTTTACGGACAGAACTGTAGGCTACACACCTCGTCGGTGCACACGTCATTGCGTCAGCGTGCGCCATGACCTGTGCATCGAATGTGCAAATCCCCCCCCCCTTCCCCCAAACCTGTCTCCACAATCAGTGTCGGATTATGTAAGAATATGTGTGTGTTAGGTGTGTGTGTGTGTATGTATGCCCTCGTTTGTGTTGCGCCCTCGCTCGCTGGCTCACGCTATTACAGCGCAGAACTCTTTTCAGCGCGATGGCGGACAACGACACAAAAATGAAGATGATAGAAGCTTTAAATATAAAAGGAAAATGCCTATGAAAAATAAATAAATAAAAAGGTTCAAGAAATAAATAAATCAATTTTGTTCAGAGTACACGGGGCCTAATGATAGGATGCCGTGTGACAGGTGAAATAGCCAGTCATCAAATCAATCTATCAGCCAATGATAAATTATTTTTCTTCCCAAGATAGCTCCGCCCCTTTCTCCTTTCTCTTCCCGCCCACCTTGCCTGGAAAAAAAAATCATTTCCGTTTCCCAAGCTTTTAAACCACCCCTCCCCCATTCCCCCCGATATTCTCCCCGTCCTTTAATTAAAACGACGCAAAATAAATAGATAAAAAGAAAATAATTCTCTTTATGTGAAGTCTTGGCCGTCATCGTCAGGCTAATACCTGGCCAGGGCTATTCATCGGACTTGACCTAGATATTACCTGTTTCTGGTTGGCTGGACGCGGGACGGGAAACAAAGAGGCGATGTCGTCATCCAGTTGGGTAGAGCTCGCCCTATCCCGGCCGCCGCCAACACTTTCAGTATTGTTTCTTTTTTTTTTTTTAAATTGTAGCGCACACAGTCCGGTTCTTTGATGATGTCATTAGCGGGCTGCCTGCATGGCTAATTACACGTGTCGGGCCATGGTGGTCTTTGTGTGCATGTGTTGTCTGTCGTGTCGCGGTGCACAGTAACATTGTCCGTGTCACCTGTACTGTAATGCTGCTTAGACTGTTGCTTGCACGCGCTACTGGACTTGATACTGGACATTGTCTTTGGATTGCACGTGTTACCTGTCGTGATACTGGACATTTCTTTGGATTGCACGTGTTACCTGTCGTGATACTGGACATTGTCTTTGGATTGCTCATGTTACCTGTCTTGATACGGGACCTTGTCTCTGACTGCACGTGTTACCTTTCGTGATACGGGATCTTGTCTCTGACTGCACGCGTTACCTGTCTTGATACAGGACATTGTCTCTTGACTGCACGCGTTACCCGTCTTGATACTGGACATTGTCTCTGACTGAACTTGCTACCTGTCTTGATACGGGACATTGTCTCTTCACTGCACGCGTTACCCGTCTAGATACTGGACATTGCCTCTGACTGCACGCGTTACCCGTCTTGATACGGGACATTGTCTGAGTGCCCATCCTCACAAACTAACCAAATGAAAACAGTCAACCAACCCACCACCAACAACCCATTAAATAAGCTAAATTACCGAGAATGAAGCCACTCAATCAACCGTGACACCAACCCAGCCAACCATCCAACCTCACTCCCCCCCCCCCCCAACGTCCATTCAACCACCAATCCAATGAGCTATCCAACCAACCAACCAATCAACTAAACTATCCAACTAAATCTTCCATTCTCTCTACTATCGAGTTTACTTTATTGTAATCTTATTGATTTCTCCAATAAATCCCGCCTCTCCCGCCTCTCCCGCCTTTCCCGCTTTTCCCGCCTCTCCCTCCCCACTCAATCGTCCCGGTTTTCTTTGTTGAGTAAAATCATCTAATCACCAGCCTATAAAATACAGCGACAGTGTTTTTTTTTTTTATTCCTCGCTTCATGTTTTCAGGGGCTTTGCGAGGTTTCCAAGACACACACAAAAGAAAAGGAACTATTTTTTTCTATTACTTGTTCGTGCGCATGTTTATGGAGGCGGTGACGCGTTATGAATGCATCATCACGCGCCAGTAGTCCTTATGTAATTGTAGAGTCAATTATCTCCCTCTATTACACACATTCTCTGCCCCCTTCCTTTTTTTTATTCTACACGTTTGCTGTTATACTTGTCTTTATAAATTATTAAAAAAAAAAATTCCATTTCCAAACCAAAAGTCGCGCTAGCGGTCAAGTTGTCTCTTTCAACAAATTTTTTGGTTTAAATTCTAATTATTATTTTTATTTTATAAAAAAAACAAAAAAAGAGACTTCTAGCCTCTTTTTGAGATTGACGTTTCAATTTCGAAGGAAATGAAATATAATTTAGCATTTCGGGATAGTTGTCTCAACGTCTGCTTTTTAGAACAGGGTCACGTTATCATAACGTTCGCGTGCGCTCTTGAAGACCGACCGTGATTCTCGGACGCTTCCCACTAGCACAATGTTCGACAAGGGAACCATTTTAAAAAGTCTAGATCAGTTAAGTCCTCAGACTTGTTTTTTTTTAAATTTGTTGTAAAATATAGTTTTTAAAAAGGGAAGGTGGGGGAAGGGGAATGGGGGGGGGGATTTGTGCTTTAAAAAACATTATAAAAAAAAAAACAGCAACAGAATTGAAAAAATTTCCACGCAATCTGCACTTATCTTATTGCGCAGACAGGCGGGCCACATTAGGCTCTCGCTCGGTGGCGCGTTGTTTTAACCTATGTGGGGATCTTAGGCAGGATTATAAGAGATTGAGTTTAATTGCAAAAAAACGAACACACAAATAATTGAAAAGATATAATTTGAGAAGCCATTAAAGAAGTTATGGACGAGATAACGTAATGAAGAATAGAAGTACTTTAAAGATTTATTGTATGGGTCGCTGATGTCCTTTGGATGGGAGAGTATGGAAACCAAGACTCCGGATGTGTTCGCGTTCTTTAACCCTTTTCTGGCGCATGCGCGCACCAACCACTCACCGAAATGAACTAGTTACTAGAGCGTCACCAGTGACGTAGTTGGTTTTGGGAGCTTAACATTTAGCCTACGTTCGTAACTATTTACAGCATGTCTTACAGTAGGGGTTGGCAACCTTTTGGAAAGTGTGTGCCTAGGCGGGATTTCTTATTCATTCGGCGTGCCACGAGCCTAACCGACATCCTGCTCGAGCACTCAATTTCTTGTAGAAGAAACATGCATTTCTTTTTTGTTTTTCTCTGGGAAGGGGGGGGGGGCGGGAGTCTTTTGCGTGCCCTTGAAAAAAATCGCTCTGCGCGCCAGGTCTAATGGGTTGCCGGGCCCCAATCTTACGGCATGGATTTTTTTAAAAGTATGTCTGATATCGTTGGGTCCCCTACCTTATGCTGCCCCCCCTACCACTTACCTAACCATAAAGTGACAATGCCGCCCCACGAGTATTAAGACGACACACAATGACTTGTGCTGCCCGCGTTGCCCATTATGCCACTGCTCATTTAGAAAACTCTCCTTTGTGTATCCACGCCATTAACATGTTTCAAGGTCTCTGCTAATTATTGAACACTCCAAGTTTGTTTTTTAACAATTTTAATTTTATTTTAACAAATGTTTTATTTCTTTTCTATTTTCAGACATGATGGCGCAGCGAGGAAATCTGCAAAGGTAACAATTGTGTGTGTGTTCATATCTGTCAGTGTGTGTGTTCATTTCTGTCAAAGTGTGTGTTCATATCTGTCAAAGTGTGTGTTCATATCTGTCAGTGTGTGTGTGTTCATATCTGTCAGTGTGTGTGTTCATATCTGTCAGTGTGTATGTTCATATCTGTCAATGTGTGTGTGCTGAGAGTGTGCTCATATATGTCAGTGTGTGTGTTCATGTCTGTCAGTGTGTGTTTATGTCTGTCAGTGTGTGTTTATGTCTGTCAGTGTGTGTGTTCATTTATGCCAATGTGTGTGTTCATATCTGTCAGTGTGTGTGTTCATATATGTCAGTGTGTGTGTTCATATATATGTATATGTCAGTGTGTGTGTGTTTATATATGTCAGTGTGTGTTCATATCTGTCAGTGTGTATGTTCATGTTTGTCAGTGTGTGTGTTCATATCTGTCAGTGTGTGTGGAGTTCTGTTTTTTGTTTGTGTGTGTGTTTTTGTTGTCGTAATTGTGTTTTCTCTTCTAATTAATTGACCATTTTAGCATTAGGCTTTGTCTATTTATCCCCCCCCCCCCCCCAAAATCTTTGAAGTTTGATTAATTTTTTAAAAACTCGCTTCGATTTGAAGTTTAATTGTTCAAAAGGATTGAACCATTTTAAGTACACGGATGATCTAAGTCTATTACGACAATACATGTGTGTGTTTGACATCTGACAGATCTGCGGCCTTGAACTTTCACTAAGGTTGAATCTCTTGTGTTGATATAAATATAAATAAAAAAGAAACGTCTTTTTCAAAAGTTTATTTTTTTTTTTAGACGTTTATGATTGTACAAGTTTTATTGGTCTGGGGATTTTTGGTTTGTGTTAACTGCCGAGTGAATTTAGGAAAGAGACGAAATCAAAATAAACATGTACAGAGAGTCGACGCATGTAATGAACATTTTAAACTGAAACAAACAACAAAAAAACCACACACACTGGAAAAAGCAACTAAAATAACAACAACCAAAATCTAAAGTGTTTCGTTAAAATCCTTGATATGAATTTTTGATTTTTTGGTCACAACTTTTGTATTTTCCTAAAAAAAAAACATTTTTCTTGTTAATTTCCTTATCGAAAACAAGCAAAATTTTTTTTTTCATCAAGTCCTCTTCGCAATCGGGAAAAAAACAACAACAGATTTTAAGAATTTAAGGGGAAAAAATGTGTTGTCATCAACAACAAGACTTAGTGCTAAGTTTTAGCACGATAGGATGACTCGAAGTGGGTCAGTTTGGGCTTTCGAAGATTTAGTTTCCACGAAGAAACCAAAAAGTCAATGGAAAGAATTTAAAAACATTTGTGAAAATGTGGAGTTATATTCTTTGAATACTTAAAGTAGCCTATTTGTCTAATTAAGAGTATATAGGGTGAAGTTGTAACTTATATTATAGACAGTTGCTATTACAAAAAAAAATGCTTGTTAAAAGCTTGTGCAACGGGGAAATAGAAAACTACAACAGCACAGTCCTGTGTATGCTATGGCATAAAACAACAACCCTTTTTGTCCATGGAAGTCACTTGAATTCACGTGACATAATAAGCCAATGACAGTCTCGGAGAGTGTATATAAAGATTTCAAGATGGCGGATCATGTCAAAGAAAGGAGGATGAGAGAGAAATTGGAGGGGATGGAGGGGAGGGGGGAGAGGACGAAATAGAAAACGACAAGGAATTTGAGGAATCTTAATGAAAAAAAATCTGAAGTAGACAAATCTCATTGGACATCATGACTTCGACTGTCATCGTAGTAGGAAGGCTTTTCACATTTTGATGCTTACAAGAAGCACGTACTACAGAACAGTAAAGTTTACGATTCGTTGCTATAGTAACACTGCTTTACTGCGGAATTATTATGCAATTCTAAGATCGTATTTGATTGTATGCATTACAATAACCAGAACAACATTCTTTTTTTTTTAAATTTACAATTGAATGCTTTTAATGATTTTAGTTGTTGCTAGTTTCCGGTGATTGTATGTTTTATTTTCCTTGCGGCTTAGGATTGACGGAAAATTCTTACTGTTTTGTTTGAGCTGTTTCTCTTTTTATCTAAAAAAAAAGGCCTAAGTTTGTGTAATCAAAATGCTACAATGGTCAGAACGGATGCCGGAGTAGGACTACAGGGCAAGGACTACTAATAACGAGTGGAAAACCAGTTTTATAATACAGCAACCACAGGGCTAGTAAAAAGCAGTCTGTCGGTTTTATTTGACCATTGCCACCTCATAGAAAGGGATATTGTGGGCAGCACAATGCCCAGCCGCCTTAATGTTCCGTCATCTATGTAAGGTGGTTCCCAGCAACCTAGGATACGTAGGGCCGGTGGACGGGGGAGGGGCGGGTTAGTAACCAACCAATAACTTACACAGGTAAAGGAGGAATGCAAAGATTTGATTGGATAATGGATGCTTTATAATTTATAATATGTGTGCGTGTTGTTGTTTTTGTGTGTGTGTGTGTGTAAAAAGGCAATAATAGTTTTTAAATATTAATGGTTTATCAAATTAATCTAAACTGCTATGCTCTCATATATTTTCACTTTCTAATTGTACGTTTACAGGCACAGATACCTTTAGTAATATAGTTTGATAGATGGAAGATGTAGAAATACAGTTTTAAAATATAGGCTGTTTGATGTTTTTTCATAGTTAGTTATATTTAACTGAATAAGATTAAAAACAACAACACAGAAACAGGACAGATTGCCGGAGTGATAGTATCTCAAGTCTTACGTTTGCCTGGGTCTTCTCTCATATACACACATTTTTTTCTCCCAGGAAGCCATACTATCGAAATTCACTGGTCAAGTAAGGTCAATTTCTGATATTTAACGAACTGTTTTGCTCGTCTTAAATGTATATGATTTTCATTAGACTATGCCAGGTGGCCAGGTATTGTTTTGTGGATATGCTGGCCACAGTACACAGTACATTGCCGTGATCAAATAAACACAGGGCCCTGTCGTTGACCGAAACGGCCTGAAATGGGATTTGGGGGAGAAGGGAATTACGAGTAAGGAGAAATCGTGAGAAACAAAATGTAATCCACAACACTATAACATTATCCAAAAATATCGTCGTGTCATCTACAACACTATAACATTATCCAACAATATCGTCGTGTCATCTACAACACTATAACATTATCCAACAATATCGTCGTGTCATCTACAACAGTGGTCAGATAGATTTCAATGGCAATCGAGAAACCTCAAGAGGTGTTTTTTTATTGATGAAAAAAAAAAAACGTTTTCCTGTTCTAAATGAGAAAAACTGACTG
Organism: Anisus vortex; assembly: GCA_949126835.1. NCBI lineage: Eukaryota > Metazoa > Mollusca > Gastropoda > Planorbidae > Anisus > Anisus vortex. The sequence continues at coordinate 11,803,050 of OX421505.1, forward strand.
TTGAAGCCGACGTTTCTAAATGACATAGCGACACATTTCAGTGAGTTGGACTTGCATTTACAAGGGCCACTGGAATAAATTTGCATTGAAATTGGAAATATCTTAGCCTGAAATCAATTTCAAAAAATTTACCTACCTTTGCATCGCAATATTGGGGCAAATATTAAGATTGATAGATTGATTTTTCAGTAGTACATCGAAGCACTCAAAGGCGAGTTTTCTAACCATTTTTTCATGCCACATCAAGCGTAATTGGTTTAATATTATTACAACCTTCTAAGATGTAGATCTTTTTTTTTTTTAAGTGTTGGGATATTAACGAATTTTAAAATGCAGCAAGTTGAATTTTATGCACTTAAAAGATAAACTCCTTAAATGGACAAACAATTAAGGCAGGAAATGTTTATTGACAACTGTTTAACGTAAATTAATTTTAATTCTCTAATAATTAAATCTTGTAATGAAGACCATTATGTTGGATTTATGTAAAGAAATTTCAATTAGTCAGTAATATTTTTTATATTACAAAAACATAATTTGTTTGGCATCACTATTGAATCAATTTATGCGAAAACGGGTTTTTACTTAAAGGGAGATAATTAACCCGTTTTATGTGCGCTAATATTTCTTATATGTTTCTTTTATAATTATAAAAGAATAAATGACTTACAATTGATAACTTACAAATGGTCAAATTGTAAAAAGTATTTGAAAGTTATATAACTATTATCTGACTAAAGAATGTATATGTTTATTTGTAAACATTACATTAACTACCCAGTTCGTATGATTACTACTTATCTATTCCACTTAACTACAGTAGCGTTCCATTTGTGTATGTTACTAATGGTAACATATGAAAGGACATCTCAGTTAAACTGAGATCCAAAACATAATTAATATTTCCAGGTGTTAGAGCCTCATCTTGACAACCAAATGAAAATTTTGAGACAAAAATTACCATAAAAGAAAGATAATCACAAACAAGTTAATTTTGTATAAAATATAAAACGCTTAAACGATTTTCTTTCTATATCTCCTTTGCTTTTGGCCTTGGTCTTGTTACGGAGTTGAATTTATTGTCCTATACAATAATTATTTTTTGTTGAAGTATAATGGAGAAGGTTTACTTTTAGGATGTTGGCACGGAGAATGATTTAGAAATCCTAGTTTGGCACACTATTAGCAAAAGGTTGCCGACCCCTGATCTATAACATCCAACAATATCGCCGTGTTGTCTACAACACAATAACATTATCCAACAATATCGACGTGTTGTCTACAACACTATAACATTATCCAACAATATCGCCGTGTTGTCTACAACACTATAACATTATCCAACAATATCGTCGTGTTCTCTGCAACACTATAACATTATCCAACAATATCGTCGTATCATCTACACTATAACATTATCCAACAATATCGCCGTGTTCTCTACAACACTATAACATTATCCAGCAATATCGTCGTATCATCTACATCACTATAACATTATCCAGCAATATCGTCGTGTCATCTACAACACTATAACATTACCCAGCTATATCGTCGTGTTATCTACAACACTAGATTATAACATTATCTGACAATATCGTCTTGTTTTCTACACAAGAAAATCATATCGTCCACAATTACATAATAATATTCACAAAACCATTACATTATCTACATATTGTTATGAACAGCACCATAAGTTTCCGCACACACAATCAGTTATCCACAAAACCATACATTTCCCACACACAATCAATTATCCACAACACCATCAATTATTCGCAACATCATATTGTTATCCACATCAACATCATATATTATACACACCACCGTTAATTAGTTAACTGCACCATTCACTCACGAGAATATCAAATCACTGTAGGCCTACTGGAAACAGATACATCATTAACTCAATTTTATACATCGCTTCAAAGATGGTCTTTTTTACTCAATTTTACTCACTTTATTTTATTCACTTGCTTGTTTTTTCTTTTCCAGACTTTTGCCTTCGACTACTGCTTCTGGTCAATGCTGGAGAATGACCCCAAGTTTGCATGTAAGTATATATATATACACTATAACCATAACGCTTTCGGTTATAACTGGGTTCACATGGGTCGGGAAAGTCTTGGCAAAACTGATGAAAGTTTGCAAAAATTTGTGTCCTTTTCTATAATGGACAAATCATAAATCTTATCTTATACATTACAGACGCTCCTTCTATAAAGAAGATTATTGCGTCCCACGCTCATCATATATATATATATATATATACAAAAGAGAACAAAACAGAAAAAAAAAACACTTAGTCCTAGCATCCTTAATTAATAAAGACATTTTTTATTGAAACTCTACAAGATCTGTTTCGGTGAGTACTGAAAACGAAACCCACCATTCAAATGTACAGCTTATGGCTACCTAAATACACGAATGACTATCATAAAATGATGTACACATACTTGTTTATTTTGGCTTGCGAATTTAAAAATAAAAAAAGTTTGGGAAAGTTTTGCGAAAAAGTTTGGGTGTAATGATTGTAAAGTACGAAGCTTGCTGTCGTGTCACATCTATGTCAATTATAAACAAAGACCATCGTCGTGGGCCCAGCCTTTTAGGTTTTTGTTGAAAGCTGTTAGGGCTGATAGACGGAATCGTGCAAAGAAACTTTATATAGACACGGGGAACAGAGAAGGAAAGACAATACAAAATCACGATTGACCAGGTCAACGGCTCAGTGATTGCTTAAACAAAAAAAAAAACAGCATATAATACGTATTAGAAAATAATAACATACCAAAAGACAGAGTGAGCACCAGAGCAACAACCAAACATTGTGGAACGTTATGCTGGAACCAGTATTCTAACCACAGCGATTGTCTCTGTGCCACCCAGGACATGTACTTTCTTTATGCTCCATTGGCTTATTTTCCCCTGCCCCAAATACTCGTGCTTGGTTTTCTCCTTTCTATACAATGCCCATTAACCCCTACAGGACGGGCGCGTATATAGCGGAACTGAAGGCAGCATAGATAGAAGTAGGTCGGTACGGGAAGGGTTAAATGGTACCAGTGACAGTTTAAATGAGCCTTCGTTTTTTATTGTTTATTGTCCCCTAGAGATGGAACACATATAACTCAATAAGAGCTTATGTTTTATTGTTGGTGTTGTGTCAGCATGAACTGGGAATTTCGAACAGAATCTACATGTATATAGAATATAGATATTTTTTTTTTTTACATTTAATAGATTGTAGATTTTAACCAATCTGTGGGAACTCCAACGCTACATAATCATACCGCCGTGTTGGTCTTTCCTTAATCATTCATTCCATTTAGAAAAACAAAATTATGTTTCATTAAAAAAAAATTAATCTAAAAATTAAATTGCCCAGTTTGAAAAATAATTGTGTGTCTGATGGGCTTGGGGGCTGGGGGGGGGGGGGTGTAGAGGACGTTTTTTTTCTTCTTAGAAAACTAATGAATTCGCCATTTAATTTTCGAGTTATTTTCTTTTCTGTTCGCCGACGATCATTAACGAGGGCGTTAAAGAAAGGGGGAAAAATGGTGAAATAACGATGTTAAGATTTGATGACGTTTGATCTATGCAGCAGACACATGCAAATGATGCTCCTGCAGACTGGTGCTAATTATTTGCTTGGCAGTCGGAACAATTATGATTATCTTTTTTCTTTAATGGGAACGACATTATTATGTTTTTAATGGGTTCATTAGTGTTTTAGTCTACCTCCTTGGATTTAAGTTTGTGATGAAGTAAAATATATAAGTTTATAACATAAATTGTGGATTGGCAGATTTTCAGTCGGCATCCTTCCGTCTGCAGGGTATTATTGGAACCGCGAGGTATCGTAGAACAGCTCAAGCCTCGAAGATTGGCAGTCTTTGTAAGTGTAAGATTTCGCTCACCTGTGTCTGCCTGTCGGGGTTCCTTGACCTTCAGTTTAGCTTTACTTGCAGATATGATTAATCCCTGGGGTCCCCATTGAAGAAAAGGGCCGTAATTACATTTCTGCATCGGTCTCGATCTCAGTTGTGTCCATGTGAGACCTTGTAAAAAGTCTCAAAACCCGGACGAGCCGAAGCTCTAGAGCCGGGGCGTAATGCAATAGTAATGAGTTATCAAAAACTCTGTCCGGGATCCAGTCACCCCACGGCACGTAAAAGGGAAGGATTCGCTGCGGTTCCCCTAAGGATCATTATCGTGGTGGCTCTCCCGTATATCTGCATTGTCACCCGGTAGCACAAATCCTGTACTATAGGCACAGGCATCCAGGCACCGGGCGGGTCGTGAGACGGTGTTGCAGCATCCATTGCTTCCTCCCCACCGAGACCCCGTGGCCTCTAGGCAGGGAAATGGATCTCGGACATGCTGCGGGGGCTGTCCCCCATGCGTTAGCCCGCCGATGTTTTCAAAGAAAATTACTGGCGGTTTACACACTACGCCGCTTTGAGGCCCATGGGTACAGTAGTGCCATGTGAGACCAGCAGCATTTGCCCGATTGCAAGCGACCTTCTCCAGGTCTGCTTTGGTCTGCCCACTTTTCTCTTTCCCTGCGGGTTTCAGTCTAGTGCCTGTCTGGTCCCTCGGGTCTTCTCATGGTGCGCCCAGTACATCCCCAACTTTCGTTTTCCAGTCTCCTTTCCGGTTGGCTTTTGCCCGGATAGGTCCCATGGCTGGTTGCTTGATACCTTTTTCGGCCATCTAACTTTTGCGTATGCGTCTGAGGCATCTATTTATAAAAGTCTGGAGCTTGCTTGCATTTATCCTTGCAGATATATAGCTCTTCTATTTGCTTGCTGTTCCTTCACTGGCAGTCGGAAGTGTTACAGAGCGATGACCCGCTTTCTAAACTCCATTCGTTAGTGCCAGTTCTGGCTTCCTATTCGACAGATGATTTTAAATGTAAATTAATATTTCAATAACAAGCTATTGCTAACTTTACTTATCTTATATATTACAGACGCTCCTTCGTTAAAGATGAATTTTGCGTCCTACGCTCCTCCGTGATCCGAGTCTAGTCTTGCATTTTGATTTGTGTTTTAAAATGTTGCTAAGTCTTTATTCCTTCTTGTAAGTTTAGAGACATCCGGTTCTGGTGCCAGTACTCAGCTCTACTTGACTCTGTAGCCAGTACTCAACTCTATTTGGCTCTGGAGCCAGTACTCAACTCTACTTGACTCTAGGGCCAGTACTCAACTCTACTTGGCTCTGGAACCAGTACTCAACTCTATTTGACTCTGGAGCCAGTACTCAACTCTACTTGGCTCTGGAGCCAGTACTCAACTCTACTGGGCTCTGGGGCCAATACTCAACTCTACCTGGCCCTAAAGCCAGTACTCAACTCTACTTGGCTCTGGAGCCAGTACTCAACTCTACTTGGCTCTGGAGCCAGTACGCAACTCTACTTGGCTCTGGAGCCAGTACTCAACTCTACTTGGCTCTGGAGCCAGTACTCAACTCTACTTGGCTCTGGAGCCAGTACTCAACTCTACTTGGCTCTGGAGCCAGTACTCAACTCTACTTGGCTCTGGAGCCGGGACTCAACTCGGGACGCCTCCATATTTTTTAGTTTTTTACTCGCTGATGTTTTAATCACATGTCTTAAATGTAATTAATGATAATGTTGAGCATTAAAAAAACAAAACAATAAGAAATTAATAACCATACAAGGACACACACACAAACATCACCCCATGTCATGTTCAGACATTTTATTAGCGTCTTGATTGTTCCAGTGGATCGATGGAGATTAAATAGAACACAAATAAAAGAGACAAAAAAGAAAAACAACTGCATCCTCCCGTCCCCGTTCAATGTGTCTCCCTTCTACCTCCCCTCCTCATCATCGCTGCCAGTTCTATGCCGATTGCAAAGTCTGTGTGAAATGTTGCAATACCATTGAATCCAATACAAATGCATTGCAGCGGATAGGATTCCCGTGCGGAGGGGGAGGGGGAGCCTGTTTAGAGAATGGGATGCGACGGGATACGGACGTGAGAGGGTTGATGTATATATTTTATCTTTAAGGCAAATCACATTGAACGACCAAGTTGTTATCAAGTAAAATAAATATAGTAAAACTGATGTAGATGATTGTGTATGATGAAAGGAAGACAGTTCATCAATGAATGACCACAATGTTACATCATATTTCAAATGGGTGCAACATTGTGGTACTTCCCAAATGTTCAGGTCGAAGCCCGGGTACAGGGTCACAAAAGCAAAATGACCGGGACGCAATACAAAAACAATAGAACAGAAATTCATAGGAGATAATGAAAGCTTCTGAGCGATTTTGCTGAACACAAAATATGAATGAAACTAGCTTTTCGGCGATTCTGTTGGTCACAAAATATGAATGAAACTAGATCTTCGGCGATTCTGCTGGACACAAAATATGAATGAAACTAGCTTTTCGGCGATTCTGCTGGACACAAAATATGAATGAAACTAGCTTTTCGGCGATTCTGCTGGACACAAAATATGAATGAAACTAGCTTTTCGGCGATTCTGCTGGACACAAAATATGAATGAAACTAGCTTTTCGGCGATTCTGCTGGACACAAAATATGAATGAAACTAGATCTTCGGCGATTCTGCTGGACACAAAATATGAATGAAACTAGCTTTTCGGCGATTCTGCTGGACACAAAATATGAATGAAACTAGCTTTTCGGCGATTCTGCTGGACACAAAATGAAACTAGATCTTCGGCGATTCTGCTGGACACAAAATATGAATGAAACTAGCTTTTCGGCGATTCTGCTGGACACAAAATATAAATGAAACTAGCTTTTCGGCGATTCTGCTGGACACAAAATATGAATGAAACTAGATCTTCGGCGATTCTGCTGGACACAAAATATGAATGAAACTAGATCTTCGGCGATTCTGCTGGACACAAAATATGAATGAAACTAGATCTTCGGCGATTCTGCTGGACACAAAATATGAATGAAACTAGCTTTTCGGCGATTCTGTTGGACACAAAATATGAATGAAACTAGATCTTCGGCGATTTTGCTGAACACAAAATATGAATGAAACTAGCTCTTAGGCGATTCTGCTGGACACAAAATATGAATGAAACTAGCTCTTCGGCGATTCTGCTGGACACAAAATATGAATGAAACTAGCTCTTCGGCGATTCTGCTGAACACAAAATATGAATGAAACTAGCTCTTCGGCGATTCTGCTGGACACAAAATATGAATGAAACTAGCTTTTTCGGCGATTCTGCTGGACACAAAATTTGAATGAAACTAGCTTTTTCGGCGATTCTGCTGGACACAAAATATGAATGAAACTAGCTTTTTCGGCGATTCTGCTGGACACAAAATATGAATGAAACTAGCTTTTTCGACGATTCTGCTGGACACAAAATATGAATGAAACTAGCTTTTCGGCGATTCTGCTGGACACAAAATTTGAATGAAACTAGCTTTTTCGGCGATTCTGCTGGACACAAAATATGAATGAAACTAGCTTTTTCGGCGATTCTGCTGGACACAAAATATGAATGAAACTAGCTTTTCGGCGATTCTGCTGGACACAAAATTTGAATGAAACTAGCTTTTTCGGCGATTCTGCTGGACACAAAATTTGAATGAAACTAGCTTTTTCGGCGATTCTGCTGGACACAAAATATGAATGAAACTAGCTTTTTCGGCGATTCTGCTGGACACAAAATATGAATGAAACTAGCTTTTCGGCGATTCTGCTGGACACAAAATTTGAATGAAACTAGCTTTTTCGGCGATTCTGCTGGACACAAAATTTGAATGAAACTAGCTTTTCGGCGATTCTGCTGGACACAAAATATGAATGAAACTAGCTTTTCGGCGATTCTGCTGGACACAAAATTTGAATGAAACTAGCTTTTTCGGCGATTCTGCTGGACACAAAATATGAATGAAACTAGCTTTTTCGGCGATTCTGCTGGACACAAAATTTGAATGAAACTAGCTTTTGGTCGATTCTGCTGGACACAAAATATGAATGAAACTAGCTTTTTCGGCGATTCTGCTGGACACAAAATTTGAATGAAACTAGCTTTTCGGCGATTCTGCTGGACACAAAATATGAATGAAACTAGCTTTTCGGCGATTCTGCTGGACACAAAATTTGAATGAAACTAGCTTTTTCGGCGATTCTGCTGGACACAAAATATGAATGAAACTAGCTTTTGGTCGATTCTGCTGGACACAAAATATGAATGAAACTAGCTTTTGGTCGATTCTGCTGGACACAAAATTTGAATGAAACTAGCTTTTTCGGCGATTCTGCTGGACACAAAATATGAATGAAACTAGCTTTTTCGGCGATTCTGCTGGACACAAAATATGAATGAAACTAGCTTTTGGTCGATTCTGCTGAACACAAAATATGAATGAAACTAGCTTTTTCGGCGATTCTGCTGGACACAAAATATGAATGAAACTAGCTTTTCGGCGATTCTGCTGGACACAAAATATGAATGAAACTAGCTTTTCGGCGATTCTGCTGGACACAAAATATGAATGAAACTAGCTTTTCGGCGATTCTGCTGGACACAAAATATGAATGAAACTAGCTTTTGGTCGATTCTGCTGGACACAAAATATGAATGAAACTAGCTTTTTCGGCGATTCTGCTGGACACAAAATATGAATGAAACTAGCTTTTGGTCGATTCTGCTGAACACAAAATATGAATGAAACTAGCTTTTTCGGCGATTCTGCTGGACACAAAATATGAATGAAACTAGCTTTTCGGCGATTCTGCTGGACACAAAATATGAATGAAACTAGCTTTTCGGCGATTCTGCTGGACACAAAATATGAATGAAACTAGCTTTTGGTCGATTCTGCTGGACACAAAATATGAATGAAACTAGCTTTTTCGGCGATTCTGCTGGACACAAAATATGAATGAAACTAGCTTTTCGGCGATTCTGCTGGACACAAAATATGAATGAAACTAGCTTTTCGGCGATTCTGCTGGACACAAAATATGAATGAAACTAGCTTTTCGGCGATTCTGCTGGACACAAAATATGAATGAAACTAGCTTTTCGGCGATTCTGCTGGACACAAAATATGAATGAAACTAGCTTTTCGGCGATTCTGCTGGACACAAAATATGAATGAAACTAGCTTTTCGGCGATTCTGCTGGACACAAAATATGAATGAAACTAGCTTTTGGTCGATTCTGCTGGACACAAAATATGAATGAAACTAGCTTTACGGCGATTCTGCTGGACACAAAATATGAATGAAACTAGCTTTTGGTCGATTCTGCTGGACACAAAATATGAATGAAACTAGCTTTTGGTCGATTCTGCTGGACACAAAATATGAATGAAACTAGCTTTTGGTCGATTCTGCTGGACACAAAATATGAATGAAACTAGCTTTTGGTCGATTCTGCTGGACACAAAATATGAATGAAACTAGCTTTTGGTCGATTCTGCTGGACACAAAATATGAATGAAACTAGCTTTTGGTCGATTCTGCTGGACACAAAATATGAATGAAACTAGCTTTTGGTCGATTCTGCTGCACACAAAATATGAATGAAACTAGCTTTTGGTCGATTCTGCTGGACACAAAATATGAATGAAACTAGCTTTTGGTCGATTCTGCTGGACACAAAATATGAATGAAACTAGCTTTTGGTCGATTCTGCTGGACACAAAATATGAATGAAACTAGCTTTTGGTCGATTCTGCTGGACACAAAATATGAATGAAACTAGCTTTTGGTCGATTCTGCTGGACACAAAATATGAATGAAACTAGCTTTTGGTCGATTCTGCTGGACACAAAATATGAATGAAACTAGCTTTTGGTCGATTCTGCTGGACACAAAATATGAATGAAACTAGCTTTTGGTCGATTCTGCTGGACACAAAATATGAATGAAACTAGCTTTTGGTCGATTCTGCTGGACACAAAATATGAATGAAACTAGCTTTTGGTCGATTCTGCTGGACACAAAATATGAATGAAACTAGCTTTTGGTCGATTCTGCTGGACACAAAATATGAATGAAACTAGCTTTTGGTCGATTCTGCAGGACACGAAATATGAATGAAACTAGCTTTTGGTCGATTCTGCTGGACACAAAATATGAATGAAACTAGCTTTTGGTCGATTCTGCTGGACACAAAATATGAATGAAACTAGCTTTTTCGGCGATTATACTGACAACACAATATGGTTGTGTGTGTGTTTTTTAAACTCCATTATTGGTCCCTCTGTCATAATGACAGTCTTACCGTCTCGTCCATTCGTCTCCCTCCCTTTGTCCTCTTCTCCCTCACCCTCCCATCAACCCGTAATGCGGAGTGACCACGTGTGGTCCAGACGACCTTTTGTTTTAGTTGTCAGTCTACTAGGGTTTGTGTGGCCTGTAGGAAGTGTGTATGGGGGGGGGAAGGCATAAATAAACTTGGCCGGACGCCAGGAGGGCTTGTTGAAGGTACAGTACAGTGACCAGATGAGGACAATGAGTGAGTGGGAGGGAGAGGAGTTAGAGAGGGAGGGAGGGAGAGTTGGAGGGCAATAATTATTGGTATTGGTAGTGTAGCTGAAGACTGGACATTTCCCAATTTTTCTTTTTGTTTGAGTCTCGAGTCCAGTCATTAATAACTTGTCCTTTTTTTTTCTTTTCCCCGATTGCCACAGGGTATTGGCTGTTTACATTTCCCTGTGCATTGTTACGTCTGTCTGTATGTATGTGCATAACTAGTTACGTCTCTTTTGACTTGCTCATATCATAGCATATATATAAGTAAAACAATCACAAAACAGACATTTACCGATATACCTCTGCGCGAATCCATGGCCCAAGGAAAAATATATTGTGAGAGCCACTGATTGTGGAAAACTCGATATAGTAGCTCTAGTCAGGAAATGTCTTATTTTGGCCGTTTTTTTTAAAATAAAGGCATCTTTGTTTTTGGTTTCGTTTTGTGCTTATGTTTTAGCGTGATCAGAATCCCAGTAGGTCTATATATTGTGTTTTAGGTTCATTTTTAATTATATAAAAAACAACAGAACTATTAAGTGTTATACAAATATCACAAAGATATTGAAAATTCTATTTTGCATGCATTGATACATCTATTCTCCGTAAAGTGGCATCCGGGGCATGAAATGGGTTAACTTATCTAGTCCGCGGCGAAAAAAAGAAACATCTTTACATCTTAAAAAAAAAACAACAACTACAAATTTTATTGGTAACCACGGAAATGTGCTGGGCCTAAAGATCTTCTCTCTAGATGGCGCTTTCGTAAGTTAATAAGATAAGATTACTTTATACCCCCTTCCCCACTCCTCCTCCCTCCTCCTCTACCCCCCTCTTCCTCTACCCCCCTTTCCTCTACCCCCCGTTTCCTCTACCCCCCCCCCCCCCCCCACACACACACACAAACTTGGACTAAGACAACGACTGCCAAAAGAAACCAACTGTAACAAAAAGCCCCCCCCAGACCCATTGAGTGAGTGATAGAAATGATTGTCAAATACTGTGTCTAGAGGTCAGGCGGAAATAACTCGGAGTTATCACTTCATCTATAGACCTCGGCTGTCGTTACTTTCGGGGGAAAAAACAACAACAAAAAAAAAAAAACAAAGAAAAAGAGGGGGGGGGGGCTGAATTTGGCCATTACGTTTGGTAATATACCGGTATGCCCTTTCTCTCACTCTCCCCCGCTCTCTCTCTCTCTCTCCCTCCCTCCCTCTCTCTCTCTTCATTTGTTTTTGTGTTTATATGTGGTTTGCTCTTTTGTATATGTGGAGGCAGAGGTGGTACGGGGAGGGGTATGGTGGGGAGGCCTTTGGTATATCTCCTACTTTTAGATTTTGACCCCCCCCCCTCTTTTTTTTTGCTCCCACCCATCTCAGTGGCGACATAAAACCAACGGTAACCTCCTCCCCTCCCCCCCCCCCCCCCCGCACCTCAATCGCACCCTCACTGTTTCGGAACTAAGTTGTGATTTCCCCAGCCCTTGGCCTCCTAACCCCTGGGTGATTGCTTTGTGATGAAGGGGAAACTACTCAACTTTTACTCGGCCCTGAGCTTTGAAGGGAAATAACTTATAAAAAAAACTCTCTCTGCACCCCTCCCTCACCAACATGACGGAGAGGTGGGCTTTCAAGCGAAATGTCACAGTGAAACAGTTTTAAACCTTTTATCTCTGAATTTTTTTAATTTATTTCTGTTTTTAAAAACGTATTTTTCTTCTTTTCTTTTCTTTCTTCGTCTCTCTCTCTCCCTCCCTCTCTCTCTCTCTCTCTCTTTCGTGTTTAAAATGAAAAGGATTTATTGGTTTTAGAAAAGTAATTTAAACATAGTCTAGTTATTAACAGTCGGTCATGTTTTTGTGGAAACAATAATGACTAGATCGACAAAATCTGCCAGCAAGTAATTTTATTTTTTAGAAAGGTCTATGTGTTAGGTTTGATAGAACTGTACTGACGAAGTACGGAGATGTTTGTGTATTCGTCTTGTGGGTGGGTGAAAGATTTGTTTATTTTTTCCCCCCTTGGCTATCGGGTTTTTATTGAATGACTCCTGCGCACTCATTGGTTCGTCAGCAATTGGTTTAGTTAATAGTAATGGTTTTTATATATCTTTTTATCTATCTATATATCCTTCTGGCTCTCTCTCTATATATGTATCTATCTGTCGATCCATCTATCCAGCCACCCATCCATCCATCCGTCCATCGTTCCTTCCTTTGGTGGGTCTTCTGCGTGCTTTTTTGAAAAATCGCTCTGCGTGCCAAGTATAGCACGCGCGCCGTAGGTTGCCGAACTCCCTCTAAGTAAAGTAAAGTACCCGTCGGACCAAATGGATCATAGGGCCGTTGAAGTAATTCAGTTTTAGTTGCCACGCATACTAGGGGATGTTTGGCCAGCACAATGCCCAGCCGCCTTTACTCTACTTTCAATTAATGTCAGGGACCAGGAGCTTTCGAGTTCAGGTAAAATAAAACCATAGCCTTTACCAGGATTCGAACTCTGGACCTTCGGTACGCCAGACGAACGCGCTGCCGCTCGACCAAGAAGCCCAAGACCCCACCCCCCGTTTCCAATGGATGGTTAATCCCAGCTCCGATAGAACTTCTTGTATGTGTGTCGATAGCTTTGAACTCAGTTATGGCGAATAGCAGTGCCGTATTGTAATTCAGGGTTTTCGCTTTAACAATAAATAAAACAAGAACAACAACTAAAAACTAGTACAATAATAGATTGTTATAGCAAGGTCCAGAAAGACACCCCCCCCCCCCCACCCTTTTTTTTTTTCTCTCCTGAAAGCAAAAAAGAAAGCTAAACCATCTCTGTATAAAATAATGGTGTTCCACCAGTTCCAGTCGAGATTGGAGCATCGACTCGCTGGTCGTAAAAAACCTATGCGGATCGTTACGGTGACCGCAGAGGTCGCACCGGCCATTGCTCCCAACTGAACCCCATATCCAGCCGTTGGCCAGGGCCAAGTGAAACCCTTAGTTCACGGCCATCCCCATCCTTCGATGTGTTTGGTCAGATAACAGGGCCATGAAAGACGAAATAGGAGATGAGAGTTTTGAGGGGGAGCTGATAGATATTTGGGGGGAGGAGGAGGGGTTTCTGTTTACCAAGATAGAAAACAGCGATAGAAAGATATCTTATAGGAATATCGATAGCCAGTTAGATAACAAAAGATTGATAACAGGACAGATAAGATGATAGATAGGATGTAGATAGTAAGATAGACCAAACGTTAGGTCGATATCCAGGAAGACAGATAGGTAGCAACAGAGATATAAAGATAGATAGGAAGGGAGATGGGAAGAGAGGTAGGACAATAGATAGGAAGAGAGGTAGGACAATAGATAGAAAGAGAGGTAGGACAATAGATAGGAAGAGAGGTAGGACAATAGATAGGAAGAGAGGTAGGACAATAGATAGGAAGAGAGGTAGGAAGAGAGGTAGGACAATAGATAGGAAGAGAGGTAGGACAATAGATAGGAAGAGAGGTAGGACAATAGATAGAAAGAGAGGTAGGACAATAGATAGGAAGAGAGGTAGGACAATAGATAGGAAGAGAGGTAGGAAGAGAGGTAGGACAATAGATAGGAAGAGAGGTAGGACAATAGATAGGAAGAGAGGTAGGACAATAGATAGAAAGAGAGGTAGGACAATAGATAGAAAGAGAGGTAGGACAATAGATAGGAAGAGAGGTAGGACAATAGATAGGAAGAGAGGTAGGACAATAGATAGGAAGAGAGGTAGGACAATAGATAGGAAGAGAGGTAGGACAATAGAGCGAATATATAAAAAAACAACTCATAATGACAGACATATAAAATACAGCTATATAAGATGCAGACATATAAGTATAAGATACAGAGAAAAAAGATAAGACATACAAGATAAATACATATAAGATACAGACATATAAGATACAGACATATAATATAGAAGAAATACAGACTCTTGTCTTCCGCCTTAAAAAAGTACATGTTTGTTTAGCCAATGGGAAAGTAGGAAAACACGAAGAAACAACAAACCACCGCCTAGGTCTCTCTGATGATCAATTGGGCCAAGTGTGTGTGGGGGGGGGGGGGAGGGGGGGGGTCTGTGTCTGTCCCAGTTGACGAGATACAGCCTTGTCCAGCCCCTGGTCACTGGTGTCCTAATTGATTAATTGCTGGGTGTTGTGGAGCAGCGCTAGCTCCACGAATAGAAGTGGGCCGGTGTATAAGTCCAGTGTGTGCTTTAACGAAATGGTCCATTTTCAAGCTTTCATTTACATAGCGCTGAAGCAATTAGCCTACGTACCCGTTTCTTCTTCTCTCTGCCTTTGAAATTATCTAGCGTCTATTCAATGTTTAAGCCCCATAGGTTTGTTAAGAAGACAGAGAGATTCAAACCTGTGAAAATATGTGCAACACACAGTATCTTTATATCATACTTTGCGGTCAATAATATTTCCAAGATATACATGGTTACGTCCAGATAGGGTTCATGTACATTATAAGTAACCTAACAATTCCGTATAGTAAATTAAGTAAAGTACACTACAGACCAAATTGACCACCAGTTTCTGTGGCCACGGCATACTAGGGGATTAGTCGTCTTTACTTTACCCTAACTAACGTCATGTGTCCATCACAGCTGGGTAGACTTAGGGACAACCTCCAGACCCGAGAACAAATGTTACCCTTCACCGGGATTGGAACCCATGACCTTCGTTCCGTACGCCACCGAACGCGCTGCTACTCGGTCACCGTTCCATTTACCAGCATCTAGGGGTCCCAGTATTATTTCAGTTGTGGTTTAATTCAACTGTATTGCAGCCAATAAACAACTAGGCTGTGGTATAAATGACTTGACAATTTGGTAACGGCAACAATATAAGAGTGTTTAATCCACTTCAAATTTTCAATGGTATAAGTTAAATAAAAGTGAATATGCACAAGCAAAAAAAAAAACAACAACAAAAAATGCATGAGTTAAATAAATACTGATCACATCGAAGGCATACCGTTAACTCATAGGTTCTCAACCTTTTTCGGCTCACCGCCCCTTTTTACAATTATTTTCCGCTCACCGCCTCCCCCCCCCCAACTTTCTATTAGCGCCCGCCCCCCCCCCCTTTACGCCCATCTGGATTATAGTTTCCGCAATTTTTTTAGGCCGACTAGACTTTTTGGGTGATTAATTATCTTTAAAAAACTGAAAAGGAAACATATTGTAAGAATTAATAGATAAAAAAAAAATGAATTAACAAAAGGTTGAAATAAATCAATATTAATGCGAATCGTTTACCTGGTGTGTTTTTAGCAATTTGTTTATTTTTGTTTCAATTTTGGTTGCATAAGCATCAGGTCTAATAATCAGTAATATTTGTTATATTACAAAACAGAACGTGTTCGGCATCACTATTGAATCAAATGTGGAAACATTGTTTAGTTAATGGGAGATAATTAGCCTGTTTTATTTTAGCTAATATTTCTTTTTTTTTTCTTTTATACAAAATAAATGGCTTAAAATTTATAACTTTGAAATGATCAAACTGTAAAAAATATTTGAAAATTATATAAATATTAGTCTATCGGACTAAAGAATTTATATGTATATTTTCAAGCATTACAATAACTACCCAGTTTGTATGATTACTACTTATCTATACCGCTTAACAATAATGTTAATAACCTGACAAAAGTTCGAAACACACTAAGGACATCTCGGTTAAACTGAGATCAAAATATCATTAATATAAGCAGATGTTAGGGCGATAGTGATCGGTCAGCAGGGTTGACAGTCCGGTGAACCAAATACAGATCCCTACTTCATCGAAAAGTCACTGCGATACTTTTTTTTATTAATATAATAACATGTAGGCATACTGTTGGGGGATGCCAGATATTTAGCAGCACTTTCGTTCACATCACATTTCATCCTCCAAAAACTAATCGATTCAAATAGCTGAGGTGTTAAGATATATCAGGTACGTTTTTACCGCCCACTTGCCCTTCACCGCCCCCCGATCGCCCCCGGGAATGTCAGCGCTCCCCTAAAGATTCTCACCGCCCCCCGGGGGGCGATATCGCCCCCGTTGAGAACCTATGCGTTAACTCATTAAACCAAAGACTATAATAAGATGGACCGCTTGCTCTATTTTTAGAGCTTATATGTACTTTATTCCCCGTACGCAACCAATAAGCCTGTCTTAAATTACTTCTACGCACCTCCTTGTTTCTTAAATGTTTCCGCTGTATAGAACTTTCGATTTTAATTTTTTTTTTTCATTGAGAAAATCAAAGCGATTCAATAAAACGGAAGTGCAAAGCATTATACGAATCGGGAATTCCGAAAAGCAGTCTTTCGAGTGATCATATAGCAGAAATACTAAAGCAAGCGGTCCATGTGTATTATAGTCTATGATTAAAAAGAGAAACGAGGTCCATTACTGTGAATACTCTCATTACCTTCAAAGGCTCAGTTGAAAGTCTCACTTATGGCATAGCAAATGTACGCATTGGTTTAAAAAAAAAGGGGGGTTAATGTGATATGGTCCAGGTGGAAATAAAATCAATTTTCACCTGGGTTATTACCAAGGGAGATTCAATTTAATAATTATAAGAGAAATCCCCCCCCCCCCTCCCTCCCACTCTCGTCACCTGAATAAAGAAGACATTGGTCTACCTGACGGCTCGTGTTTACAGCCAAGCCTTTCTCCCCAGGTAACCTATATGTGTGAAAGCATATAGACCTTTTCATTTTGTTAATTATTCCAAAAAAAGGTCAACTTCTGCGCCTGCGCACTTGGTGTGGGCAGAAGTAATATAAACTGCTTGAAGCTAAAGATCACTTTCGGTACAAGATACTTCATCGAAATGCATTCTGTTTCTCATCAATGCATTTTGTGTCATGATAATAATATACATCTACAGGTGGCTCTTTATGTGTTATCAGTAAAATAGTTCAATGAAAGAAAAGTTTAAAGTTATCTCTTTCCGACATCCTATTATGGATACAAATTATACAACATGTTTTTGTCACCTTGTTGACCCAGGTTTTTTTTTGTTTATAAAATTAACCTTCTTTTTGTATACCCACAAACATATTGCTTTTTTTAAGTTAGGAAAATATTTTGCATGGACAATTCTAAGCTCTAAGAAGGAACTATTTATGGATCCTGTGTTTCTGAGAGACACTTTTGTTTCCTTTCGATGGCTCCTGTTGTCTGTGAGAAGCAATGGCTCCAGCCAAGACGCTTTTTGTTATTGTTTCTTGACTCGATCGATGCATAATTCTCCCCCCCCCCACGACCTTCTATCCCCAATCACCGCCGCCCCTCCCCCCCCCCCAAAGCACATCGCCGACTACCACTTCCCCCGTGTCTCTATCCCTGAACTTTGGGTGGGGGGGGGGGAGGTCTTAGAGAAGCGAAGACAAATAAAAGGAATGAAAATATTACAGGCCTGTCCCTTTTCTTGTCTGTCTGGTGATTTGACGAAGTGCGTGCCCGTGTGTGTGTGTGTGTTTGATTGAATGCCAGTTGTTTGTGTGTGAGTAGATATATTATAATTGGGGGGGGGGGGGGTTTGGGGCACAGAGTGCCATTTTTAAATTACGTAGGCGAACCACTTTTGGGAGTGAAGCTAGGTGTAAATGAGAGAGAGTGAGAGATAGCGACAGACACAGATATAGATATGATATAGATCTATACATACAAGTAGTCCCGTTGGACCGAATTGATCCATAGGGATCGGTGGAATAGCTTTCACCAGTATCTGTGGCCACGGCATACTAGGTGATTGTGTGGCCAGCACCATGCAGAGAGTGAGAGGTAGTGACAGAGACAGATATAGATATGATATAGATCTATACATACAAGTATTCCCGTTGGACCGAATTGATCCATAGGGATCGGTGGAGCAGCGTTCACCAGTATCTGTGGCCACGGCATACTAGGTGATTGTGTGGCCAGCACCATGCACAGCCTTTGCTTTACCCCAAGTAAGGTCAGAGCTGGGTAGACTCAGGGACACCCCCCCCCCCACCTCCCAGATCCGGGAAAAAAGATCCAAGCCTGCACCAGGATTCGAACACAGGAACCCTTTGGTACGCCAGCAGTACGCCCTGCCGCACGGCCACCACGTCCCCTGATATTTACGTAGATGACTAAATGAATGTTAGATAATAGAGAACGAATTTACAAAGAAGATAGACCGTGAGATTTACAGATAGATAGATAGAAATGGGTGAGAAAATAGATTGAAAGATGATAATGAATAGATAGATTGGCCTTGTTATAGACAAAACACCTTTTGTGAGTGTGAAAGAGAATTAATAAGAGAGGATATTCGCACGAGAGAGAAAGAGAGAGAGAGAATGGAAGAGAGAGGGAGATGGGTTAAATAAAGAGAGTGAAGATAGACGAGAGAAGGAGGGTTAGTCTATTGAATAGAGAGAGAGAGAGAGAGAGGGTGTGAAATTGATTTGGCTTGTGGACAAATGTCATGTGTGTATTTGTCTACTATACAAATATATATAATATATTACCCGTTCATATATGTATCTAGTATACACTTTAACAAATAAACGGACCACAACAACAACAACAACAACAACAACAAAGATATAAAAAAAAACTTTCTTTCTTGGCAACTTCAAGGACATCTGCTCCAGTCTACACATCAACAGACTAAAGAAACTGAATAAAAAACATGGAGGCATTTTCCATACTCTACACACGAATGCCATTTGTTCTCTCACTCCTGTATTTCTCCCTACCTCCATCTCTCTTGTTGGTTTTGAATTTTGGTTTTCATTAGAGTGCTATCTACCTCTTCCCTTTTCTTTCTTCTAATCTCTTTCTCTCTCTCTCTCTCTCTCCTGCTGCAAACCTCTCTACCTCTCTTCAGTGTTTGAACCTGTGTGAAAGAAGGTATGAACGTAATCAATTTTATGTGATGTGTTTCTGTGTGTGTGTGTGTATTTGAATGTAAATTATTCATCTTCTAATCAACTATTATTTCTGTGTGTTGTCGACCAAAAAAACAGACTAGGGGGGAAATTTTTAATCAATAAATTATCAATGCAATACAAGTACACAAATACATCTCTCTGTCTCTTGCTCTTTTATTCTTTCTCTTAATCTTTCTTTCTCATTCTCTCTCTCTCTCTTGGTCTCTCACTTTTTATCTCTTTCTTTCTCATCATCTCCTTGTGTCTTGCTTTCGTGTTTTCTCTCTCTCTTTTTCTTTTTCGTTCTTTCTCATTCTCTCTCCGTGTCTTACTTGCTCTCTCTCTCTATCTCTCTTTCGCTTCTTCTCTTTCTTTCATTTTATTTTCTCTCTCTCTCTTTCTTTCTCTTCGCTAAACGCTCGCTATGTATTGTTCAACAGACCGTGGACGGTTCTATATCATACATGTGCTAGTATAATATACAGCACGGTTTGGGAAAGTTTTGGGAGAGCCTAGTCTAGCAATGTTTGGGAAATTTCGGACATTAGCACTTATTGACATAACAGCGTTAAATAAATTCATTTACAATTGGTTAACTATGACTATTACGTTAAGGGGTCCTTTTCTTCAATTATACTGTTCGTTTTTTTCCCCTTGACATAAAAAAAAAACATAAACATGATTCAATTAAGAATATCTACATACACCAGCGACTGCCCGGTTAGATTAAGACTGGGAATTTTAAAATGATTGTAGGGTATCATCCCTGGCAGGTACGTCTTTAACTTTCCGAAATGTCATTGTTGCAAGGTATATTATATCACCTATGTATTGATGTCTGAAAACCTTGATGATATGTATTTGTATGTTTGTGTTTCTGTTACAGCCCAAGACCATGTCTTCAACTGCCTGGGCCGAGAGATACTGGAGAGGGCGTTTGAAGGTTACAACGGTTGCATCTTCGCCTATGGTCAAACTGGTCAGTATTTGTAGTGTAGTGTTTATATAATTCAACACATTGGAACTATACCCATGCCCGCACTTTAATCTTTACATAATGATTAGGTAATACTAGTATTTATGCCCGTCAAAATGACGGAGAATCGAATGACTTCAATTTGTTTTGTTAAAAGAATAAAAAAAACAATAAAAAAGGAAATTTAAAAAAATTAAAAAAGTAAATAATAATTCGCAGCAAGGAAACACTTTGTCCAGAAGAACACATTCGGTAATTTAAATGCATTTTGAAAGGGACATTACTTTAAATATTTTTTTTTAATGGCGCTCCAGTTTACAACCTGAACATAATTAGTAATAAGTTTAGAGAAATAATACATTAACGAACGCAGCAACATAGTTGATATAATAAACATCTCTTTTGGAGGCCGTTTCCAATGTATGTACTTCGCTTATGTCCCTATGCGTTAAACGGCCTAGTAGTCTTTAGAGGACACACACACATATTTATATATATATATTATATTATATTATATTATATTATATTATATTATATTATATTATATTATATTATATTATATTATATTATATTATATTTAAAGATCGTGTGTGATGTGAGGGGTGTTAAAATGTTGTATTCATGCCTCAAATTTACATTATTCACTCTCCCTCCCCCTCTCCACGTTTCCCCCCCCCCTGCAGGCTCGGGCAAGTCGTACACCATGATGGGCACCCCGGAGCAGAAGGGCATCATCCCGAGGCTGTGCGACTCCCTGTTCGAGAAGATTGTCCAGATCACCAACTCCAGCCACTCCATCAAGATCGAGGTGTCCTACATGGAGATCTACAACGAGAAAGTCCACGACCTCCTCGACCCCAAAGGGTAAGAAGAAGGGGCAAGCACCACCACCACATGCACTTTGGTTTCTGTTTGCGTCGTCTGATGAATGAATTGCTTCCCTTGTCATACAGTTGTTTTTATTTGCATTTGTGGGTGTATGTGTGCTTTTGATCCATGAGCGTTAATTTATCTGTGTTAAATTATGTCCGGATTGTCCCCCCTCCCCGTTTAAAAAAAGTTCTTTTACAATACAAAATGATCTCTCAGTGCTTTCTGTAGGAAGAAGTGAAGAAGTCTTTTTGTCTTTTGGAGTAGACTATTACTGTTTATTTGTTTCACAGAAAAATATAAATTTGTTTAAAGCTTGTACACCACTCAATTTCTGAAGTGTCTCGCTCTCTCTTTATTTTTCTCCTGATCTCTCTCTCTCTCTCTATATATATATTTTTCGATCTATTTATCGTTCTATCTATCGTTCTATCTATCGTTCTATCTATCGTTCTATCTATCGTTCTATCTATCGTTCTATCTAACGTTCTATCTATCGTTCTATCTATCGTTCTATCTATCGTTCTATCTATCGTTCTATCTAACGTTCTATCTATCGTTCTATCTATCGTTCTATCTAACGTTCTATCTATCGTTCTATCTATCGTTCTATCTATCGTTCTATCTATCGTTCTATCTATCGTTCTATCTATCGTTCTATCTATCGTTCTATCTATCGTTCTATCTATCGTTCTATCTATCGTTCTATCTATCGTTCTATCTATCGTTCTATCTATCGTTCTATCTATCGTTCTGTCTATCGTTCTGTCTATCGTTCTGTCTATCGTTCTATCTATCGTTCTATCTATCGTTCTATCTATCGTTCTATCTATCGTTCTATCTATCGTTCTGTCTATCGTTCTATCTATCGTTCTATCTATCGTTCTATGTATCGTTTTATCTATCGTTCTATCTATCGTTCTATCTATCGTTCTATCTATCGTTCTATCAAACGTTCTATCTATCGTTCTATCTATCGTTCTATCTATCGTTCTATCTATCGTTCTATCTAACGTTCTATCTATCGTTCGATCTATCGTTCGATCTATCGTTCTATCTATCGTTCTATCTAACGTTCTATCTATCGTTCTATCTATCGTTCTATCTAACGTTCTATCTATCGTTCTATCTATCGTTCTATCTATCGTTCTATCTATCGTTCTATCTATCGTTCTATCTATCGTTCTATCTATCGTTCTATCTATCGTTATATGTATCGTTTTATCTATCGTTCTATCTATCGTTCTATCAAACGTTCTATCTATCGTTCTATCTATCGTTCTATCTATCGTTCTATCCATCGTTCTGTCCATCGTTCTATCTATCGTTCTATCTATCGTTCTATCAAACGTTCTATCTATCGTTCTATCTATCGTTCTATCAAACGTTCTATCTATCGTTCTATCTATCGTTCTATCTATCGTTCTATCTATCGTTCTATCTAACGTTCTATCTATCGTTCGATCTATCGTTCTATCTATCGTTCTATCTAACGTTCTATCTATCGTTCTATCTAACGTTCTATCTATCGTTCTATCTATCGTTCTATCTATCGTTCTATCTATCGTTCTATCTATCGTTCTGTCTATCGTTCTATCTATCGTTCTATCTATCGTTCTATCTATCGTTCTATGTATCGTTTTATCTATCGTTCTATCTATCGTTCTATCAAACGTTCTATCTATCGTTCTATCTATCGTTCTATCTATCGTTCTATCAAACGTTCTATCTATCGTTCTATCTATCGTTATATCTATCGTTCTATCTATCGTTCTATCTATCGTTCTATCTATCGTTCTATGTATCGTTCTATCTAACGTTCTATCTATCGTTATCGTGCTATAGTTCTATGTTCTATCTATCATTCTATCTATCTATTTATCTTGGTGTCAATTTGTATATATGATTATCTGTCTGGCTGTCTCTCTGTGTGTCTGTCTCTATGTCTGCTTGAATGTCTGGCTGTCCATCTGCCTGCTTATCCATCTCTCCTCTACCTGACTACGGACTTCTTGACTACTTGTCTGTCTATTTGTTCTATCTGTCTAGTTTATTTGTCTGTCCGTATATCCCTCTATTATATATCAACAAAAATAGAATAATGTACATAATAATAATACTTCTCTATAGCCTCTTTCCTTCATCTTTTTGAATACTGGTGCTAACAACCTGGTATGAGCTATAGAAAAAAACACAGCAAAAAGTTCATTAATGTGGGTGCCTTCCCCTTGCCTTGTCACCCAAAATTCCATTACCATGCAAAGGGAATTAACCAGTGTAATTTAATTACATAAATTGATTGTCTCCCTTGAGCTTCTAACCAGATGGGGGAAAAGAATATAATTTATGAGACTTTATAATAACGAAATTCTCAGATAAGGGTATGCAATTTAGACAAAAATATGTCGATGTTTTTTTTTTAGATTAAATTATCTAGCATTATTGAAAAAAAAAATAAAGAAAGAAATTGATTTTAATAAAAATTTGATAAAAATATTCACAAGAAAAACCAAAATAAAAACGTTTCTTAAAATCACAAGATTAATAAGAGTGGTGAGAAATGAACTACAACAATAGGAATGCAAAAAAAGGTGATGTATTCAATGTTATATGGGTTAGTGAAATGAACACAACATATCAGTTAATATATATTTTTTGTGACATAGGTCTATACTTTTTCTTTAAATTTCTGTATAGAATATGTAAAACACAAGTACAAGGCAATATTTACAGATAAATTTACACTTTCAAAGTAAAGCTGGAATAAAAAACAAGTGTTGTGAGCCTCTTGGATGAGCGGGGGAAAGGGGGGGGGGGGGCAGAGATGCAGCGCGTTCAAGTTGCATTCTGAAGTTCCTTAGTTTGAATCCCTGGCGAAGGCTAGGATTTGTTCTCGGGACTGTAGGGTGTCCTGAGTCTACCCAACTCTGATGGGCACCTGACATTATTTGCGGGGTAAATTAGAGGCGGCTGGGCATTGTGCTGGCCACACAATCCCCTATTTAGGTCGGGTAAAACGGATCAGGGTTAGAGCTCTTATAAAGTAGTTCTTGCAACTTTCTAGTAAAACTTGGACATTTTCTTTTACCTCCCAACATCACTTTTTTTTGTGTCCATCAATGTAAGAATAACAAAAATATATTTTTATATTGAGTAAGTTTCTCTCCTTCTCTCTCTGTGTATAAATCAATAAGTGTTGACAGAAATGATGAAGAAATGTTTTAATCAATATTGTTACTTTCAAAGGTGCAAACAGAATCTGAAAGTAAGAGAGCACAACATACTCGGCCCTTATGTAGATGGCCTCTCCATGTGTGTGGTGTCATCTTTTGAGGTAAACCTTTGTAGGTTTTTAAGGTTTGAAAAAAACAAATTTCATGTATGTGTTATAAATGTGTTTACATAGAATTTATCTTTGTGGACAAAAGGTATAGAGCATTTGCAATAGGCGTGTCTTATGGCTTCTAGGTCACATAACTATGCAAATAGAAGCCATGATGGAGACATGGTGGAATAAAATTGTTCTTTACCATGCCTATTTCTATTTTACACCCAAAATATAAGGAATTTGTTTCCATAAATCTTGATATTTTAACTGTGATACTAGTCCTTAGTAGTCCGTCAAGATTTGAGGCTTTTATAGTTTTTCAATAGCTATTGTGAAACATTTCACAGCATACCTTATTTGTTTTTAGATAGTAAGTTAATTAAGCTAACTCTCGACAATAGACATCTTCAATGAAATATTCTGCACTTACGGAGCCTATTCCATTGATTTTTAATGGTTTAAATTGTAGCTTTAAATCTTAATTTTCATCACATGACAGTCTACATTATATTTTACGTCCTCTTGTTGAAATCATGATATTAAAAAAATATAACTAGCTTGAGCCTATAGTAATACGGCTGCCATTGTTCACCACAACACAAAGTAAACAAACAGCACGTGCTTTTTGTCATGTGATTGCAAATGCTCTAATGGTTGATATCTCTGCTCATCTCGTCTTATCACAAATGTTTCATACGGTCATTCCATGCAGAGGATTATTTCACCCTACGCGCTTCAGTGCTTTGAGTCTAGTCTTGCACTCTGATTAGGGTTCTGAAATGATGCCAGGTTGTTAATTTTCCTGGTTTATTCTGGCAACCCATTCCATGCCCGGGTGCCACTCGGGGAAAAAAATATAACTTATATGCATCATTAGCTCTCACCACGGCAAAGGCTAATTGTTTTGTTTAATTTACAAGTCTTTAAATTATGTTCCCTGGTGGCTAATGTCTTTTTCTGTAAATATAATTAGATGAATTATATTATTGTTGAAAAATATTTATTCCCAACAAGATGTTGTTAGTGGCAAAGAGCAAGGAGAAACATTTTTTTTTTATGCTATCAGGAATTAAATATTGTAATTCGGTCAATTAGCCATACTAATTTAAAAATTAATCTTGTTAAAAAATAATTCTGAAAGGTTAATTTATTTTTAAAAGTTTGATTCCTGCAATTTTTTTAGATTTGTCAGCATTTTTCAGCATTTACTGTGCTGCCAACTGTACCCTTTTTTTTTCCTTCTTTGTGGGAAAAGAAAGAAACATTGTGCAGCACATTTGAAGTTATCTGTTTTAATCCATGGTTGAATGACATGGTCCCTGAGACATCTCTGAGATATACCTGACCTCGATAGGTAAAAAAACTAAAGGTTGATTGCCATGGTGCCAGCCACACAATCTCTTTTGTTCCTGGGCCACAGAAATTAGAGGACGTTTTTTTCACTAGTCCTATAACGGACGCTGCCTGCAAGGGAAACTGTTCTTTCACACTTGTGAAAAAGCAAAGACAACTCACCCAGCAATAGTACGACTATTTTCAACTGTTTAATTGTGTCGATAACAGATTTCATTGGTGGGTTAGCTCTTGAGTGTTTTTTGTGTTTGTCTATCTCTAGGACATTGACAATTTGATGAGTGAGGGCAACAAGTCCAGGACCGTGGCTGCCACCAACATGAACAGCGAGAGCTCAAGGTCGCACGCCGTCTTCAACATTGTGGTCACCCAGACTCTGACGGACCACGCATCAGGGGTGAGTCCACCATTTAATTCTTTTTTTTTTTTATCTGCTAGTGGGCTGGTAGCGGTCTTGGTTTGTGGTCTCTGAAATATTTTGGGGACTTTTTTGTGTGGATTCAAATCGAAACACAATGTTTTTTTTACAGGTGCCACTGGGAAATAGTTGTGTAGGCTTCTCAAACCTCTTCTTTCATTAGTCTCTCCCTAGAACACTTGAAAACACTTTAGGCGGTTTTTTGTTTTACTTTTTAGGGTATTTTACCCATTCCTTCATCCTGAGATGGTTTTCATTTTGTGTCCCCCCCCCCCCCCCCACCAACCTTAACCAGTTTATTTTTTTGTAGAGGCCCCCCCCCCCTCTTAAAAAAAATTTCCTATTCCCTATCCGCACACAGGTTGAGAACCGAAGACATAGATGAAGCCACGAGTTCCGCCGCCGGAGCAGAAAAATAATCCCTTTATTTCTTTCTTTGTTTTTTTTTTTCTTTTTTTTAAAGAGTAAAGTTTGAAACAATTAAAGATTCTACTCATTGTACAATCTTTGTTCCAATATTTGGTCAACTACTATAATAATATACTTGGTGTAGTTTACCATGTAAACAAAGCCCATGCCTTATATCCCTTAATACAACCCTTGTTGTTTATCCATTTGTATATACTATTTCTCTTTGTACCGCGATTATCGTGTTTGTCTTTTAAGATCATTTAATTGCTTATTGTGTGTATCCACCCTCACCCTCCCTCCACCCCGCCCCACCCTCCACTCCACTCTACACCACAGCACCAGACACATCGCTTTCTTGTATTCTTTCATGTCTTAAGTTGAAATGATAAAAGGGTGGGAGATAATGGCCAACAAAAAAAACACACCCTGGCACCCTTTGACGCCCTGTGGTATGCCAGCAGTGCCAGCACCTTTTGTTGGTCAAATACTTCTTTCTGGTTGTACTTTGAACATTTTTAACTATCTGAATTTGTGTGTGCACAATCTGAATTTGTGTGTGCGCTAGTGCATTTATATAACCTGTCCCCCTTTAGGCTCCTTGTGTGGTCATCTAGTTTTATTGGCTTTCATTCTATTGCCTAATACTCGATGTTTTTAATATTTGTCTCTGTTGGCGGTTAAGATTTGTGCAGTCGCACTTTGTTTCTTACACCCCTTCCCCCCTCACCAACACCCCCGCTCTTCCCCTCCCTCAAATGGCAACTGTGTTAGATCGCTAACAAAAGTGGGATATTGGAAAGAAGAACAAAAATAGAATTTTATCTATTCTTTAGTTGAGGCAGCTGTTGGACGGACTATAGGTATTTAGGATGGGGGGGGGGGGTTAGAGACTCAAGAACCAATCCTATCACAAGCTTCACTCCCCAATTAATACTACTGTAATAATAAATGTTATGTTAATACTATGAATGATAACGATGTAACGATTCTTAGGAAGAAGTTAATCCGAAGATCGGTTAGACTGTATTGCCTGGGTTGTAGCATATATAGGTCCAAAAATAAGAAGTCTCCAAACACTTTCATTTTAATATTTGCGAACTTTTCATAACTGCAGGAATGATTGATCATTTCCCAAACCTATTTGATCTGTCAAAATTAATTCTTTTTTAAAGAATGTATACAAATCTGAGACTAGTAGTTTTATTTTAAAGTTTCTTGAATGTTCTAATGGGTGGATAGAAACAACCAACAAACAGAAGACAGAAATGGTTCAAGTCCATTAAGACACTAAACAATCTCTTACGTCAGTGACCGGGGTGGTGGGGGGGGGGGGTGATGATGATGTTTGTATTTTGGTTTGAAGTAAGATCTTTGTCCAAGTCACGAACTCTCGAGTGGTCCTCCTCCATTGAGTCTCCCCCCTTTTTTCAACCTCCATAATCTAAGAGAAGAGAGGTGTGGGGGAGGGAGGGAAGGAATTGACGAGGAAAGGAAAGAAAATCTACCCGTTGACAGTTGTTCTGGCACTCGTCAGATGGGAGTTACTTATCTCTCACCCACTGAGGCCACTCGACTCAACTCGAAATGAAAAGGCTTTAGTTGTGTGCAACTGCATCGAGTTCCCCGCGCGGGTGGGACTTGTCGGATTTGGCAGGACAGAGGGGACCCTAATCTTTTGTTTATATTAGGGTCTACACCGGGGGATTTGAAGGAAAAAGAAAAGGGAAAACCGTTAAATCCCTCTATTGACACTTGTAGGTTTTTTTTGTGTTGTCTAGTTAGGTTTTTAAGTACACAGGTCGTGGGGATTGGGGGTGGCGGGTGCCACAGGTCGGGGAGCTGTGGGCGAGATGGGGTTCCTGATCTCTCTATTTTGACGTTTTATTTCTGACTCACTTTGCGAGTGTTTTTCTGGCAACTGTTTCCATAGCACGAAGAGTCTGAAATTAGGTTCCTGATGATATTAGTGTCGAGGGGGGGGGGGGGGGGCAATGGTTCTCAACTTTTCTCTTCGGGTCACGTCCCCATCTAATCATTCGAATCCTGATATATAACATTTTATCGTTCAGTCTTATATCTTCCGAGGCTCTGGGGATAAATCTCGGATCCCCATTAAGGGGAATTGGGTTCATAGATCATGTTAAGACCTGCCGATCTGGTCTAGATCTCGATCAGGGGTCGTCAACCTTTTGATAATAGTGTGCCAAAGTAGGATTTCTAATTCATTCATCGTGCCAACAGACTAAAAGTCATCCTGCTCTAACACTACATTTCTGGTAGAAGAGACTTGAATTGACTTTTCGGGGTCTTCCGCGTGCCATTGAAAATCGCCCTGCTGCCAAATCAGGCACGCTTGCCGTAGGTTGCAGACCCCTGATCTATTCATTTACTAACAGTTTCCTCAATTTAGCTGCATTTTTTGGAGCGTATCGTTCAGCATTGTAACCAGGCCTTGGAACATTTATTTGTATTAAAAGTTTGTTCTATAGGCTACATACATTATTCGAAGAAAAAAACACATTTATAAAATTTTTAAATGTTACAAAACCTATTTTTTTAGTACGGTATACAGAAAATAATTCAACAATTGTAAGATATTTGCGCTGTTGTTTTTTTTTCGTTTTTTTACCTATTTCATGACGGAACACCTAGTATATTTAACATTGAACTCAAGTTCTGAATATTTCTTCCATTTACTTTATTTACATACAAGGGTGAACGTAAAGAATTGTGTACAGAATTGTTCGGCGTACACTATCAGGTAGATAAACTTTCCCGAAGATCTATCTCTGTCCCTCGCTATATATATATGTGTGCTTATGAGTTGTTGCAGTCAAACGTAAACAGTAGGCCCTAAACATAATTTTATTCTACAACAGGCGCACAAAATCTAGAATTCTATAAACCATGTTTTTACATGTATATTTCTAGAACTGTTGCTTTCTTATTTCTTTAGTTTGATTCATGTTCATGGCCTATTTCTGACATTTTAATTTTGTTATTTACAATCATCAGAATGTAAAACTCCACAATTCTCATCATTTTTTTCTGTGTCTCAATCTGTTTTACATTATTTCCCGGTCGTGTTATTTCTACTTCTACTACGTTCCACCTTCTCCACGTTGACTTAGTCATGATTTTTTTGTTGTTGTTTTGCTGATATTCTGCACACAAACATTTACAAAAATTTTCACGAATTTTGTTAATTTTGTAAAAATATATTTAAAGAACTATGCAAATAAACAATTTTTGTCAAAATGCCAGGGGGTGAAAGCGTAGCCTCCACCAGCCCCCCCCCCCTCCCTCGTGGTTTCGCCACTGCTCAGACCATGAAATTTATTGTCTTTTTAAAAGAATGTAACTTTATCGGTAGACTTCGTAATGGTTATTGATGATCTTTCAGAAAATAGAAACTTTACAAAATGTGTTCTTTTCGCAAACCATCGGAGGGTAGAGGGGGGCGGGCGGGAGGGTTTAGTCATTTAGTACCAGTGAACAGGTGCATTAATATTATAGTGTTTACGCAGAATGCGATCTATTTATAGATAAGTTGCGGGTAGTGACATTATGACGTGGGTGTTATGTAACTATGCACACCCCACCCAGTTTCAATTTTTTTTTTCTGGCGGCGTCCCCATTCCCACTCCGTGCGTTATCTATTCTGTGACGGGTTGAAATGCTAGTACATTTCCCCCCACCGTGGTTGTCTTTATCTTCTGAAGGAACCCAGCAGACAGAGACAAAAAGAAAATATTTTCGGGTCGTTGACAGTGTGTCTGGACAATACGCCGTGTGGGGGCCGAGGTGTGGCGCATGCATTTGATTTAGTCATTAGCAACAATCATAACAAAGATTACATTAGAGAAGAAATATTTGCCTTCGTCAACCGGAAACGCAATGTCGTCATCCAATTTCTGGGTTGTCTGCAAAGTCTTTGTGAACTGCTGACTGTCTAGGCCTAAGAATGGGAAAACTAGAACACCGATTTTATACTTTTATATTGTTCGGGGCGTAAAGATTTTGTTATTTACACCGAAAATATTTGAAGTAATAATTATCCGACTGGAAGAAACATAGCAAAGTGATTGTGAGACCTAAAACAATGCGCAGTCGTTTCGACTTTCTCCAAGCTGCGTCCTAGAATAGCAGAGACAGTAGAAGTTGATATCTTTTTGAACTGCTAGGTCTTTCGCGCATTGACTTTCGTTTCCATCTTCGGAACCAAAACGAATACTATGGTAAAAGCTACAAAGTAAAGTTGCCCTTGGCTTACCTTGCCTGTTTACTTTTCGCCTTAGTTGTATTTCAATAGATGATGTGGTCATGGCTATATTGGGCCACTCTCACGTTTCCTCGACTGATGCCTAGGGCACAGGTCAGAGATTAAGGTTTATACAAGTGTGGCATCGAACCCCGAGATCTCCGTAAAGACGAGTTGTGGCTCTACCGCAACACCACCTTGCCGCCCTCTCATAACACTTGGTGCAGGGTAGTGGCAACAACAACAACGGCAGCAGCAGATACCCATTTAGATAAGAAGAGAGGTCGCAGCAGGTGCAGAAAAAATGTCTCGATGAAAAGACATCATGGCGTTGTCTATAAATAGCACTGCTAATTTTGCTTTCATTCACACGGTTACAGAATATAAAGGGCGTTATATTTATATACGGTACAACTTATGGTTTTGCTACCATCTGAGCCACCCACCCCTTTCTCCCCCTTCGCGTCCCTCTCCCAACGTTAAAAGCATTTTGATACATGGGAATGTATTTCGACGTGCCTGTGAACCAATTTCTCTGCTTCCAGTTTGCCCGACGAGCTGCCAAAGTTGCACGGTTTGTTTACGTCTACAGTCAGGACACGCCGCACTCAACGCTAATGCCCATGGGACAAACATGTCATTCCGTAGAGGGACCTCCCCTGGTCTCCTGCAGTTGTCGGTGGCGACAGTGTTGTACCCCCCACCCCCACAGACTGTGTGGGGTGCTGTAGTGGCGGGTTCGTCGAACAGTGTGTTGGGCGCAACTGGGTGCGCTCGTCAGTCGTGTGATAGCGGCGGCGCTGGGTGTGACTTTAAGTCCTCCCCCCCCTCCCACCCGTGACACTGACGAAAGATGACGTCAGATGACGTCATGGCGAGAGGTTTTGAGGACACGCCCATTTTCTCTGTAGGTAGTAGGTAGACGCAACGGTGACGTCTAGGGGAGAGGGAGTACGGGACGCTAACTCTTTAACGTGAGAACTAAAAATGACCCAGAAAGCACGTTGGCACACACATATTTTGCTGCCCTTCCCCACTCGCCAACAAAAAAATATTTGGTTATGTCCATTGCCCAAATTTCAGTTCGTGGCATCTTTACTATTGCGTAATTTGACGGAAAGAGTTTTTACACGAATATCCTAGTTTTGGCAAATCTGCTTCATACAAATTATTATAGATTATGTCTTAACGAATTTCAACTTAAAAGATCTCGGTCATTTAGAACATAGATTAATCAGAATATAGACCATAGGTTCTCAACGGGGGCGTTATCGCCCCCAGGGGGGGGGGGGGCGGTGAGAAGCTTTAGGCGGGGGGGGGGAGGGCGCTGACATTCCAGGGGGCCACTGGGCTGCGGTGAATGGCAAGTGGGAGGTACAAACGTACCTGATATAATTTGAACACCTCAGCTATTGAGTCGATTAATTTTTGGATGAAATGTGATGTAAACGCAAGTGCTGCTAAATATCTGATATCCCCCCAACAGTAGGACTACATATTATAATACTATTTAAGAAATAGTAATCGCAATGACTTTTCGAAGAAGTAGGGGTCAGTAT
Organism: Anisus vortex; assembly: GCA_949126835.1. Classification (NCBI taxonomy): domain Eukaryota; kingdom Metazoa; phylum Mollusca; class Gastropoda; family Planorbidae; genus Anisus; species Anisus vortex. The sequence continues at coordinate 11,835,692 of OX421505.1, forward strand.
TAGACAAGTATGGTGTGCGGCTGGCTGTTCCTGTGGTTAGTTCATCGGACTGTCAAAGGACACGTAGCGGGTTCTATCCCTGCCGCCGACCGATCCCTGTACTCAAATAATCGTAAGCTAAAAGTACAGCTTGATTGTCTGGTAGCGTGAACTCGTTCAGTTATGATGAAAATAGTGATGTCTTTAAGTGCTAATATTAATGATATTTTGATCTCAGTTTTACTGAGTCCTTTAATGCGTCAGAATTATATGTATAGGTTAATCACTATCGTTAAGAGGAGTAGATACGTAGAAATCATATAAACTGGGTAGTTAAGGTAATGTTTGAAAATATACATATAAATTCTTTAGTCATATAATATTTATATAATATTTACAGTTTGATCATTTCAAAGTTATAAATTGTAAGCCATTTATTTTTTTAAAAAGGAAAAAAAAAACAGAAATATATGCTAAATAAAACGGGTTAATTATCTCCCTTTAATTAATTTTTTTCCACATTTGATTCTATAGTGGTGCCAAACACGTTCTGTTTTGTAATATAACAAATATTAATGACTAGTTATTTTTTCTTTATAAAAAATTTTACATTATGGTATTTATAACAAGATTTATTTATTAGAGGATTAAAATAATCTACGTTAAAAAGTTTATTACCTACATTAATTGTTTGTCCATTTAAGGAGTTTATATTTTAAACCTTAATAATTTCAGAAATTACATACTATAGTGCTATTAAAAAAGTCTCTTATATTTCACTGCAATGTGTCAGAAACATCGGCTTCAACAGTCAGTTTTCCTCATTCAGAAACAACGGCTTCAACAGTCAGTTTTCCTCATTCAGAAACATCGTCTTCAAAATTCAGTTTTCCTCATTCAGAAACATCGGCTTCAACTGTCAGTTTTCCTCATTCAGAAACATCGGCTTCAACAGTCAGTTTTTCTCATTCAGAAACATCGGCTTCAACAGTCAGTTTTCCTCATTCAGAAACATCGGCTTCAACTGTCAGTTTTCCTCATTAAGAAACAACGGCTTCAACTGTCAGTTTTCCTCATTCAGAACCGGAAAATGTTGTTCTTGTTTTTATCAATAAAAAAACACACCTCTTGGAGGTCTCTCGCGTGTCATTGAAAATCGATCTGCATGCCAAGTTTGGCACGCGTGTCTTTGGTTGCCGACCCCTGATTTAGATTACATTATTATTAATATATGTAGTATGTAGTACTATTATTATCTCGATATATTTTTTTTATTGTTTGCCAATTTTATATATTTTTTTGTTATGTCTTTGACTAGATCTATGCCTTTATTCTACTTATGTACAAAGTAAATATTGTTCATTGAAGAGGACTACAAGCAATGCCTACTGCACACAGAGGTGCGTTGGTTAGCAGAAGATAACCGTTTGAATATCATGTTTGAGACTTGGATTCGGTGCTCGAGTTTTTGAAAATCAAATGCGATTCTTTGGGAGAAAATCAATCAGTTTTGCAACCAAAATTGAAACAAATATAGACAAACTACTAGCAACACACCAAACAAACGATTCATATTAATATTGATTTTTTTTAAGCCTCTTGTTTAGGTAAAAAAAAATAATTATCTATTAATCCTTACAATGTTTCCTTTTCAGTTGTTTTTTTTGACGATTATAAATAAGCACATAAATCAGGTCGGCCTAAGAAAAATTGCGGAAATTATATTGACCCTTTAATTGGGGGTATGGGCGCTAAAATAAAGTCGGGGGGGGGGGCGGTGAGCGGAAAAAAATAATTGTAAAAGGTGGCGGTGAGCCGAAAAAGGTTTGAGAACCTATGATATAGACCATACCGATAATAGATTATTCAAACTAAAGATCATGCAAAATGTAGATCACACAGACTATAGATCACACAGACTATAGATCACACAGACTATAGATCACACAGACTATAGATCACACAGACTATAGATCACACAGAATATAGATCACACAGAATATAGATCACACAGAATATAGCTTATATTATACAGAATATAGATCATAAACCTCTCGTTTAACTGCACCTAAAACATAGACATATTTACTTAGAAATATAACACAATATCACAACAAAATAACAATGTATTACAGTGCTCAGATGAACACAAGGACAAAAACACTTTCCTTATCCCATATGCAAGAACAAATGCATTTAATTACTCTGTCTTCACCGTTGGCTTGTGGGCATGGAATGGGTTGCCCGAATCAAACCAGGAAAACCAATAACTCAACATTATTTAAAACATTAAAATAAATAAATAAAAAAAAAAAACAAGAGTTAGACGTAATAATAATCTTCTTTATAGAAGATTTAAGATTTTTTTTTTAATAATCGAGATGGGTTATTATATTTTCTAGACGTTTGGTAATAACGATAAAGTAGTAATTTTCCGAAAATAAGTTATTGTAAGAATTAAATCGACAACTATCACAAATTGTTGGAATTGCGAAATCTCGACTTTTATGTTGCATAAAAAATGTATATATATAATACGTTGCAGACAAGAGAGCGTCATATCAAATCATTATTTCCAAGATTCAGAGATCTTTCTCTGAATGCCAAAATTGTGCCATTCTGTATGATCTAAGCTCTGATCTTTGTATACACTTTTAAAAGAATGGCATTCTTTTCTCTCCAAGAAACTGTGGATTTCATCAAAATTATAGGCCTATACTAGTTCTTGATCTGGCACTTGATGATTTCTAAATAGGAAATTCACAGGATTAGGCCTACATTTTTTTGTCTGCTAAAATAAGAGGACCCCCCCCCCCCCCAAAAAAAAAAAATGCAAAGTAGTTTTTTTTTTCAAATAAATATGTAAAATGAGTTCTTATGTAAATATTAAGCTCATAAATTCCGAATGGCTTCCGGTCTGGCTATGACAGACATGGGGGCTTCTAAGTGCCTGCTTGGTCTGTAATCTAAGGGCGGAACATGCTCTATATATAATCTCTGGCGTCACAAGTTATCTCTGGGATTGATATTTACACTAAGCATCAAATACAGTTCTCTTGTCAATCAGGGACTTTTATCTCGCGACCCTCCCGCAGATACACAGTTTCTCTTTCTCTCCTCACTCTCTCTCTCTCTTTCTCTCTCGCTCTCTCTCTCTCTCTCGTTCATTCTTTATGTCGCTCTTTATATAAATTATATTTATCACTTTCTCTTCACTTTCTTGTTTTATCTTCTTTTCTTTTCTTTCTTCCCTCAATTTCTTTCTTTGTATCTTCTCTCGCTCTTTTATTTTTTGTTTGTTTCATTTTATCTCAGGCTTTCTCTCATACTATCCTCCTCCTCCCCCTCTTTCACTCTTTCTACCACTCTCCCTCTTTTTTATTTTTTATTTTTTTCTCTTACAATTCCTTCAGTTTCTCTTTTTTTTTCGTTCTCTCTCTTTTTTTCTATTATCTCCTCTCGTTCTTACCCCCCCCCGCTCCCTAGTATCTCTCTCTTTTTTTCTATTATCTCCTCTCGTTCTTACCCCCCCCCCCGCTCCCTAGTATCTCTCTCTTTTTTTCTATTATCTCCTCTCGTTCTTACCCCCCCCCCCCCGCTCCCTAGTATCTCTCTCTTTTTTTCTATTATCTCCTCTCGTTCTCACTTAAGGAAGTGCGAGGGGGGGGGGGGTAATTTTAATTGATCTTAATCTCTATCTCTGTTTTATTACTTCAGATTTTATTTGTTGTTTTTTCCGTCCTTTTCTTTCCTTTCCGTTGTCGTTTTTCTAAGAAGCTTTCTTTAGAAGCAGGCGTGAGTAGAAGACTACATGTCCGACACGCCACTGGGGCGAATGGAAAGTCAATTAAAGGAACAAGTCACACTTATCTCCCTATTTCTACGTCTAGGGAATTTGTACTTGTGGCTTGTGTGTATGTGTGTGTAAGTGTTCGGTTTCTTACCATTCCATTAGCGGTTATAAAGTTCAGAGGCCGGAAGTCAGATCAGACTAACACTATAGACTCATTTCTCTAGTATTGACGTAACCCCCCCCCCCTCTCTCTCCCCATTCATCTTCCTCATCTTATTTTTTCAAAATTTTAAATCTAGCCTTTTTTTTTTCTCTCTTAACATTTTTATCTCATTTAGTGTTGTCTGTGGGAATTAGGAAACTTTAAATCAATTCATGGTTGAATTCTCCCAGTCCAGGAATTCACATTGGCACTATTAGTGATCTTTATGTTTTTATATGGTGGTCTGTTTTTAAATGGGCGTTTAGATTTTGTGATAATTTGATGAAGGCCGTAGGTAAAGTATTCCGTCCGACTGCATTGATCCATAAGGCCATAGCATTCATAGAGTCTGTTTGTTTTTTGTTGTTGTTGATGAATACAGTTTTTAAAATGAAAGCCAAAGTTTGAATCCATCTTTGGGACTCAATGGCACAGCTTTCTTGGATGATTTTTTTACTATGCAAAGGACAATTTACGCCGTCTGCTATATTGTTTCGTTTATTATTTGTAACTCCCACGAAGAATCCCCTTTGAGAGATTATTGCTATGTCAGAGTTAATGCCCCTGTCATACAAGTTTGGTTGTTGTTGGTTTTTACTCTCCCGTCTATCTCGGTAGGTGTCACACTTTGTTTTGTGTTTCACACTAAACTTTAAAAAATATATATAGGTTTCGGTTCGTATTCTAGCCTGTCTGTCTTACCTTCTTTCTCTGTTTCTTTCTCTCTCTCTCTTTCTTTCGTAGTTTCTTTTCCTCTTATTTCTCTCTCGCTCTTTCTTACTTTCTTTCCTTCTATATTTCTATCTTTCTCTCTTTCTCTAGTTTCTTTTTTACTTTTTTTCTTTCTTTGTTACTTACTTAATTTCTATCTTCCTCTCTCTCTCTCTCTCTCTCTCTCTCTCTCTCTCTCTCTCTCTCTCTTTCTTCTTTCTTTCATAGTTTCTATGTTTCTCTTTTTCGCACAATTGTCCTTTCTTAATTTCTTTCTTTTTTTTTCAATAATGCGTATCTTTCACTGTTCTAGTGTACTTTCAGAAGCATATAGACAAAATTCATCCTTGTATTGTCAGTAGCCTACAACAATATAAACAACTTCCTTACAATTTGGCAAGTCAGCTGGAGAGCCCCCATTTTTTTACGTGGAGGTTGATGGTATAGAAAAGCTGTCAGCTAGTTGTGAAAGGTTTAGATTATAGCCATACATTTAATAATAAATGTAACCCCCTTTTAATCCATTTTAAAACATATTCAATTTGTTGTTAACAATGTATCCTCGTGTCAAAATTAGACTTGTGAAATGTAAGACTTCACTTTAGACAAGTCATGGTTATTTCTATAGCGTTAGCTCGTGTTTAGCATAATTAAAGTCATTTTGTTTTGTTTTCACATCTACGGTATTGAAGGAAATAACATAAATGTCTATTTACATTTTTTTTATGGACCACGGAGACGAGCTTCAATGGGGAAGGATCGGTCATCCCCACCCGGGAGTGTTCGTTCATTCTGCGGTGGTCCGTGTGGTGGTCGTCCCTGTGCCTTTACACGCGGCCGCAATTTTCACACTTATATAGCGCGACGTGAACAAGTGAGATGGGGTGATAGTTCAAAGGCTGGAGGTCGTGACCAAGGCAGATCGAATCTCATCCCGACAGTTCGGGGTCTGTGGATCGAAGTGTGACATGTCACCCCCCAGACAGAAGATAGGGTGTGACATTTGGAATAGAAATCAAACATTCAGTGTTGCCCCCCCCCCCCCCTCTTCCCTTCCGACCCTCTCCTATTATTTTTTTCGGCTTTGGTTTTCACCTCTTATCGCCGGCCCACTCATTGACGCTCCCTTCCCCCCCACACCATTCCCATAAACACCCACCCTTCACCTTATCAATTGGCATTTCAAAGACTTTGTTGTTTTTTTTCTTCTTCTTTATCTACATGTAAAAATAACATTTACCTCTATATTGAGTTTTGTACTGCTAAGTTATCTAGGCACGAAGCTTAGGGTCCCTTAAAAAAAAAGTATATTATGCCCTACCTCTATCATCACTCTCTATCTACCCACCCCCTGCCTGGGAATAGTGCGTAAATCACAGAATTGTTGGATTGTGGGGTAGGGCGGAGAAAAGGTGGTGGCTGCGTTTTGCGTAAATCTTTTCTCCCTTTGGAAAACAAAACAAAACAAAAAAAAAAAACGTGCGCTCTTGCTGAAGCCTCGGAAATGATTGAGTTAATCCACTGGAGTTTGTTCCATCGTGTGCCACTTGAAAAGCAAACGATTTATGGGACCTTTTCGCAAGTGATTTATGTTGGTGCGCGCTTGTGAGTGTGTGTGTGTGCGTGCGTGTGCTAGAGAGTGTGCGGGTGTGGTTGAGTTAAAGAGCTTCTAGCCTCAGTAGCGCGTTTGAAATGTTAGTGAAGTGTACAGCCCCCCCCCCCCCCCCTTGTCACTACAAGAGACACCGAAACGTTCGATCTCTAATGTAGACTATATACTTGGAATTGTACAAACTCTGTCTATGGTTGCAGGTGTAACAGTGTACCGGTACTTTGTAACGGTACTTTTTTCTTTCCTTTGACGAATCGAATCATAAGTAGTGAATCAAAACGTACTTTTTGTAAAGGGGGGGGGGGGAGAGTTTGTTTGTGTGAAAGCATTTGCGTTTAGCCAATAGTGAATGTTTTCATGACGGGTTATCAATTTTTGATGGTTTGTTAGTTCAATAGATAATCGTGTATCGCGGATACATACAAATAGATTAAAACTAAGGATTGTCTTTGACATCCACGAGAGAGAAATTGCGTGCGGGTTTTCCTCCAAACTGATACATCTAAAGTATTCTAAAGCCACAAGTTATATTTTTTTATGCATACTTCAGTCTAACGTGAAAATTCTGCTTTTTAACGTGGGTGGGCTGACATGGAAGAAGTGGAAGTTATTCAGACCTGAATATCTATTACGTAAAATATTTGTAATTTTAGACCCGATTACAAAATGTATTACTGGGAAAGTTATATAATTCTGCCTCGTTTTTTTTTTTAATTGTTTTTTTTTTAAAATAATTTCCCATTTCATGCTTATGCAAAAAAATAATATTTAACATTTAAATGAAAAACTGTGAACTGAAAAGTAAAAATGCACTTCTTACATTTAAATGTAAAAACAACAACATTTTAAGACACATTCGGCGTTAAAGCTTGCAATTAGAAATGTCACTTTGTCTCCATCGGCATAATTATAATTCGGATAACAAAGGGGTAGGGGGCGGTAAAAACCACAGCAACAACCAATGACAACACTCAACTTGTCAAATTAATAGTTATTATTATAATCATTTTTGGAGCCCCCGCGTGGTCCAAATCTTATATTGCATTTTTTGTTATTAATGTTTTAAATTATGTTTAGTTACTGGTTTTCCTGTTTTGTTCAGACAACCCATTCCATGCCACTAGGGATAAAATAAGGGTCCCCATATGAATTTGTTCTCGTACAAGGGATAAGGAAAGTGTTTTTGTCCTTATTCTATTGTGTTGTATTTCCAAACGTGAATTTAATCCATTGTGCCACCGTCCACCCCCACCCCACTCCCTTTAACGCCCTTTAACGATTGACTTGTGTTGATTTGCAAGCGGCTAATTTTTTTTTAACGTATTGGTTTTATGAATTACATTTTAAAAAGAATAGTTGTTTAATGAATTCTGAGAAGTGAATAAATTTATTTTCTTCGGAGTACCGGGGAGAAACTGGTGAACGCTGTTTCATCGGGCCTATGGATCAAATTCGGTCCGACGGGTACTTTTACCGGGGTATATGCGCATACCAAGAGATCTTTATGCAAATTGTTTCTGAAACGTATGGAGATCTGATGCAAGATGGCTGCTCTGAGTTAAAAGCGACACTTTGATATTGGCGCATTAATTACCAGTAAATATTTCTGGATAGTTTGTCGAAATAGAGTACACCGGGCATGCTAAATGAGACAGCATGGATAGAGAAATGGCCGTCATCGTCGTGACCTTACAGCCTCACTGCCCAGTTCATCACCGTATGATGTTGAACTCGATGCTGAATTATTATTCCCCACCTAAACTTTGAGAACAAATTATTAGAACACAGGTAGTTCTTGTACGCAACACAATTATTCAAAAGCATTTAAACTCTCTGATTTATTGTCAAGATAACTGAAGAGATACAATGTATCGATGGTTGAATCGGAATAAAATGTTCATACATTGACCTAATTCCCCCCAAAATAAAAACATCAGCCAAAAAAAAATAAATACATTACAAAATAATAAACATAATTATAAAAAAGTTATTACATTGATCATTCAGAAAAGCAATAATAATACAAACTTATAGTAAAACAACAAATATGTAAGGTATACATTTCATACCCCCGTTGGTCCTTGGTGGAAAGTGAAGCAAGGGGATTGCGTGGCCAGCATAATAGTCGTGGGCGACCCCATAAGTGCTCATCAGATACTGTATATATTACATGATATATCTTTGTTTTTTGTTTTTCATAAACGGAGGGTAACATCATTTATAAATAGACCAAATGCTATTTTGGGCGCCCGTCTTGTTCAACGCCCCCCGCCCCCTTTTCTTTTTCAATTTTTACACCGACGCCCTTATAAAAACAAAAATAACGATGACAAAGTAAAATTTTTCTAAAAAAAATAATGGACCACCAGTGTAAACATACAAATATGTCGGCGGACGGTGGCTATTAGAGATCTTTTGAGCCCACACCGTCCTACTGATATGTTTTCTGATGTCTTCCCTGCTATGCCCAAATTTTAGAGATCTAGCTATTCACGGATCTTATGCAAAAGTTCCGATCATCAATTCCATTGCGAAGATAGAATGAAAAATGTAATTCTAAGACTTCGGCCAAAGAGCTCTTCCAGAGATCCAGCTGGATGGACTCGTATTTCCTGTTCCTCTAAGTATGAAAGACACAAATATTCCACCTCGACATGTCCATTCTCTGTAGATTACAATTTCCTTATTAAATGTCACACATTTTATTTCAGAAAAAAAATTAAAACAAAAATATAATTATAAAAATTTGGAAAACTTTAAATATTTTAAAATTATTTTTGTGAAGTCCATTTTTTCTCAAAGAATCCGAATGTGTGGAATTTACTACGTACAATAGATAGTGGAGAGAAGTCTAGGACAGTAAGAAAAGCAAGTTTCTTCATGTTTCTTATTGAATCAAACATTGAACTCAGACAGATCGCGTTAAGATTTAATTCATAATTCGAATTCATTGGACGCTTTTATTGTTTCCCTTGTCGTGTTCATAGTTATCTCGTCTATTTTAAACAATTTTTGGTTAGGACATTGTCCGGTACTTTCGTCCCATTTTTTGTTAATGCTACGCCGGTTGCCATGACAACTTCATGGCTGAAGGCTGCACGGAAGTGGCCGCCGCTACTTTGTTGGGCTTCTTCCGGCAGAGTATGCAGCCGGCTATGATCCCAGCCACGGCCAGACACACTGCGACGGTGGTAATCACGGCTATGACGATCGGCATCAGCTGGACGATGTCGCTGGTGGTGGAGTCCCTGGTGGTCGAGGCTGTGGGCGGTGGCTGCGCTGTGGTGGCTGTGGTTTTCGCCGCCGGGGGAGAAGGCGTGGCCACGGTGGCGGTTGCAGTCGTGGTCGGTGCGGTCGTTGTTGGTATCGTGGTTGTTGTTGGCGCCGACGTTGGGGTGGTCACTGGTGTAGTAGTTGTTGTTGGTGCTGTTGTTGTCGTAGGCGGTGTTGTTGCTGCCGTGGTGGTGGTTGGGGTTGTCGTTGTTGTAACGGTTGTGGTCGTGGTTGTTGCTGCTGTGGTTGTTGTCGGCTCGCAGTCTGATTTTATTTGTTTCCAGGAGTCTTTCAATGAACGACCGGCGTACTTCCCTGTACACATTGGAGATAGTATATTAGAATTACTCTGTAAGAGACTGGCCAACCACAGTGCAGTACAATCACACTGCCAGTTGTTGTTGCTCAAGTCTACTGGCCCTTGACTGCCTTGAAGCCATGCCGCTGTTGAGTTTGGTAAAGACGTTATACCTGTATTGCTCAGATTGATGGAAGAGAGGGTTAAACTATCAAAGGCGTCCACTGCTATACTTGTGAGTTGGTTACCGCTAAGGTCCAAGCTCCCCACGAGACCTCTCAAGTCTGTACGGGAAAGTTGAGTTATTTTATTGTTGCTTAGGTTCAACACCTTTGGTTGTGTTGCAGCGTTTTTGACAGCAGTAGACGGTATTGCAGTCAGTAAATTAGAAGAAAGGTCGAGTTTGTCTAAAGATGTCCCAGTAAGACAGTCATCTGCCACTGAAGATATTTGGTTATGGGAAGCCGCGACATTTCTCAATGTCCCGAGATTACTAAATAATCCGTTAGTTAAACTTGTTAAATTTAAACTGTTTATTTCTATTGTCACTATAGTGTTCAGTGGTTTAAAAACAGCAGGGTCCAAGATTGGTATTGGGTTATTGGATAATATTAAGGTCTGAAGCTGTGAAAGTCCAACAAATGCTGCATTGTTAAATGTTAACGAGATGTTGTTGTTGGACAAATTTAGTTCTCTCAATGAAGTCAATTTTGAAAATAGCGTAGCAGTGAGTCCAATAATAATATTGTCACTCAAGTCTAATATTTCTAACATCGAAAGTCCATTCCAGGTAGTAGCTGAAAAACCTTTAATTTGATTGTGTGGAAAGTACAATTGCTTGAGATTTCGCATGGCGGTAAATGGCGACACGTAAAATTTTTCGACGTGAGCATTGGTCAAATTTAAAATGGCCACATCAGTGTAGTTTGACAAATATTCTGGTCTAATTAGACCGATTCTAGCCCACTGGTCACATGTTCCGTTGGCCAGTTCTAAGTAGCGAATGTCACGCGGCAGCGGCACGTCTTTGGGACAGATAGCTCCACACACTGCGCGTCCTCCAGGATCACACACTGAACACAGCGGTGTAGCACTGCACTGTCCATCCACCAACACACCAAGGGAACTTAACAAAAGCATATAGATTTGAAGCAGCGCCATACTGAACAGAGAAACTCTTTATAGTCCAATTAGATTCGTAAGCACAGGATGAAGGCGCTATTGTCAATGAGTGTACGGATGAAAAATTGGATTTCACGTCTCAACACTGAGACTTATAAACGTTTCCACTCAACCTGTATTGTTCTTAGTGGTATTTGGCAGTCTGAAATTAATATAATGTTGTTTTTACAATTACCTCTGAATGAAAACTTCCCATCAAAGAGTCAGATTGTATAAGCTATGGAATCTCTAGTGATACGATTCTCCTGCTGATTGAATCACTGATTGAGAAACACAGAAACAATCTCCACTGTTTGATGTAACGAACGTCTCCACGTGAAAACCAAAACTCTTTAATAGTGAAAACATAAGGCTTAATCGATTCCGGTCCTTTTACAAACACTTGTTTGATGTGTGTTGCAAGCTGACAATCAAGTTCACAGTGTTACTTAGTTGATAAATGGTGTCATCGTGAGGTCACGTTGAATAAATTATCATGTTCCTCGAAGACACAATTTGATCTTCCATTTTAATTTGCTTTTACAAACGTACCTCTCCCTATAGGGTGCTTCGCGGCTATTGGTTCGCATTTGGGGACACGTTTTCTCCCCTCTTTTTTAAAACTTCATTTTCCATTTTATTTATCAAATAGATTTTGCCTCGGGGAGTGGGGGGGGGGGGGGGGCTAAAACGGTTGGTATATCTACATAGAAACATTGGAAACATAGATCCTCCCCGGCCGACTTTCAGTCCAACACCCGCCCCCGCCCCTTCCCTCCCTTCCACCAATAGGATTATTGCTTGTCAAATTATCAGAAAATGTTGATAAACTGTGTAAAAAGGTGAATGGTGAAATTGAAGGGTGGTGAAAGGCGGAGGGTGTGGGGGAGGGGAAGGTAAAAACCCCGTGATGTTATCAAAATATTTTGAGCACAACTTGAACATAGCAACATTTCAATGGTTCTCATAGTTTACATTTGCTCATCCTAATTGTACGATGTGTTTTGGGATCGTCAATCTTTCAATATATACTACCCTTGATATAAGTGGTTATTCATATTCATAATCGCCTGTTTCCCCGCCTTGGGTATAGGCCACAAACAATAGCTCTCCAGGCATCCTGCTCCTTAGCAAGTCTCTCTAGCTGTCTCCAGTTTTGTACCACCATGCTGGTGTCTGAGTCAAGTTCTTATGTTGAAGTTAGTGAAAAATAAAGTGTCCCATCGAACCAAATCGTTCCATAGGGCCGGCAAAGCAGCGTTCATTAGTTTCTGTGGCCAAGGCATGTAAGAAGATTGTATGACCAGACGCCTTTACTTTACTCCAACTAAAGTCAGATACCCTTCAGAGCTGGGTAGACTCAGGGACACCCTCCAGACCCAGGACCTTCGGTATGACTGTCTCAACCTTTTTCGGCTCACCGCCCCCTTTTACATTTTTTTTCCGCTCACCGCCCCCCAACTTAATTTTAGCGGAAACATTTGTTAATTAAATGGAGATAATTAAACCTTTTCATTTGAGGTAATCTTTCAATTTGTTTTTCGTTTAAAAAAAATTAAATAGCTTGCATTTATAACTTTGAAATGATATGATAGAACTGTAAAAAAATAATTGAAAATTGTATAAATATTATATGACTAAAGAATTTATATGAATATTTTTAAGCATTTCAATTACTACCCAGTTTGTATAATTACTACGTATCTATACAGCTATTATGGTTACCTCGTTACGAAGGCTTCAAGCGCAGTAAAGGACGTCTCGGTAAAAGTACATCAAAATAGTATTATAAGAGTAATATTAGCAGATTTTAAGGCGACAGTCCGGTGAACCAACCATAAGACGAGACGGCCGCATACCATATTTGCCAAATACTGACCCCCCCCCCTACTTCATCGAAAAGTCATTGCGATTCTTATTTGTTCAATAATATCTATGCCTACTGTTGGGAGATATCAGATATTTAGTAGCACTTGCGTTTACATCATATTTCAACCAAAAACTAATCGATTCAAATAACTGAGTTGTTGAAATTATAGCAGGTAAGTATGTACCGCCCACTTGCCCTTCATCGCCCCCCAATCGCCCCCGGGAATGTTATCGCCCCCCTAAAGCTTCTAATCGCCCCCTGGGGGGCGATATCGCCCCCGTTGAGAACCTATGATCTAAGCTTTCAGCCCACCATTGACACTCCCTGGGCCACCGTTGTCACACAAAGGTAGAGAGCTACCAACTACTTTACTGGATACCTTTATGGAAACTTCAGGGAGATAGAGTCGTATACCTTGAAGATGCTGAAAGGAATCTTTTTTTCACTTGAAGTAATGCCTGGATAAACCAAAGACTATATTAAGATGGATCGCTTGCTCTGTTTTTAGACTTTATATGCCCTTTTTCCCGTGAGCTACCCATAAAGCTGTTTTAAATTACTTCTACGCTCCTAAGATTACATTAAAGGTTCCCGCTGTATACAACTTTAGATTTTAAATTTTAATTTTTCATCACATCGATTGAATAAAACTCAAGTGTTCAGTGCAAAAAGGAATCGGGAATTTCCGTAAAGAAGTCATTCGAGTCATCAAATAGCAGAAATATTAAAGCAAGCGGTCCATCTTATTATACTATAGTCTTTCGATAAACTAACAATCTAAATAGGCTACACTCTTTTAAATGTAAACATGTGGTTCCCCAAGCAGCTGATCTTTACAGGAGGGCCCCGCCGAATGGAGCTAAATAGTTCATTAGAACGTGTGTATTATTTTTTTTTCCATTCGATAGAAAATGCGACATAAAGAGCATTGACCTAGGCTAGGGGAAAAGCGCAATATGGAAACATTATTTTACAAAATATAAAGGGCATCTGGGGAGAAAAAAATTCTAGAGCCACTGGTTCAACTATGAAAAACCAGGAAAATACTAACATATGAAAATAAATGGAATGAAAACAGTACACTTTAATGTTGGCATTTCATGTTGTTGGTATTTTATTGATCTGCGATACTTGATAAAGTTATCGATAGAATTATCACAGAAATAAAAATAAACAGTCGTAATGGTGCGGTATAAACACATGTATACACAATCATAATGTAGTGTTTTATTTATAAACACATTAATACACAATCATAAAGTGACGTTTATTTATATACAATCATTATGTAGTGCTTTAATTATAAAGACATTTATACACAATCATAATGTAGTATTTTATTTATAGACATTTTAAACACAATCATAATGCAGAGCTTTATATCTAAACATATTATTTATACACAATCATAATGTAGTGCTTTATTTATAAATAAATTTATACATAAATATATTATAAAGTTGAAGAATATTTATACAAAATTATAATGTAGTACATTAGTATAAACACGTTTATGTACATCATAATTTATGTTATTTTTTATTTAAATTTTTATAGACAAACAATAAGTAACGTTTTTTTTAAAAACACATTTTACACATTTGTAATGTGACGCATGTTTAATAAAACCATCTTATATACAATAATAATTTGGCGTTTGGTTAAAAAAAAATGGCAACTTTACACAGTCATAATACAACGCTTATATAAAACACTTTTGATACACAATAATAATGCAGCGGTTTATTTAATGACCCTTTTTTTATACACCATCATAATATATGGTAAAAAAAAAATGATTTATACACAATGATTCTGTAATTATCATTTATAAACGCATAGATTAATACGCAATCATAACGCAGTTCACATTTACAACCAAGTTTATACACAATTTAAACATTAAGACAGCATATTCGAATTAGATTAAAGGACACACACACACGTTTTACATTCTCTTTTCATAATTTGTTAACTAAAAATAAATTAAATTTTTTATTTACATTTTACTTAATCCAAATCTAAAAGAAAATGTTAAAATATATGTATAAAAAATTAGTTTGATAAAAATATATAAACTGTGTTAAAATAATAAAAAAAAAAAACATAAGCATCGTAGGTCGTAAGGCAATAGAACAGCTACACAATAAATAGTTTAGATTTTGTTTTAAAAGTGCGTTAGCCAAGGGTCGGCAACCTACGGGCACGCGTGCCAGACTTGGCACACAGAGCGATTTTCATTGACACGCGGAAGAATCCCGAAACAGCAATTCAAGCCACTTCTAATAGAAAAGGCGAGATGGTTATTAGGATCCTGGCACGCTGAATGAATTAGAAATCCTACTTCGGCACACTATTATGAAAAGGTGTGCCGACCTCTTGGCGTAGGAGATTTTCTGGTATAAAGCAAAGCTCCAAAATGGACGCAATTAAAATTATATTAGTAGTGGTCTTATTGAATAGTTGACATAAGATCGTATACTTTGTATACAGGACAGGATTTCTTAGACCGTCAATGAATTGTCACAATTGTATAAATAGTATTCTAACGTATTTGAATTACTATTACAAAGTATTTACACCGTAAATGGCCGAATACAATTCATTGGGTCTTGTTGTGTATTTTATCAGCTTGTAGACAAGTTAGTATCTTTTTATTATTGTGACTTTTATATTACTTGAGCTGCGAAGAAAGGATGTGGTAGAGCAAAAAAAGAGAAGAGGTGCGGTTTAAATGCCAAGAAGTAGCAGCGGACGTATCATTTCATTAACTGAGCAGGTGCCTCATTGTTAGTCCTAACATCTAGGGTTAAAAATTGTCTTTTCCCCCCGAGTCATAAGTTGCCCGTCCTGAGTGTGCCCCCTACCTTACGATGGTTATCTGACATCGGTTGGGGAAAAGAAAGGCGGGGGGGGGCGGTATCTTGATTCCCCGAGACCATTGAAAGCTAGTGAGCGTTTTATCTAAAACTGAAGTTTACTGCGATCAAAGATTCTTCATCATTTAGAGTCAAGGATATTAACTCTGAGAAGGAACCTAGTCTGTTTTCCCGACCCACCTACTTGAGCAATGTGCAAACACAAAGGGAACACACACATTGGCGAATAGTCAGACTCTTTCGACCTTTAGTTTCTCCAAAAGGGAAAAACCTGAAACACCGATGGAAGCACATATAACGATCAAGCTGTTGCCACAGCTAAAATAGTGCCAATAAATATATGGGCTGAAAGTTAAATATGTTATTTAAACTACCTTTATTTATAAGATTTGAAAAAAAAAAAGTAATATGTTAATATTTTTGTTCAACGCTATTATAGAGTGCTTGCATTTTATACGTATAAGAAATTACAACATGGGCTTGATATTAGATTATACATTTCAAAGTATGTCCTTGTATCGAGAAGGATTGATCAACAATTCAATTGAGTATGGTATTTTTGAATGACATTTTGTTTTTCAATGAATCCTGAATTCAAAGTTTGCAAAAGTCAGTTTGGATTGCAGGAAGTCTTCCGGCAGAGTTATGTGGGCTGGAAACCCGTGTGTCAAGTCGGCTGCCAGGCTAGTTTCATTGGTGGCAGCGGCTGAACCTGCGCCTTGAGCTTGTTGGTTTTCCTGCACAGGTAGCACCCGGCGATCAGCCCTGCCACGGCGAGGCACAGGGCGACCGTGCACACGGCGGCCAGAACGATGGGCATGGCTTCCACCAGGTCGTTTTTGGAAGGCGCCGCCGCCTTCTGGAGGGGGCCACCCGTCGCCGGTGCGGGCGTCGTCGCCGGCGTTGAGAGGATTCTAGGCGCTGGGGTGGTGGAGGTGGTGGTAGACGTAGACGTAGTCGTGCTGGTGGTTGATGTTGTCCTGGTTGTTGTGGTTGTCGTAGGCGTTGTGGTTGACGTTGTGGTAGGCGTTGTGGTAGGCGTTGTAGATGGCGTGGTCGACGTGGTTGGCGTAGTCTGGCTTGTTGACGCTGCAGTAACGAGAAAGAAAAAAAGCTTTCATAACCAATTTTTATGAAACACTAAGCCTAATCTAGAATTTGAGCAATTGCTACATAGAAGGCATACGGATGACATTGACAGTGTCCACTTAGTCAAAGCATGAATATAATTAGTGACTACAGTAACTACTTAACTTTTTTTTCACATAACTTTGTTTTTGTATCTAGTGTATTTAATAGTCAATGTCCAAACGGGTTGGGATAGATTAGCTTAAACTTTGAAAAGTTTGTCATTTTCACTATAATGAAAAAAACAACACAACAACATAGAACAACTGAGTGAGAAGTTAGTGTCACTAAAAAATGTTATCTTATGTTCGTACAGCAAGAATAAAAATATCTTAATTTAGTTCACGAGAAAGACAATAAGCCTTGAGTCGGTACAAAGAGAATTATTTAAAAAGGGAAATATGTAGGCAAACAGCTGTTTATGTTGAAAGCTAAACAATTTCGCTTATTTGAAGATTGTTTGTTGGGTTTCTTATAATCATAAACACCACATTAAAGCTCAGAATAGAAAGTTTTAGTCTGTATACGGAACAATTCACAACTAAAAATTCAATTGCGACTACATAATAAAGTTTTGTGATTTTTTTTTTACTATCGTAAAGTTTGGGAATTTCTTTGAATGACTTTAAAGAAAGAATAAAGTCAAACAAATTATTATTGAAATAATATTGCCACACTGTTCATTGAAAAAAAGGTAAGATATTTTTTTTTTAAATTAATGTCTAGAAAGAGCCTATAAGGAAAACATAATTCATATATTGTGATACCGTTATGTGTCAGTAATTATTCAGTAACTTAACATCATTTTAAACACTAATCAAAATGCTAGACTAGACTCAGACCACGGATGAGCGTAGGATGCAATAATTGTCTTTACAATATTAGCGTCCGTAATAAGATAATATGCTTCTGGATGCATGTATCACTTACCTGTGGTACTGAGTGTAGTTGTAGCTGTTGTTGTGGTCAGGCAGTCGGCCTCCATGTTGGGTGTCGCCAGGTCCAGAGACTGACCAGAGTATGCGGCATTCCCTGCTCCACACGTAGGGTATACAACACTTGAATTTCCTTTGCTGGAGAGTACTTCGGCCAGCCCGAGTGTGCCACAGTCACACTGCCAGTTTGTATTGGATAGATTTAGTGTCGCGTTTGTAGTCTTCAGCCATTGCTCCGCTGACTTGGGCAAAGTGGTCAGTCCGGTGTTGCTGAGGTCCAGGCTTGAGATCTGCAGCCCATCCAAAGTTCCGTTTTCAATTTTGCCTATTGGATTTCCGCTGAGATTTACATTGCGCACGTGGGCGTTTCTAAAGAGATCACTAGGGATTTGATGAATTTGATTGTTGCTTAGATCCAAAGTCTGAACACTGAGGTCTTTGATGTCTGCGTTGGAAACAGTTGCGATAAGGTTGTGAGAAAGTGACAGTTTCATTGGCTGATTGGTGCATCGTTTAATGGCTGCAACTGGAATGGATGATAGTTGATTGTAAGATAAGTCAAGGTCATTTAATGATGTTCCTACCAAACTGTCATCATCCAAGGAAGATATTGAATTGTTTGAAAGGTCAAGGCGTTTCAACATTTGGTTTTGTGAAAACATGCCTGGTGGAACTTGCGCTATGTTGTCACTCTCTAACTGTAGAGTTTGAAGTTTGGTCAGCGGCTGGAATGTGTCTTTGTCAATGTAAACCAACGGATTATTGGATAGAATCAAATTCTCTAAACTAACAAGTCCAGAAAATGTCTCATCGTAAATATTTTTCAACTGGTTGTGTTCAAAGTTTAAAGTTTTCAGGCTAGTCAAAGTTGACAACGATCTATTCAACGTGGCTAATAGAGAGTTGTAGCTTAAATCCAATTCTTCTAATTTGGTTAGTCTTAACAAATGGTTGCCGTAGGATTTCAAAATGTTGTGTGCTAAATTCAATGAGCGGAGATTTGTTAAATTTTGAAATGGTGCCTGCGACGGCGATGGATGGAAGATGATCATATTAGAATGTGTAACACTCAGATGTTCCAGTTTCCCATAATTAATGAAATCGTCTTTTCTAAGAGTCCATGTTACCGATGTGATAACGCATGTACCGTTTCCTGTTTGTATATATGTTGTGATGTCTGCGGGCAAATTCACTTTGGACGGACACACATAGTCACACACAGCCGTACCGCCTGGGTCACACCGTGTACAGTTTGACGGACACTGTCCATTGGTGTGTACAATAAGCATCATAAATACAATATAAATACCATTCAGATTCCGATCGACCATTTTTACATTGAACCGGTCGTATTGCAATAAAAGAGTGAAAATTCTTTTGCTTAGAATGTCTTTTGAAAGTAAAATACAGTAAACACGAATGTTCAATTTTAAACTTACTATTGAAAAGGTTTTTTAATTAGAAATTTTATATATCCAATCCATGACTGGAAAGAAAAATTGTTTGTGTAAATTCACAGTTCAAGAACAACATAAATTCAGGAGTCTACAACACAAGGATGAAAATCCAATATTTGAAGCATTCACTAATAGATTTTCAACAATAATTAATTCCTGCTTTTGTAGTTCAAAATCTCACGAGATTTTTTACAATTTTGGTGAATTTAAGACAATTTCTTCCTGTTTGAAATGAAACACACACATAACGAATCAACTTATTGGTTGAATTTGATGTTTGACTGATATAGCTCCAGTTTAGTAAATCTAACCCGTTTTGTTAGAGTGTTCCGTTATAAGACCGTTCTCTTCAGAATGAAAATAACAACGTGCCTGGCAAAATGGCCCAATCTTAGAATATATAAAAAAAAAAGGTATATTCCTGTTATCTCCCCCGCAATCCAATAGTGTTGTGTCGGTTTTCAGAGAAAGCGTATCGGGGGTGGGGGTGGGGACTATTGCGGCTTGCAATCAATAACGTATTCGGCCGCCACCCTAAACAGTGGTATCACATTCAATTAAGAAAAAAAAAAGGGGGAAAATTTATCAACAAGTCTTTCTAGAAGTTTGTGCGATCATAGCTTTTTTGTAAAATAACGTAGGGGGTCAAAAACAAATGGATGTGTATTCACGGGGAGATCACGATAAGTTGGTAATTTACCCATTAATGGAGTTTGGTCTTTTTCCAAATCCGACACCGATAGCTTTGATGTTTTGGGTTTTGGGCGTGTGGGGAGAAAAGAGAAATTTTGGGGAGATCTTTACTCCCCTCTTCCCTCTCTGCCTCTGCTTCGTCTTCTTCTTCTTGTTTAATTGGTTGGATATGGCGCGGTGGAGGATCAAGTCGACACAAACTGTTGACGCACAGGCAAGGATTTGAATATTTGAGGCTTTCAATTACGAGGTTTTATTGTTTGGCTTTGTTTGTATTTACAAATAAACTAAACGCTTAACATGTTTGTTTGTGGTTATTTCCCCCCTCCCCCTTTGCGGTTGAAGGGGCCTTGGCGACGCCCTCGGGCAGAGGTCGGCAACCTTTTTTATAATGGTGTGCCAAAGTGGGATTTTACATTCATTTAGAGTGCCAACATCTTAAAAGTTATACTGACTTAGCATTCAATTTTTTTTAGAAGAGACTTGAATAACCTTTAGGGGGAAGGGGTTAATCTGCGTGCCATTGATAATTGCTCTGCGTGCCAAGTCTGGCACGCGTGCCGTATGTTGCCGACCCCTGACCTAGGGGAATACACCTATATAAAAGTTTAATGTGTGTTGTTGTTTGTTTTTATTTGGCACAGGAAGTTATAATTTCCATCATCTCGTTATGTAGTGCGGTTGACCCCCAGAAACTCAGTTATTGAATTCCCCATGACGGCGTTCACCAAGACACTATCCCATAATTTCATTCACCCATTTCATACAACTCAATATTTCATCGACCTACTCTCCCAGGAAGTCTTGCGATGTTTTTGAACTGAGAAACTTTCCCTTTTAAAATGTATATATTTTTAGCATTATCATCTTGCCACACTAGTAAATTGATCACAGAACGTGGCTCTGTGTATTCATAGGGTTCTGTGTGAAATCTCAATGGGTTCCATGAAATGTTGATATCTCTGACACTAAATATTGTGTAAGAGGGTGACGATGCGAGGCATGAAAATCTATGGTATCGTATTGTTCACTAAAGTGTAGAATTACAAATTGGCGAGTCCTTTTTTTCTTTATATTTTAATCAGGTTATTTTTTTTTAAATTGTAACTTTATTGCCACTAACAATTTTGTTAGTCATCTCTACTTAGACTGTTCGCCGTCCGGATCCATCAGCCATCTAGACATTCGCCCTTTGGCCCACACTAGCCTATAAATAACATTAAACGGATATAAATGTCCGTAGTATTGTATGGCGTTTATGCTTCGAGGGGTTCAGTCATATCGGGGTTTAAACATTAAATGCTTGTGGGTGTCGGTCCTTACAGAGTCTAAATATCCGCTGAGATGATGTACTTGTTTAAAGGTGTCTGTTAAAATACTTAGGCTTGGACTTTTTCCCGGGACTGGAGGGCGTCTCTGAGATTACCCAGCTCTGATGAGCACCTGACATTGGTTGGGAAAAAGTAAAGGCGGCTAGGCATTGAGCTGGCCACACATCCCCTAGTATGTCAGTATGTCGGGAATATCTGAACCATAATGAGAACTTTATCGGGCATTGTGGCAGCGCGTTCGACTGGTGTACCCGAAGGTCCTGGGTTCAAATCCTGGTGAAGGCTAGGATTTTTTTCCCGTGTCTAGAGGGCGTCCCTGAGTCTACCTAGCTCTGATGGATACCTGGCCTTAGTTTGGGGTAACATTTGCTGGCCACACAATCACCTAGTCACACAATCACCTAGTATGCTGGGCCCACAGAAACTGGTGAACGCTGCTTCACCGGTTCAATTATCAATTTGGTCCAAAGGGTACTTTACTTATATTGTGAACTCCCCCCCCCCCCTTTTTTTTTTGCGACCTGGTGATTTTGCATTAGTGGACCGGTACCAGGTCATGATCTGGCATTTGGAAACTCCGTCTAACTGATAGAGTTAATACTAGTGTGTGCGGGAATACCCTTTTCATTTGATTCTATTTTAGTTCTTCAATGACTCTAGTAGCAACAAATGACACCAATTAATGTTCAAAGCAGTTTTATTTTACCCCTCATTTCACATTAAAGTAATTCCTCTTTAATATCCATATGGACAGTGAAGTACATATTACCTGTCGCTTAGGCCACGGCGTACCAGAGGAGTGTACGGCCAACACAATTAGCCTACTATACCCATTTAAAAAATCGTTCTACGGGTATAAATTAGACCTGGTATCCCAGGTGACTCCCACCAGTTCCTAGAACTTAAATTAGACATTTCAACACAGGACAATTTTTACAACTAATTTTTATTCATTAGAAACAAAAGCACAATATATATATTTTTTAAAGTCAACAATCAAATGTTAAATTAACATTCTAAAAGGTTTACAAAACTGAATAATACTGGCTTGGTTATTTATGTACACAATTAGAACAAAGTGACTTATACGTTTATAAAAGTTCCTTCTAGATAGAAGATTATTACGTCATAGGTCCAGAACTCCTGCAGGGCGGCAGGGATTGGTCGGCGGGCCGTTTTTGTTGACAGTCGGGTGCACCAACCGCAGGGCCGGCGTGCCTCAATAACAAACAACTTAAATTTGTAAACACAATACGGACTTACTGAATAACATATTAGAGTAATATAGACTAGTAGTCATTTCTAAATGTGAACGTATAACATGATACTTTATTAACCAGATTATAGAGATGGTATTGTACGATACAATCATTAGACCTAGACTATTGAATTAGTACCTGAATATTTTGTGAGATTAAATAACCTTTTCAACATAAAGTTAAGCATTGGTTTGAGAATAAATATATGTTTGTTTTAAATTTCAAAGTATTTTAAACGTAGATCTCTTCAGTAAATCACAATTTAATAACACATAAAGGAAATAAAGATGGTGTTGTTATGATAAAACAAACAACTAAACATTACAAATATAAATCTTGCAAAAAATATAAATCTTGCTAAACATTGGTGGATTTGTATATATGCAATGTTGTTGCTATTTAATTTGTTGAAAAATAAATTGGAATGTGTTTTTTTTTGTTCAAGATTTTAAAATATTTGTGTTTTTTTCTTGAAATTATGGATTGGAAAATATTGAAGTGCTTAATATGGAAAGATAGAAATAGTGTTTTCAATGAAGTTTTTTTTACATGCTTGCTATACATAATAACAATATGAAAGGGATTGTTAACGTAGGCTTATTGTTAAGCCATGGTCATGGACATGATTTTGTTGGTTTTCCTACAAAGATAGCATCCAGCTATAAGCCCAGCTACAGCTAGACACAGGGCAATGGTGGTCATAACGGCTAGAACAATGGGCATCAGTTGTACTATGTCGCTGGTGGTCGCGGGCGCAGCCGGGTACGCAGGCTCGTTCCCGGAGCTTCTTGGGGTTTGAGGCTGTGGCGCCTGCAACGCCGGGGTTGTGGGCTGCGATACGGTTGGCGGTGTTGGAGTTGGAGCAGTCGGCGCAAAAGTGGTCGTCGGTGTTGCGGCTAATGTTGTTCGTGTCGTGGTCGCCACTGTTGTAGGTTGAGACGTAGTGATGGTCGTTGTTGTTGTTGGCGCTGGTAGTGTTGAACTCGGTGTTGTTGTTGGCTTCGTGGTGGATGCGGTTGTAGTTGGGGAGGTAATGGTCGTCGTCGGTATTGTGGTGGTAGGAGTTGTTGTAGTTGTTGTTGTGGTTGTGGTTGTTGTCGGCTCGCAGTCTGATTTAATTTGTTGCCAGGAGTCTTTTAATGATCGACCGGCGTACTTCCCTGTACACATTGGAGATTGTATATTAGATTTACTCTGTAAGAGACTGGCCAACCACAGTGCAGTACAATCACACTGCCAGCTGTTGTTGCTCAAATTTATAGTCGCTGTACTGCCTCCGAGCGCCGACGCTGTTGAGTTTGGCAAAGATGTTAAACCCGTATGGCTCAGGTCAATGGAAGAGATCGTTAAGCCATCAAAGGCGTCGCCAGCTACTGTTGTGAGTGGGTTTTCGCTAAGGTCCAAGCTTCCCACGTGACCTTGCAAATCTGCACTGGAAAGTTGAGTTATTTTATTGTTGCTAAGGTTCAACACCTTAGGTTGTGTTGCAGCGTTTTTGACAGCAGTAGACGGTATTGCAGTCAGTAAATTAGAAGAAAGATCGAGTTTGTCTAAAGATGTTCCAGTAAGGCAGTCATCTGCCACTGAAGATATTTGGTTATTGGAAGCCGCGACATTTCTCAATGTCCCGAGATTACTAAATAATCCGTCAGTTAAACTTGTTAAATTTAAACTGCTTATTTCTATTGTCACTATAGTGTTCAGTGGTTGAAAAATAGCAGCGTCTAAGTTTGTGATAGGATTATTGGATAACTTTAAAGTCTGAAGTTGTGATAGTCCTGCAAAAGCTGTATTCGGTATTGCCAATGAAATGTTGTTATTCGACACATTAAGTTCTTTCAATGAAGTCAATTTGGAAAATAGCGAAGCAGTAAGTCCTATAATAATATTGTAACTTAAGTCTAATATTTCTAACATCGAAAGTCCGTTCCAGGTAGTAGATGAAAAACCTTTAATTTGATTGTGTGGAAAGTACAACTGCTTTAGATTCGGCATGGCAGTAAATGGTGAAATGTAAAATCTTTCGACATGGGCATTGGTCAAATTCAAAACTATCAGATTGTTGTAGGTCATGAAATATTCTGGTCTGATGAGGCCAACTTTAGCCCACTGGTCACATGTCCCGTTGGCCACTTCCAAGTAATGAATGTCTGCCGGCAGCGGCACATCTTTAGGACAAATGGATCCACACACGGCACGTCCTGCCGGATCACACAGTGAACACAGTGGGGAAACACCGCACTGTCCCTTGACCGCTACAAGAAAACATAGAATGCTAAAGATTTGAAATACTTCCATATTGTTTGATATGTTCACTGTATTTCCACACTTGCACTGAGACAATAAATAGCTTGGTTCTGGATAGAAAAGTCGTTGTTTTAAGCACAAAATATTCAACGGTTAATTCAGAACGATTGTAAGTTTGCAGCTCCAAAGACTCGAAAATAAAAATATGATCTTTGTAGAATGTCTGAAGACTTAACACAACTGAAGTTCTTTGATTATTTACAGTAAATACATTCACTTTGGCAGATTTCAGTTCCGTAGACTGGCCGAAGCCACGTTCTTTTGGATTGTTATAGTCATTGTTCTTGTTTGGGTGTGTTTCCATGGAGACAACAGACTGAAGTGTCGTAATGGTCTAAATTTGAAGAACTGAAAAAAGAAAACTTGCATCACGTGCTTGCTGTTTGTTTTTTTCGACACCTTCAAGTGTTGGCGTTATGAACAGCAGTCTTGTCGTCATTCGATTGGTTATTGGAATTCAACAATGACTTTATCTTTGTAAACACTTGGCACTTTA
Organism: Anisus vortex; assembly: GCA_949126835.1. Lineage (NCBI taxonomy): Eukaryota > Metazoa > Mollusca > Gastropoda > Planorbidae > Anisus > Anisus vortex. The sequence continues at coordinate 11,861,076 of OX421505.1, forward strand.
TCTTTTAACAATGTTGACATGTTAGCATATAAAGTTGAACAATGCACTTCTAGGACGTCAGTTAATGATCAGTGACGTCTTGGAAATTTCGACTACGCCGCAGAAATATGTTTGTTTTTTTCACACTTGTAATTCTGTTGAATTTTATTTTTTAAATCTCTAGGATTTTGACAGCCGAAATGCTTACATGTGTAGAAACAATCTCCGTTCAAATACTAGACATTTATTGTTTTTTTTTTTTATATATTCTTATGTGACACCTTATTATCTGATAACGTAGACAGATAGGCATATGCCTAGTCTATTTGTCTGGAGAGCCTGCAATACAAATATAATTAAAAGCAGAACAAATGCTCTAAAAAAGATTCTTCTGATATTTTTCTGTTAGAGGTGCGTTACGGTCAAGAGTTTTTTTTTATTCTAATGCGCCTGTTTCAGGTTTAAGTTCTAGACTTAATAAAATAAAACAAATACCAACAAATCTTCGACAATAACACCAGGACATAACGGCATCTTGTTGTTGAACAGTCAAGTGGACGAAGAAGAAAAAAGGTCTAGAGACAAACGCTTTATGAAAGACAAGCACAATATGATTCGTTTGATTGTTTGACTTTCATTTGCAAAGACCTTGGATTATAATGTTAAGAACAGCAGTAGATAATAAAACTTTTTTTTTTGGATGGCACTTGCAAATCTTCTTCAAATGTGTTATTCCAACTTCTCTGAATGTTGCTGGTGAAATTTATATTTACCATACGTTGCATGGTGTTTTTTTTTCTCCATATGCCTATGCTAATTATACGTTTTCGGCCTTCATTGCTATTATTATTAGGAAGAGGCTAGATACCCCAAATTTTTGGGGTAGGAAGACACTTTGTTATTATTATTGTTTGGTTTTGTTTGGCCCGTCGTAAGTTATCATAATTGATGTTATTTAAAGTTAAACACTTACAGATAAAAAAAATAAAAAAATATCATTTGTAAACGTGACATTTTATTAATGCTAAATAAACATAATAGTTTAATATTCAAATTTCCTGCAGATTTGCTACAGCATTTTAAAACGTTTTTCCTTTTCATTAACCCTTTTAGTGTTTGTACTGTTAAATCTTATGATATATAAATATTTTTGTATCCATAACATAATGACAATTTTCATGAACCAGAGAAACTGAAATGAAACAACTAGACTCTACATCTGTAATTGTACATTAATGGAAAATAATTTGACTTGTAGAAAGCAGTCTTTTCTTGTTCAGTAGTGCATACAAAATATAATAAATTGCATAAATTGGAACATTTTAGAATATGATGAAAAGTATGTAACTAATTGAAAAATAGATTACGTGAAATATTAATTTGCTAATATATATATATGCATATACATTTAATTACTTTTTTTTTCTTTTTTTTATTATAAGAACCTAAAAAAAATGATATTTTGAGACTTAACACATTGTAAATATATTATTGTAATTTTAAATAGGCTAATTGAATTGAGACTAGGATTATATTTACTAAGATGTTTAAGACGAAATCCAAAGGCTTCTACTACAAGATACATACAGCGTTGAAGAGATCTACAATAGATTTACACAAAGGATTACAATAAATTTACACAAAGGTTTACAATAGGTTTACACAAAGGATTACAATAGGTTTACACAAAGGTTTACAATAGGTTTACACAAAGGTTTACAATAGGTTTACACAAAGGTTTACAATAGGTTTACACAAAGGATTACAATAGGTTTACACAAAGGTTTACACAAAGGTTTACAATGTGGTTTACACAAAGGATTACAATAGGTTTACACAAAGGTTTACACAAAGGTTTACAATGTGGTTTACACAAAGGATTACAATAGGTTTACACAAAGGTTTACAATGTGGATTACGGCAATAAAATGGCAACTAACTATTGATTAGGTGAATACATTAAATGGATAGATGAGTTGTTCATCGTTTCGTTTTGGTGGAGGACACAGCGAGTGACCCTTCCGTGACGTTTTAGGCCGGCGTACCGTCTATTGATTTGGCCGTTGCCGTAGTAGTGGTCAGTGGCGTTCCCTACGGGGAGGCAGCACAAGGAGGAGGCTGCTCCGTGGAAGCAGCAGTGTCACGGGTCGGCCCCGAGGGCGCCCCGCCGGTTGTCGTCCTAATCACCGTAGTTGTCGTTGTGGTAGAGCATGGTGCGTCAGAGGATGCAGCGGTGGTCATTGTTGTTGTGGTGATCTCCGTTTTTACCACATTGAATGTTGTAGATGACGCACACTGAGTTGTATCTGTAAGCGTAAAACACAATTAATTTCAAATTTACTTTAAAAACAATTAATTGCAAACAATTTATGATATTTCCGTTAAGCAAAATATTCTACTGTATTATAATACCTTTTAAAATCTTCTTGTGTAAACAAAACATTGACGAAAGTTTATTTACACTAAAACATTGTTTTAATTTGTTAGAGACACTGCAATCAAACTCTGGAATACTGTTTAAGTATACATAATAACTTTTGTTTTAAAAATACAACCAGGCAGTATTGAAAAGAATAAACCAGGTTTAACTTTTATTGGAATTGAGTCAATCTAGAAACCTACCTGTGAATGTCTTTGTGGCAGATTCGGCCTTGGTGGATGATGTGGTCTGTTTTGGTGAGGCCTCTGGAAGACACTGGTGGTTGTCTGTAGTTTCTGGTGCCTTCGGGGAACTAACGTTTGGCGTTGTTGTCGTAGACGGAGACTCCGGGTTAGCAACGGGTGTGGTTTTAGGTGTTGTTGTACTAGTTATGGTAGGAGGTGGAAGTGTTGTTGTAACGGATGAAGTTGTTGATTTTGTTGTTGCAGTTGTTGCATCATAGCAGTCTAATTTTATTTGTTGCCAGGAGTCTTTCAATGACTGACCGGCGTACTTCCCTGTACACATTGGAGATAGTATATTAGATTTACTCTGTAAGAGACTGGCCAACCACAGTGTTGTACAATCACACTGCCAGCTGTTGTCGCTCAAGTTTACTGGACCTGGACTTCCTTGAAGCCACGCCGCTGTTGAGTTTGGTAAAGACGATATACCTGTATTGCTCAGATTGATGGAAGAGAGGGTTAAACTATCAAAGGCGTCCACGGCCACACTTAGGAGTGGGTTACCGCTAAGGTCCAAGCTCCCCACGAGACCTCTCAAATCTGTACGGGAAAGTTGAGTTATTTTATTGTTGCTTAGGTTCAAGACTTTAGGTTGTGTTGCAGCGTTTTTGACAGCAGTAGACGGTATTGCAGTCAGTAAATTAGAAGAAAGGTCGAGTTTGTCTAAAGATGTCCCAGTGAGACAATCATCTGCCACTGAAGATATTTGGTTATGGGAAGCCGCGACATTTCTCAATGTCCCGAGATTACTAAATAATCCGTTAGTTAAACTTGTTAACTTTAAACTATTTATTTCTATTGTCGCTATATTGTTCAGCGGTTTAAAAACAGCAGGATCCAAGATTGGTATTGGGTTATTGGATAATATTAAAGTCTGAAGTTGTGATAGTCCAACAAATGCTGTATTGTTAAATGTCAACGAGATGTTGTTGTTGGACAAATTTAGTTCTTTCAATGACGTCAATTTGGAAAATAGCAAAGCAGTAAGTCCAATAATAATATTGTCACTCAAGTCTAATATTTCCAACATCGAAAGTCCGTTCCAGTTAGTAGATGAAAATCCTTTAATTTGATTGTGTGGAAAGTACAATTGCCTTAGATTTCGCATGGCGGTAAATGGCGACAAGTAGAATTTTTCGACGTGAGCATTGGTCAAATTTAAAATGACCACATCGGTGTAGTTTGACAAATATTCTGGTCTAATTAGGCCGATTTTAGCCCACTGGTCACATGTTCCGTTGGCCAGTTCTAAGTAGCGAATGTCACGTGGCAGCGGCACATCTTTCGGACAAATGGATCCGCACACGGCACGACCTGCCGGGTCACACACTGAACACAGCGGGGACACACCGCACTCTCCATCCACCAATACAATTACACAAGCTATGAAAAGTGCGCAGATTTGAACGATCGCCATGGTGACTGGTAATTCTTCAGTAGGTTAGGCCTTTCGATGAGTGTGTTGAAGTCAAAATGTTTTTTTTTTAGTTAGTCAATACTCGGAATCACACGGATAGTAAGTTAAGACTTTAAAGTCCTTAAATTGAAAACCGAAGGTACTCAGAAAAGGCCTGTATTAAAAATAGGCATTAGATCATTTTTTTTCTTGAGCTTTGCGAATTCATGACCTTTAATGTATGAATAGTGAATACTCTTAGAATGACCACGTCAGTGTTGTTCCCTTTTATATTCATTCTGGTCTTCTATTGATACATTCCCTTGGTAACTTCCAACTTTAGTGAAGCGAGTTAGTCAAAATGATAAAACTTTACATTGCGCCATCGCATTCTCGGATTGACACTCTTTCAAATGTCTGCTTTTTTGGGGGGATTAGAAGTCATATTTCAAATGTCGGACCATTTGGTGTTTGATTCCATTGGTTATTGAATTCAATCACACGCGCATTGTTGTAAACACAAGGCTTTGATATCTTTTCAGTGTGATGACGTTTTGGGTAAATAAATCCATTTAGTTCTATTTTATGAGCATTTCTTTTGGTTCGATCGTCAGAATAGTTTAGTGTTGTTTTGTCTTTCAGTAATCGCTTTAAAAGGTAGATAATCAAAGTTTGCAATAGAGGCGAGCGTTCTTATACACCCCCCTTCCTTTCATAGTCTTTAAAAGTGTCAGTGTATTTTAAACACTTTAAACATTGTAAAAACTAAAGATATGATTTTATATTTTATTATTATCAACACACTAGTCGATGTCATGGGTTACTTGTCTTCTTCTTCTTCTTCATAATACTGTGGAGACCCCGTTAGAACCGCAATTTAAATACACATAACAATATTACACATAACAAACAACAATTATGTACAGATAAACGAGTGAAGTCTGAAGTCAAAGCTTGGAAAATATTTTAATATTTCATTTTAAATATTATTACTATTGGTTAATATATTTCAATAGTATATGCTACGTCATGCAGTTGACATGAAAGAAATTCTTGTTTTCTCTCTGTCTCTCTCTCTGTCTCTGTCTCTCTCTCTCTCTGTGTGTTTGTATTAAAAATTTGTGTCTCGCTTTTTTTCTCGCTCTCTCTCTCTCTCTCTCTCTCTAATACTCATGCTACCACGCTGTGAAAGTAATTTTTCTTTTCTTTTATGCTTGTTTGTTTGCGAACATTTAAATACATTTAGTAATTATAAAAAAAAAAAAAACAATCTTGATAAAATCATTGAATATTAAAATATTAAAAGAAAAAATTACAGACATTTTATTTACAGAAGCAAGCATCTTTTTTTATTAATAAATACGAATAGCGTATTTGTTTCTAATAGAAATATGAATATATGAATAAAAATATGAATATGTGCAAAGAACGAAATCTTTCATACGAGTAACAATGTAGAGATTCAGAAAACTGGTTTGAAACAACTTCACCGCGTTAAAACCCTTAAAATCCGAGCTTAGTGATTGGTTAGTGTCTGCACACGAGGTTTCTGCACAGCTGATAAACGATTACTTCCCAGCCAATCAGATTCGGCCCAAAATAACAAATTAATAAGCGTTCAGTTAGTCAATTATAAATAGATGAAGCTCTATAAATCTTGTCCTATTTAATTATAAGCTCTATAGTAGAAAAAAATGTTATTTTAATACATCGACTGACGACAAGTTATTTTATGGTTGGTTATCTCACTCATAATTGATTAGAAATAGTCATCGCACTCCCGCTGTCGTATACGATCACTAGGGTCGATCACCTACGGTCCGGTAGATGAGCGCCTGTGAGTTGAGGAAGTGGGGCGGGGCGTCGGTGTTGCAGGAACACTTGCCCATCCGTGTGTTAAAGTTATGAGCTCGGCCCTTTTTGTGTGTGTTGTAGGTAGTCGAGCACCTGTTGGAGGTGTCGCTTTTTTTGGGCGGGTTTTCTTTAGAGGCTTTGGCGAGAAGTATTGGGAAGGTACTACAGTGTTACATAAGACTAGATCAAACCAAGACGTGCTTGTAACAATCTAATGGGTTGTACACAAGTGGGGCCTGTCTGAATGCTATGATGGTAGCTAGTTCAGTAGTACGAGGGATACCAGGCCGACGCCATTGATGACAGGTGCTGTGTCTCTCGCCTCAGCTGTCTGGTTTTCCTGCACAGGTAGCACCCGGCTACGAGTCCGAACAAGGCCAGGCCAAAGGTCACCGTGCCCGTGACGGCAAGCACGATGGGCATGGCGTCCACCAGGTCGTTGTTTTTAGACGCAGCCGCCGTGGGAGCAGGGGCGGTGGCAGGTTGTGGGGCTTGGGTTGGGGCTTGGGTTGGTGCATTTGTGGATTTGGTTGTCGTCGTTGTTGTAATGGTTGTGGTAGTTGAGGTCGTGGTGGTTGTAGTAGGAGTGGTTGTAGTCGTAGGAGCTGTAGGGGTAGTCGTAGGAGCTGTAGGGGTAGTCATATGAGCTGTTGTAGTCGTAGGCATTGTAGTGGTGGTCGTAGGAGCTGTTGTAGTCGTAGGCATTGTAGTGGTGGTCGTAGGAGCTGTTGTAGTAATAGGCACTGTAGTGGTGGTCGTAGGAGCTGTAGAGGTAGTAGGCACTGCAGTGGTAGTCGTATGAGCTGTTGTAGTCGTAGGCGTTGTAGTGGTGGTCGTAGGAGTTATGGAAGTGGTAGGCGTTGTAGGAGCTGTTGTAAGAGCTGTTGTTGTCGTAGGCACCGTTGTGGTGGTAGTATCGCTAGTTGTAGTGGGTGTAGCAGTGGTAGTAGTATTAAAATCTGAAGAGGCATTTGCAGTGCTGTTTTGGGACACTGCATAGTCCGTTGTGGGTGCTGTAGCTTGTGTTGCGGTAGTCGGCGTAGTCGTTGTAGAAGTGGGCGTTGCCGTAGTAGTAGTAGACTCCGGCGTTGCGGTTGTGTTGGCCGCGTTGGCAGTTGTGTTGGGAGCAGTTGATGAAGGAGGCGCTAGTGTCGTGTCAGGTGTGGCAGACGCCGTGCTGGTGTCGGTCGTTATGTTCGTCGTAGAAGCTGCAAACATAAACAGAAAGACAAAATAAAATATACTTTAAAGTTTTTTATTGACCATAATATGGTTGGATCGTGACATCAACGGGGGCACGGTAGCCGAGCCGCAGCACGTTCGGCTGGCGTACCGTAGGCCCTGGGTTCGAATCCTCATGAATGCTAGGATTTGTTTTCGGGTCGAGGGTACCTCTGAGTCTACCCAGCTCTAATGGATAGTTGGGTAAAGTATATGCGGCTGGGCATTGTGCCGACAAAACTGGTGAGCTACCCTATGAATCAATTTTGATCCTACTTGATTACTTTTCAACTTTATCAAAGACGAACAATGCTTAACAATACAAGAAAGAAAAATAGTATTCATAAGTGAAGCACGGTCTCAACTTACAAGGAGATTGCATAACCAGCAAAATGCCTAACTGGCTTTACTTTCTCCAAAAACGAATATAGATTACCAATCACATTTGGTTATGCTCGGAAACAACTTGCCCCATTACGAGAAACACTGGGAATGTATGATTTAGTCACATCGTTGCATTGTTTCTCAGAAGTGGCCATTCTCAAAACTATGTCTTTAAGAATGTCTTATCTTATCTTATTATATGTTACAGACGTTAGATTATTGCGTCATAAGCTTATCAGTGGTTTCAACTTGTTCTTGCATCTACATAAAAAGTTTTTTGAGTAAGCTGTTGATGGTTTTCCTGATTTTCTCATACAACTCATCTTATGCACTGATTTCACTTGGAATGTAAGAGAATTTATATGAATTTTTCCATGCATATGGGATAAAAAAAAAAGTTTTTAAAGTATCTGTCTTTCTGAGAATTATAGGCTACTCGGTAATTGTATTGTCTTTCTAAGTTAAACTAAAATTTTGAATATAATACAACTGGTATATTGTAAAGATTATACCAGCCTACAGTTACGTTATTGGCCGTAGTATGCTTTTCTTAGAAAAGCATCTACTTTAATTATCATTTAAATTATAAGTATTACTTAAGGTTGATGTACCTATGAAATTGAATAAGCAATATAACGATGAACTTATAATTTGCAAACTTACGTGTAGTATATGTGGTAGTTGGTACAGTTGTCTGAGCACTTGTTGCCTTACAGTTGTTTCTCATTTGGTGTTTCACAACGGACAATAGCTTGCCGAAGTAGACGGTCGTGTTTCCACAAGTTGGTGACACTATGTTTGGTTTGAAGGAGAGCAACCTTGCCAGCCAGAGTGAGTCACAGTCACACTGCCAGTTAGTATTGGATAGATTTATTCTCGCTGTTGATGTGGTCAACCATTGCTTCAATGATTTGGACAAGGACACGAGCCCAGTGTTGCTGAGGTCCAGGCTTGAGACTTTCAGCCCATCCAAAGTTCCGTTTTCAATTTTGCCTATTGGATTTCCGCTGAGATTTACATTGGGCACATGGGCGTTATGAAAGAAATCACTAGGGATTTGATGAATTTGATTGTCGCTTAGATCCAAAGTCTGAACACTGAGGTCTTTGATGTCTGCGTTGGAAACAGTTGCGATAAGGTTGTGAGAAAGTGACAGTTTCATCGGCTGATTGGTGCATCCTTTAATGGCTGCAACTGGAATGGATGATAGCTGATTGTAAGATAAGTCAAGGTCATTTAATGATGTTCCTCCAAAACTGTCATCTTCCAAGGAAGTTATAGAATTGTGTGAAAGGTCAAGGTTTTTCAACATCTGGTTTTGTGAAAACATGGCCGATGGGACTTGCGTTATATTATCATTCTCTAACTGTAGAGTTTGAAGTTTAGTCAGCGGCTGGAATGTGTCATTGTCAATGTAAACCAATGGATTATTGGATAGAATCAAAGTCTCTAAACTAACAAGTCCAGAAAATGTTTCATTGTACAATTTTATTAACTGATTGTGTTCAAAGTTTAAAGTTTTCAGACTGGTCAAATTTGACAACGACCCATTTATCGTCTTAGTTAAATGGTTGTAGCTTAAATCCAATTCTTCTAATTTTGTTAGATTTTCAAATTGATTTCCGTATGTTATCAAAATGTTATGTGCTAAATTCAATGCGCGGAGATTTGTTAAATTTTGAAATGGTGGCTGCTTTGGATGTAATGTAATCACATTAGAGTGTGTAATACTTAGATTTTCAAGTTTCGAAAAAGTAATAAAATCTTCGTTTCTAAGAGTCCATGTTACCGATGTGATAACGCATGTACCGTTTCCTGTTTGTATATAGGTTGTGACGTTTGCGGGCAAATTTACTTTGGACGGACACACAGAGTCACACACTGCAGTCCCGCCTGGGTCACACCGTGTACAGTTGGACGGACACTGTCCACTTGCAGAAACAGTTAGCATTACAAGTAAAATGAACCCAAGCTCTACATTTAAAAATAACATCTTGATACTGAATGATGGAAACGTTGTTAAAACAGTGTCACTAATTAATCGTAGACTGTTTGTTAGAAGTTAAGACTACGTAATTCACCAACGGCTGGACTAAGTTTTTAACGGAACACTTTTTTCTTATTTAATTCAGCTGCGAATCAAAAACAAAATGACAACAATCACTGTCTTGTTCGTTCTTAAAGTTTTCTTTTCTACGATTAACACTTGTCGCTGCACTCACAGATTGGTGTCACGTGGTCTTAAGGACTAAAATAAAGTACACAGCACTAAGAGCTTAACATCAAATTATCCATAAGTACCATCCTTTACGTCGCCTTTAGTTATAGAAATAATGGAGGAAAAAAACACGTTTTCTTCAAACTTATTTCACAGTCACACGTCAAGTATCTCTTTGTGGTTTTCTGTTTGAACCTTTATATTGTAGCTCTAAGCTTGAGATGTGTGATGGCCACGGGAATGGCCTACTACCATTGATATCAAACACAACAGTTTATGAAATGTCTTAGTTTTATACCGTGTTATCTCAATGTAGCGGATACGCCCCAATAAAACAACAGCAGCTATTGACTTAAGATAATCTATTCAATAGATAGGTTTCTCTCCCCTGTTCTGTTTGAAAATAAACCCATTTTGTTTTGAGATTCCCCACATTCCACCATGAAACTCCCCACACGCTTGCTACGACCGACCTGCGTTTTAGTTGAAATAGTAGCCGCATAAACCGGTTTACTTTTAATCTTTGGGGGAGCCACCGGACCTAATGGTTGCCGTGAAAACAAGTGGATTTCTGTTATAGTCTTTCACCCCACCCAGACATCGTCTGCAACTGGGTGGGAGAAAGTCGGTTGGTAATTGGACGGTTTGCCTCCACGTACTCCACACATCACACACCTTTTTTAGCCTGTTATTTAGGTATGGTAGGTGAATGGGGAGTGGGGGATAGGTCCGGCTCTGACACCTTGCGGGGGAGTAAATTAGGGTTTATTTAATTTATAAATATTTTTTTTTGGGGGGGAGGGGGGAGGGTGCAGTGATGTGATACAGTTTTGGACATGCGTCAAAATATCTGAAACGCCTTTTGGTGACGTCTTTTGCGTCCGGATAACGAGTCGAGTTTCGTAAGAAGAGAAAAGGAATATTCCCAAGAGAAACGCACCTTGCGTCTGTATGTTGAAAACCAAACAAATAGTATTGTGCTAGCTTATCGTTTTGTCATACTTCTAGCTTTCATAGATTTTTCATGTATTTTTTTAAGCGCTTATCGTGGCCATTTTGAAGTTATAGGGCCTTATGTATTTTCCGTTGTTGTGGTTGTGTTTAAATAAAGTCTACATCAAGCTCAAACTTGATCATTTACAATGGCGACACACAATTGCGTATGACCAAGAACTTGAAACACTTCATACAATCATTTCTTGGGTAATTGGTGGCAGTCACCGTAGTTTCTAACATTGCAGATGTGTGTGTTTGTGTGTCTGAGGGCAGATGGTATATAGATCTCAGAAAGTACGGTCGAGTCTGCTTGGAAGTATTATTAATACATAAAAATTATCCCTGCATTAAATTCTAATATAGAAATACAACACAAAAACAATCTTTAACGATGTTCAGATAGACTTGATAAAAACACTTTTTTAAATTTCATATGCAAGAATAAAGAGGCATCCAAGCATGGAATAGGTTACCCGAACACACCTGGAAAATCAATAACTTAACATCATTTTAAACACTAATCAAAATGGAAGACTAGACTCAGACCACGGATGAGCGTAGGATGCAATAATTTTCTGTATAGAAAGAGCGTTTTTAACATATAAGATACAAAATCTGGAGGCCACGCAGTAGACCATATTTGCCATAACTTCTTTTCTGCTGTGAGTTAGGACTATTTGTCCATAAGACCACTGGTACTCATCAGATATTAGCACACGTGAAGATCATTTAACCCCCCTCCTGCCCACTAGGATAAGATAAGATAAGAAGGACTTTTGATTTGGGGATTTAGTTCGAGCAAATCAAAAACAAAAAGAACTGCGCGGCCATCATTAGGGAAACAAAACACCATCACCACCAAGACTGTTTTACTTGGAATTAACCAAGGTACCTTGTGGAAAAACACAGCTCTCTTACAAGCAAGAGTTTGGTTTTCTTACCACATATAAATAAATATTTAAAAAACTAAATAAAACAAAAATAATTGTTTATATACACATTTATTAAGTTTTACACACAATACTTCACATCGGATTACATTAGAAATAGACATCATTAAAATACAGTTTACACTGGCCGGGAATAATTCTTATCTGTTATAGATTTGAGACGTTATTCAGCTAGGACCTTTTAATTGTACTTTTTTGTACAATTAGTTGAGTCGGGGGTGTGGAGGATGAGAATAGAAATTCAGGGCCAAAAGATGTCGAAAATGTATACACAATCCTAGATTGTTTAATGTAATAAGCTGGATATAGTGAAATTAGCTCTCAGTAATACCATGAAAGATAATAAAAGGTCAGTTTAAATATATTAAAAAATTCAGTTTGTGACCAAGGTTGACCGGATCTGCAAATTTACACCCAGTAATAAATATTGCATATGAAATGTAAAATAACAACTAAAAGACATCAAAAACTTAGTCAATCTTATAACTAAATGTATTAAGGAATAGTTTTTTTTTTTTACAAAGCTTTGTTCTACATGCATGGTGACCTAATTCCAAAGTTCAATATTAAGATATGGTCTGAGCAGCATAGTAAAATCCAATAAAACAATAACCATGTAGTTCGAATTACATTTCAAGAAATCGTCTACTGCGGAAATGTGTAGTAAATAATATACAGATATAATATCAACATTACATTATTTAAAGAGAAAAGATGATAAAAAAAACAAGGAAGAAGATTTTTTTTTTAGATCATTGTGCATCACGTGACGCACAAACCAGTGACGTCACTTGTGGTCTTAGCTCTCTGCTTGGGTTTGCTATTGCGTCTTCTTTGAAGGTCAGTGGCAATCTGCTTTAATTAACCAGAAGATTCATGGGGTTGGCACCAGAGCCTACACAAAGTCGTGGTTCCGAAATCTGCCGTTCCGATACACCCATCTAGTCTTCTTGGCTGTGTTGTTTGTTTTCTTCATCTTTGTATTTATGGTTTTTTATTTCTTTGTACGTGTTTTCGGGTACTAGTAGACTTGTCTGCTCCTGTGGTGGTTCCATTGTCTTGTAATCAGAAGATGGAATGGTTTATAATGAAATGAGTGCTGATGAAATGCCTATTCGAAAAGACACACAGGCACACACAAAATGGCTATACAATTAAAATTTCAGGCCCGTCTCCCATTTCCACCATGGTCAGTGGCCTCCTCTCGTGCCTCGTGCGCGACAAGGACATGGAGGACGAGGAACTGCGCCTGCTGCCGGGGTCCCTCGCCCGGTCGTCCCGCTTCGGCCTCGGGCTGGGCCTCTTTCCGATGACCTTGATCCGGGAGCTATTGGCCTCCCCGAGCTCCGACATGACCATGGCGTCCATGATGCCCTCGTCCACGGAGCCGTGCTCCGGCCGCTTGAGGAACGTCCGCTTCTTGATTCGCTTCTCCATGCGGTACTTGTACAGTATGCAGGCCAGGGGAGCCAGTATGAAGGTGAAGGCTATCAGGCAGGCCATGACGATGCCCCAGGTCATGGTGGACGACATGCTCTTCCCTTTCTGCGAGATCGTTTCCACGATGGTGGATTCGGGGAGCTTCTCCTGCACCCCTGTTAGTTGCTGGCCCTTTGAGTGCATGGGCATATCAGCGGCATCCGGCAAGGGATCCGGCACACTGTTGCCGCCTGTCATCTTAGCCTGGGCAGGCCTGTTCTCGACGACGGGCGCCCCAGCCTGTTGCTGCGTTGCACCGGGGCTGTGAACTCTGGGCTGCGAATTCGGAGGACGCTGATTTTGAGGAGACTTCTGTTGTGGGAGTTGGTACTGGGGCGAGGCTAAAGGGCGCTTCGGCTCCTGATTATGATTTTGAAAATTGGACGGGTTTCTCGGTACGGGTAAAGGAGCGAGGATTGGTATCTGCGAGCCTGATTCTTTTTCTTTTTCTTTCTGCTGTTCGTTCTCTGCTGTTTTAGGGTTATTGACGTCATTAGCCCCGGCATGTCTCCATTTTGGATGGTGTAGCTGCCACCACATTAACTCCCCCTTTTCATTTTCTTCTTCTCCCTGACCGCCCGCCTCCTCCTCTTCGGCTTCTTCGTGCCACGTGCCGTTGACCATGTGCCCTTCGTCATTCTCACCTTTCGCCGGGAACCACGTCCCGTTGACGTAGTGCCCGTCCTCCGCCTCCCGCACGCCGGGGTACCAGGTGCCGTTGTAGTAGTACGCGTCGTCCTTCTCCGGACCTTCTCCCGGCTGCAGCGTCCCGTTGACGTAGTGGCCCTCCATCTCGTCCTCGGAGTATGTGGCGTTGCGGAACCTGACCCTCTTCCCTTCAGCCTCGTCCTCGCCTCTGGGCCGAGCCAACAGCGAGTGGTAGACCTTGGTGACGTTGATGCCCGGGAAGAGGTTCTGGAGCTCGCCCAGCTGCTCGCGGGACGCTCTCTGCTTCATGGACTTCAGTCTGCTCACCAGCCACTCGTGTTTCTCCGCTGTCGTCGGGGTTCCAAACTGGCTGGCCACCGAGGCTTGCGGCTGGCCGCTAGTCTTTGCCGTGTTCGGGTTCGGCCTGGTGTTTGTGGGTCTATAGTTGGCGCCTACGTCTACGTAGTCGTAATCTTTGGCCAGCTGGACGCCGCTTCTGTCTACAGCTGTTGAAGAAAAGGAGACAAAGAAGAAAACTGATTAATATACGCTTATTTGAACTACACTTATGAATGTAATAACAAATAACACCAGAAGCAAAAATTATAAATGAAAACTACATTTTTCTGATAACTGAAATAAAGTTGATGTAAAGGAATGGATTGTGAAACAAATACAATTCTTTATTTCATTTAAATACTTTTTTTATGTATATTTATTTGATTGTTTGGCAAATGACAATATATCGTTAATAATGATCATTAAAATCATTTTTTTTAAAGCGCTTCTATCTACGCTATTAAATTTAGCATGCCCAGTGCGCTCGCGATAACATGATTAGAATATGCTTTGCGGATATCAAAGTGAATTTAGCTAAAAGTGAACCTGCGGGCAGTTAAGGTTATAGCTTTAGCTTTCACTGCTGAACCCTGATACCCGAGGATATTTAATAGATCACCGTATATTCTACACTGAAATCAATCAATGTAAACTAGCAAAGATAATAAAAAGTATCGAGTTGAATCAAACATTGAACGCTGGACTCATTAAATGATATTGCAGAGGCTGAATCAGACACACCCGCACACGAGATTGAAAATTACGTAGAGTTTTTTTTTTTTTTTCGATTACAAATAAATAAATAAAATAAAGATTTTGCGTACCTTTTGCCGTAGTCGTTTCTGTGTTGGGTGAAATCTCCTGGCACCTTATCAGCACCGCGCAAGCCAGCACTACACAAGGGAACATCTTGCCCACAGCCATTGCCATTTCTGATTGGATTGGGTTGAACGTCCACAAACAAAAAAAAAAAAGTTATATTTACCCTAAAAAAACAAAAGTGCTTTTAGTTTTCAGTGACACTATTCTATACCATAGTATGTTTATTCTCCGTACGTGAAATTTTGTTTAGTGTTTTACTTTGGCGTAAAGAGATCGATTAAAGGAGATGCCACTTTCAGTAATGAAAGGGTGCAATAATTGGAGCGTTCATTGTGTTACGTCAGTGGCAAGAAAAATTGCGTTCTTCTGAAAAAGATCCGACGGCTATCGTCGTTAAGTGGGTTCACGACTATTAGAGCACACCAAAAGAGCCAATATTGGGTGTCACCTGATCCTGTTCTAGTTATTGTCATGTATATTGGAAAAATGCATCCGTGTCATTGAAGACAGCGGTTCCCCATAACCGGAGCAATGGATGAACGAGCACCCAGCTGTGAACATCACGTTGCTGGAATTGAATACCCTTACCATCTTAATATTTTGGATTTACAGTTTTGGGGTTAGCTCATTGGCCTGCATGGAAAAATGTGAATCGTTTACTTAACAGTTTTAAAATTCTTGAAACATAAGGCCACAGCCAAATTATAATGTTTTTAGAACCATCCTTGTTCGGGGACAGGTGAGTGACGCTTTGTCTTCCCAGTTACAGTAACATCCATTGTGTGTGTGTGATTGATGGGCACTGAAGGGCTGGGTCCGTACACCGTGAATAGCCAGAGGTAGACCTTTAAGCTTGTCATGATGAGTCTGTCTGTGCTCTGGTGTCTTGGTCTCTTGCTGCTTGTAACGCTTTGTTAAAACACACACACACACACACGTATATAGATAATACATGTATGAGTATGGCGATTTGTTAATCGTCCTGTTGGTTCACATAACTTAGTGAAAAGCCTATAATGTGTGTTAAAGGCCAGCTAAAGCCAGAGTAGGCTTAGCCTGACATTAAGGAAGTGGCACTTTTTAAAAATATTCCTTCTTAGTCTGGGTGACAAGTGCCTGCACTCGAGTCTATCTCGCCTACACCAACCTTATCTGACTAGTTGATCCAGCTCTCGGCACAATACACACGTTCCCCTCATTAAATGACCGTTGTTTTAGATCAATACAGTACTACTGTTGATAGTTGTTTTAACTAGTCTTTACGTAGATCCGCTCTTCTGGGATTTCCCCCCTCATATCGGTAAATCCCTTGCGCCCTACATACGCCCTACGTACTCTCATTTTTTTCTCCCCTCGCGCACTAATTTGTATAACTTTGAAGATATACAAATGAAGGTTGTTTATTTAGTTTGGAATAGGGTGTTAAGGCTTGAAGTTGTTTTGTTTTTTGTTTTTTTTGGGGGGGGGGGGGAGAAATCGATGGTAAGCGTAACGAGAGAATTCGGGGGCATGGGGAGGAGAGATTTGGGCTTTTTTTTTTTGACAAAGCTGTCACCTTGATAGATTGGGAGACGATCGTTTCTAATTGTTGGGGCTGCATGGGGGCGTGTGTATGTGTGTACTGGGGAGGGGGTATGCCTTGGTTAAGGAAAGTTTTAGGGATCGGTATTATTGGTCGGTTTTTTGTTTTTTTTATTTCTAATTACTTTTATTTGATCATGTGTGTATTGTGCCATTTTTTTACAATACCATTGATGATAACCCTGCTTATAACTAGTTACTAGCGAATTTTAATGTCTTCATTTGTTATATTCATTCTAACCGCTGGTTGATTGTCTAGTTTTTTTTTTTTAATTCTGCTTTTATTTTGAAGCATCGGCTTAGCACAAACGTAACAGATAAAGTAACGATGATTTTAAATAGAAATATAAGCGACAATTCTAATCATCACCAATATCCACTGAGCTAGCAGACGAAAAGAAAATAAATCTTCTAATCTACACTAGACTAGATCTGGATGGCTTTATAGTTTCTTAGTAAAACGTATAATGTCTAGGGTTAATTTTATTATCATCCCAAAAAACTTTGACATCTGGCACTTCCTCTCTACTCCTCCATTCGACCTGACCTAGCTTGTTTTGGCTTAATTAACCATGTACGGTAGTTAATTTTAGAAATCGTTAATAAAACTCTTATTATTGTCTGTTAAAAGTATTTAAAAAAAAACATTTTCAACACTTTTTTTTATATACTATGTCTACATATATTCGCTGCCAGAATAAATTTCACACATCCTGGTGAAAATTGTTTAGTTAATATTTGTGTAAACTTTGGGGACTTTAAAATTAAAGATTTTAGAATATAAAATAGTGATTCATGATTCAACATTTATTAGTTTAAGGACTTATCGCCCATTCACACACATACCCACATCTACAATTTGCAAGTTATATGTAAAACCAATGTGTTACACGTACATTAGAACAGATTCTTCTTCCTGATTGCAAGTCTAAACCTATTACTGTTTCATTTCATTAATCCATTGTTTTCGTAGATTGTTCACATAATAATCACAGAGTTCTCATGCCTAGTCTTTTTTTCCCACACAAATCTACGGGTTGTCGTATTTTTTTCTTTCATTCTCATGTATAGTGCTCATAGTTCCGTGTCGTCAGTTGTATTTATTATTAGGTTGTAGAATGTAGAAGATCAATATGGCAATTAGAAAAGCATGTTGTTACACGCTAGATACACGGCAAACTTTACTTGCTGCTGATAAGAAAACTGGAAAACTCATTGTCTCTCTCTCTCTCTCTCTCTCTCTCTCTCTCTCTCTCTCTCTCTCTCTCCTCTGTATTTGTTTGAGAGTACGTCTCTCTCTGCGTTCATTTTGTATATTTATTTATTTGTAGTTTATTTCTACTTCTTACTTTGCCAGTATGATTTAGTGACGTTTTTTTTTTCTGTATCATTGTTAGCCTTGTCGCTTCCCTTTCCCAAACTTCAGTTTTACACCAACCGATTCTTGTCGACTAGCAAATGAACACATGGGATGCAATTAATTGTTCAATCTGGACACCGTATTAGATTAAATCTGCATACATACGGACATGATATTTTTCAAGGAATCTTATCACTGGTTCCTGAATTCACGTCAATACTAATTTTTTTTTTCGTTTATTGAGTTTTCTCGGTCTGTTTCATTCTTGCATTTTTTTCTCCATATCAACGCCGCCCCCATATATCTTTCTTTCCTGCATTAAACACACACAAATCCTATTTTTTTACATCTATGTCTATACTAGTAAGTAAAGTATCCCGTCAGACCAAATTGATCCATGGGACCGGTGAAGCAGCGTTCCCCAGAATCTGTGGCCAAGGCTTACTATGGGATTGTGTGGCCAGCGCAATGTCCGGCCGCCTTTACTTTACCATCAACAAAAGTCAGGTACCCATCCGAGCTGGGTAGACTCAAGGACACCCTCCGATACAGGGAACCAATCCTAACCTTCACCAGGATTCGAACCCAGAACCTTCTAAACTGTTATTACATATTGTTCATTTATTTGTTTTCATCTTCTCATCCCTTGTTTTCACTTACCATGGAGAATTTGTTGTCCTGTAGTGTTGTCCTGTAGTGTTGTCCTGTAGTGTTGTCCTGTAGTGTTGTCCTGTAGTGTTGTCCTGTAGTGTTGTCCTGTAGTGTTGTCCTGTAGTGTTGTCCTGTAGTGTTGTCCTGTAGTGTTGTCCTGTAGTGTTGTCCTGTAGTGTTGTCCTGTAGTGTTGTCCTGTAGTGTTGTCCTGTAGTGTTGTCCTGTAGTGTTGTCCTGTAGTGTTGTCCTGTAGTGTTGTCCTGTAGTGTTGTCCTGTAGTGTTGTCCTGTAGTGTTGTCCTGTAGTGTTGTCCTGTAGTGTTACTTTCCAAGGCTTGTCCTTTTTTTTTAAAATAAATAACTCTTTAACTTGATTTCCACCCACAGGTGTCCGGTGAGAAGGTCAGCAAGCTCTCCCTGGTCGATCTGGCGGGCAGTGAGAGGGCCCAGAAGACGGGCGCCATGGGCGAGCGCCTCAAGGAGGGGAGCAACATCAACAAGTGAGTGCATTGGGTGGGGGCGCCTGACATAAGCAATAAACTAACACAGATATATGTGCGGGGGAAACATTTGCAGCATAGCGACGCTCGTAGCAATATAGAATGTAATATATTCATGCAACGTACTAGGACAGGGGTTGGCAACATACGGGACGCAAGCCAGACTTGGAACGCAGAGCGATTCTCAATGGCACGCAGAACATCCCCCCCCCCCTAAAAGCCAATTCAAGCCTCTTCTACTTGAAATTGTACGCTAGAGCAGAATGACTTTTAGGCTGTTGGCACGCTGAATGAATTAGAAATCCTACTTTGGCCACACTATGGTCAAAAGGTTGCCGACTCCTGCTCTATTACATAGCAACAACATTAGATCTGTAAATAAATAACAAAGGGTAAGCGAGATGGCTAAGATCAACAAGAATGGTCTAGACTACTCTAGAGTGTATGGGTTCTCAACCTTTTTCGGCTCACCGCCCCCTTTTAATTTTATTTTCCGCTCATCGCCCCCCCCCCCCCCCAATTTTTTTTAAGCGCCCACTCCCTCACCCCTCTGGACGTTAAAGGGTCAATATAGTTTCCGCAATTTATTTTTTTAGGCGGACCAGATTTGTGTGCTTATTTATAATATTTCAAAGAACTGAAAAAAAAAACATATTATAAGAATTAATAGATTTACAAATTATGTAAACAAGAAGCTTGTTGGTTATAATTAGTAATTTTTATGTTATATTACAGAACAGAAGTTGTTTGGTATCACTATTGAATCAAATGTTGAACGATTTTTTTTTATTAAAGGGAGATAATAAACCTGTTTCATTTGAGCTATTATTTCTAATGTTTATTTTTGTTCTTTTATAAAAAAAATTAATGGCTTACAATTTATAACTTTGAAATGATCAAAATGTAAAAAAAGTATTTAAAAATTACATAAATATTATATGACTAAAGAATTTGTATGTATATTTTCAAACATTACATTAACTACCCAGTCTGTACGATTACTACGTATCCATTCCGATTAACTTCAGTACTGTCCACGTTACAAATGCTATAAGTCTACAAAGCACATCACGGT
Source organism: Anisus vortex (assembly GCA_949126835.1). Taxonomy (NCBI): domain Eukaryota; kingdom Metazoa; phylum Mollusca; class Gastropoda; family Planorbidae; genus Anisus; species Anisus vortex. The sequence continues at coordinate 11,881,193 of OX421505.1, forward strand.
AAAACTGAGATCAAAATATCATTAATATTAGCAAATGTTTGGGCGACAGGGATCGGTCGGCGGCAGGGATAGATCCCGTGTCGTGTCGTTTGACAGTGCGGTGAACCAACCATACGACGAGCCGGCCTACTGTTGGGGAATATCAGATATTTAGCACCACTTGCATTTACATCACATTACATTTTAAAAAAATAGCTCAGGTGTTCAAATTATATCAGGTACGCTTGTACCGCCCGCTTGCCCTTCACCGCCCCCTCCCGCTCCAATCGCCCCCGGGAACGTCAGCGCCACCCTAAAGCTTCTCAACGCCCCCCCCCCCCGGGGGGCGATAACGCCCCCGTTGAGAACCTATGGTCTAGAGCAGGGGTCGGCAACCTTTTGCTTGTAGTGTGCCAAACTAGGATTTCTAAATCATTCAGCGTGCCAACAGCGTGAAAGTAAAACTACTCAACTATATTACTTTTATAACACAATTTATTTAGTGCCGTAGCAAGACGAAGACCAAAAGAAAAGGAGCGTTTTAGAGAAAATCATTAAAGCATTTTATATTTAATAACAAATAAACATGTTCGTTATTAGCATCTTTTTTTTTACAAGCCATTCATAGCTAATACACAATTTCATTTATCAACTTTCACATTAATGGTTAATGTATCAACATTTGAATATAGTTGTCAAGATATTATTCTAGAACAGAGAGATAAACATTCTTTATATTTTGATCTCTGCTAAACTGAGATTTCAGCTTATAATAATATATATGATTTCTGGTGAGTTTAAGAATTTCAGAGCTAGAGATGTAGAGTTTCAACATTATGCAGTTAAGCGGAATATATACGAAGTGATCATACAAACTGGGTAGTTAATGTACTGTTTAGACCCGTACATATAAATTATTTAGTCATATAATATTTATATGATTTTCATTATAGTTTGATAATTTTAAAGTTTTAAATTGTAAAAGAAGTACCCTTCGGACCAAACTGATAATAGATAAATTGTAAGCCATTAATTTTTTTAAAGGAAACCAAATAAATAAAACAGAAATATAAACTTAAAAAAAACTGGTTAATTATTATCTCCCTTTAATCCGTTTTTTTTTTAGTTGTATGTTAATGCGCTCAGAGCGTACATTATAGATCACTTTCCTAAGTAGCTATTCCTTTCAGATCTTCCGCAAATCGTCACATTACGATGCCCATTTTTCGGACGCTTAAATTGAAAAAAAAAAGTCAACTTCCCTCTTCAAAAGTACAATGATTAGATATTTCCACATAAAAATTCCTGAACTAAAACAGTCGACGTCCAGTGTGATTCCCATGTAGTTCGCCACGCAGCACCAATTAAGTTTATGCTGACGTACGTTGTTTTGACTTGCTTTAAAAAAATCTTCTTGGAGGTCTCTCGCCTGCCACTGAAAATTGTTCTGCGTGCCAAGTCTGGCACGCGTGCCTTAGGTCGCCGACCCCTGGTCTAGAGTCTAGAGTATGCAAGTATGCAAGTAACGATATTTCCGGCTCGTCGTTTTCCATTAATTAACTATTAATGTTCTGAACTGTTGGAGTCTTGTTATAATGTTATAAATAAAGTTTTTCTCGTTGTAAATTTTGACACATTAAGGATATTCCATATTGCATTGTAGTGACGTTTTTCCCCTCATGTTTTTTGTCTTGTTGTTTATGAGAGATCCTTCTATGCAAAATGTTATTGCGGCCTAGTAGTTTAATTCCGCGGCATCGGTAAGCTGTAAATCGCGGACCCCACTCGGTAAATCAGGTATCGCCAAAAGCGTTGTACGGACCTTATGGAATGTTTTCATTAAACATACAGGACCAAACACTCTATTGCAAACAGCATTGGAGAAGGCTCCGACTCCGGGGGCAAGTTCTTTGACACAAACCTAGATCTACATGGAACTGCCGGGAGTTCCAAAGCAAGGTCCAAGTCACCGACCTTGGGACTCTATGTGTAAACATTTCTCTAAACACTACTGGGATGTGAAACCTCCGGTAGCTGTGGCTTTTGTTAAGTTTATGGCTTGTGTATTTCTTCCTTTTTTTCTTCCACCAGATCGCTGACCACGCTCGGCCTGGTCATCTCGGCCTTGGCTGACCAGTCCGGGGGAGGGAAGAACAAGAACAAGTTTGTGCCGTACAGGGACTCGGTGCTGACCTGGCTGCTGAAAGTAGGTCAAAAAAACATTTGGCTCGTCCAGTGTTTTGCTTATTGTAATAGTGTCAGTTATTGAGCTTCAGGATTTAGGAAGAACGTAACATGTGAATTGAATAATACTGAAAGTGTTTAGGTCACAATGGACGAATTTCTTCATTTTGTTATTTATTACTTCAATTCCAAGGACAACCTCGGCGGTAACAGCAAGACCGTGATGGTGGCCACCATCAGCCCAGCTGGGGACAACTACGAGGAGACACTGTCCACCCTGCGCTACGCTGACCGGGCCAAGCGCATCATCAACCACGCCGTGGTCAACGAGGACCCCAACGCCCGCATCATCAGGGAGCTCAGGGAGGAGGTGGAGATGCTGAAGGCCCAGCTGAGCCAGGCCCAGGTGAGAAACTTTTGTGGTCCATTCTCCCATTCAGACAACTAAGCAGGTTTAACCCAGTCCAGCTCACGATTATGTTAAAGCTGCTCAATATGAATACTTTAACTTTTTCGTTTTCAATTACTATGATTTTTACTCCCTTTATTTTAAGTTGTAATTTATGTCTGTCTGTATGAATGGTTGCAATCATAGTGCAAGAATTGGCTTCAAGCTGAAATTTGGACAGCAGACTTGTGGCGACTAACAATACATTCTATCAAATTTTCAGTTAAAACAACTTAATAATACTACACTTATGACAATATTCATTTCTTAAAAGGAAAGTATAAGAAAAATTTTGGTTTCACTATAAAAATGCCTGTTAAACTTTTTATAGTTTTTCAGCGCTAAGCTAGAAAAAAAATTATGCGCTAAGATTATTTAAAACAATTCATACGGAGTAAGGAGATATTTTTGAGATTTGCGACACAGATATTTTTCTGTACGTTTCATTTGCAGTAGTCAATCAATTATTTAATTACATGATGGTAAACTTAGTTTGCAAATAAAGGGAGTATAATAAAAACTTCGTTTTTATGGTTTTCTTGTTAAATTTTCTATTAAGTTTTTTTTTAAAGGTAATACAGCTGCTCATACAAAAAAAAAAAAACTATATCCAGTATAGAGGTCCCTAAACTAAATATCTAGAAGTAATATCTAATCCAGCTATACATAAAATGTGATTAATATAATACAGACTAAATATAATGGAACCCCTTATATAGTTCAGGTATTTTAAGGTCTAGCAAAAAAAGAAAGTATACTTCTTGGGGATCTGGGTGGTAGGGTGGAGTCAGGCTCTAAGACCCGCTGTCATAAGTGATTTGTCAAACACCGCCAGATGTAATTCACTGAGAAACATGACTTTTGATCTCTCTCTGCAGATCATGAAGGCACCTGACCTGGCAGAGAGGCTCCTGGAATCTGAGAAGCTGATGAAGGAAATGTCCAAGACCTGGGAAGAGAAACTCTTGGAGACTGAAAAAATACATCAGGTTAGTTTTTACTTTAAAAAAAAAACACTGTTATTTCCCTTGTACGGCGAAATTTATTTGAAGACACTTGTTCTTTGTCCGTCATTCATGAAGATGTCCATTCCTATAACTTAGTGGCTTTCTGGTGGCCTATTACGCCTATAAGCGCCCTAAATGTTCTTTTGTATGGGACACACTGAAAATGAAGTGGCTTCAGGATATGGCATCTATTAACGGTCTGAAGAATTTTTTATTCTTTGTTTCCATGAAGGCATTCTGGTAGAGAAATAATAAGGGGTGTAACTGTGATACCCTAATAGTTACAAAACATTTACTGAATTGTTTCCCTTAGATTGATCAAGCTTGGGTGAGAACGGAAAATTGTATCGATTAATAAAATCATGTATTTTTTATGTAAAAATTTGTTTATGGTTGGTCAAATAAATGTTTAACCCACAATTAAATAAAGAATAAGTGACCTAAAAAAAGTGTTAAAAAAAGACAAGTAATTATACTGCTGAAAATGGAATCTTTTAATAAAAAAATGTTATGATTTCAAGACTGACACAAAAAGACGTATGTTTTTTATTTTCGGATGCATGAAACTGAAAACATTATATTGCTATATCATATCCTGTTGAGTAAACTGTATTGTTATATGGAGGATTGGAGGACTACTCTGCGCTTGTCTAGATATGTTTATGACACGAGAAATAATGTGTTTGATTCCAGGCTCGGCAGAAGACTCTGGAACAGATGGGCGTATCGGTGGTGACTTCCGGCATCAAGGTGGAGCACGGCAGGCCTTTCCTGGTCAACCTGAACGCCGACCCTTCACTGAACGAGCTGTTGGTGTACTATCTCAAGGTAAGTCTTTATAGCAGGTGGGCAGTTGATGTGGCGCCTAGTAAACACATACACACAAAACAACAACAGATAGACGCTTATAAACATACAACATCAACCATACATCGAGATTAATACACCTGCACACACGAAGCCACGCCCATACATCGAGATGAATACACCTACACACATTAAGCCACACCCATACATCGAGATGAATACGCCTACACGCATACAGCCACACCCATGCAGCCTGGTGCAAACATCCTCACTCTAATCAACAAGCATGCATTAGCATCCATACAGCCACCTGCATACATTAATATAAATACATCCATATGCATACAGCCACGCTGTATTTCCATACGTACGGTATACAACCACGGGAAAACATCCATATGCAGACAGCAAACATCATACGTCCACACAGACACATACATTCATACTGGGCACATCTATATGGTAAACATCCACATGGGTTAGGCCCCACATCCAAGCGCTGTACTGAGGCTGTACATCAACATGCATGGATGCAGACACACTCACTCTCACAAACATCCATAGTGACACACACACACACACGGATTTAGATATTCATTGTTTCACACATACAAAGATGATGTCATACGCATATGCACATAAACACACACACACAATATCTCTCTTCTTCTCTCTCTCTCCCTCTTTCTCCCTCTCTCAATTATAAACAAATATGCAAACACACACACACACACACGTATGTTAAGCCAAGCGAAAACTAATTTAGATTGAAAAAAAGCCTTACATGGTAATTGATGCAAAATGAGGTTCATCCTGCCTTCAAAATACTCGAGATATAAAACTTACACTTTTATTTTTCAATCTCCTCTTCTTCATTCTGTTCTTCTCACCCATCCCAACCCTTTCCCCCCCCCTCCCCGTTTCCACGAAACCCCTTCCCTAAAACCAAACTTCTAAAACAACTTTTACCTAACTAATGTGTCTATGTGAGATCTGAAAGGTGAGCAACTAATTTGTCCATCTCAGGATTAAATGCTGCAGATACTCATGTTCTATTTATTCTATTTTTTTTTTCAAAATGAAACTAAAGTGTGTTATTTTTTTTGGTCTAGTACTCTGTGGAGACATTCGTTCCAGAGTGTTTAGGAATACTGCTATGTTGGGGCGCGATGCCACTCTTGGTAGATACAAAACGCCCCCCTCTCGCGCACTGCGAAATCGCTATGAAAACATATACGTTAGTGACCTCATAAACAAAGCAAAATATACAACAAAAAAAAACAACAGTGGACAGCGTATAAAAAGGCGGGAAGGTGTTGTAAACGAAGCAGAAGTGAAAATGAAACGACAATATATGGCGGCAATTTGGCGGGGGATTTCACAGGCGGACGAAGCTGATGGGCTGATTTCTACAACCGCCCGGATGGACTCCTTTTCCTTGATATCTGGCCCCGATAGCGGAAACGGCCATCGGAACTTGGACGAAAATGACACGCGGGCCCACGTCAACCAGCCATCGGCTGGGATTAGAGACAAATATTGTGTGTGGCCAGACGGAGTTTCAATGACTTAAAATTGATTTTTATAATAAGTACTCCGATAATAGAGGTTTCTATATATGAAGAATTTGAAACCAACTCATTTGATACTATGATTAAAGGGTATATACTATCTATCTATATATCTACCTATCGGCTATCTCTCTCTATATATAGATATATCTATATATATATTTATCTATCTATATATCTATATATATCTCTCTCTCTCTCTATATATATATATATATGTATAAGCATATATTAGTAAATCAATATTAATGTATTAAAAAATATAAATATGGATCTGAATATATAAATATGTATCTATCTCTCTCTATCTATCTATTTTTGGTATATCAGTCTATTTATCAGTCGGTCCATCTAAATCAATATTCATCTATCTATAAATATAAATGGATTTAAATATGTATTTATCTCTCTATCTATGTATATATCTATTTATCTCTCTATATATGTATATATCTATCTTTATAGAAATATCTATCTATCAATATATTTTTATATAAATCTATGTCTATGAAAACAATAAATCTATCTAGCTAACTATCTTTCTGTGCGTCTTTCATCTCTTGTGTCTCTTTATATGGCTGTGGAATAAATACCGTCATACTTTTTCACTTTTCCCATTATATAGCTAACACACACGTTGACGCATGTTGTTGCTGTTGATGTTTCCATTATAATGTGTGGACGTTGCATGTGTGCCTCTGAGTGTGTGTTGTTTGGGGCGTTCGTGTGCTGTTGTAGTTTCGCTGTAAAACTAAAAACATACGAATGTTGAGATAAGTAAATACGAGAAAAAAAAAGAAACTTTTTGGTTCCCACGAGAATATATAAGCAGGAATATTTGTTAATGTTCTTTTTGTACAGTGGGGAGGGGGAGGGGAGATAAAGGGTGATGTCTGTGTGTGTGTGGGGGGGAGGGGGTTACACAATTATTGATACAGAATGTAGTCTTTTGTTTTGTTTTTTGTGTCTGTGTGTGTAAATACAATTATTGAAACGGATGATCCGCCAATGTTGTCGCGAGGAGCAAATGACATTTTGAAATGTAAACATTGGGGGGGGGGGGGGGGAACCGCCCATCGAGTTGATCTTCACAGATGGGGGATATTTTGTTTTCTGGTTTCATCATTATCTTTTACTTTCGTTCTTCCATCAGTCTCTCTTTCTCTACATATCTTTATTTATATATGCCTCTGTCTCTCTCTCTCTTTCTTTGTCAGTCAATATACATCTCACTGTCACTCGCTTTCTCCCTCTCTTTGTCACTGTAAATATGTCTGTCACTATATCTTACACTCTCTGTCACTGTATATCACTGTCACAAACACACACACACTCCCTGTCACACACTCTCTATCTCTCTTACTCTGTCTGTCACTATATCTCATTCTCTCTCTCTATCTCTGTCACTATATTTCACTGTCACACACACTATCTCTCTTACTCTGTATGTCACTATATCTCATTCTCTCTCTCTATCTCTGTCACTAAATTTCACTGCCTCTCTCTATCTCTCTCTCTCTCTCTCTCTCTCTCTCCTTCTGTCACTATCTTTGATCAGTGTGTGTCTCTGCTCCAGACAGCCGGGAGTAAGACGGGAGTAAGCCTGTGAAGAAGGGGAGGACCAAGGAGGGTTGTTGCCTAAATTCACTTAGATGTGAAATGTGATGGACAGCGGTGTCGAAATGAGGTCTCACAGGCCGTAGATAAAAATAACATGGCGGAGTTGTTTTATACTCTCTTCATGTTTCCAGTGATAACAAGGTAATAGAGAACTTGGCCACAAAAACTACAACCCCAGATCCCGAACCCCCATCTTCCGACCCCCACATTTTTCCAACCCATATTCCTCATCTCTTGTATTTCTTCATATTCCTAGATTATTTTATCTTTATTCTTTTTTTGGACTCCCGCAGAAAATATATATCTAAAAACTTTCCGAGGCCTTGGCGAGGGTTTGCCAGGTCTGCGCGTAATGTAATCAGCCGACCGACGTAATAGGATGACAAATTTAATACAACGCTAGAAAAAAAAAAAAAAAAAAAAAAAGGCAAGATAAGAAACAAGGGAGATAAGATTGTGCTCGGAGCTGTGGCCCGGATGTCTTGGGGAAAATAAAGAGATGAGAGCAAAATTTTGAGCTTTTTGTAAAGTCAGTTTATGTTCCAGTATCTTATGAGACCTTATGACCGGAAGTAGTTGAACCAAACAATGGGTTTTGTTTTAGGCTGTCACGCGTTTCAGTTGAATATTTAGCATTGTTGCCTTGCTGTTTTAACATATATGTAGATTACATAGGATCGAATCCGTTGGTTTCCTTGAAAGAAAAGAAAAAGAAAGATGTCTTCCACCGTGCTATTTTTGTTGTTGTTGTTGAGTTTCCAGGCGACGCGTCGAGGCGGAGAAAATGGAACCTGTCAATTCACCAAGATGGTTTCCTACCTCCATTAGTACCGTTTCTTTTTTTTTTTCTTTTTTAAATTCTGACTTTCGTTCTATGAGAGTTCTATCGGTTACGTATTTCCACAAAAGCTGGTTCGAACTATTGCTTTAAAAGACATTGTAAGCCTACTATTCTCGAGTTGAAGACAACATATTTCTTGTCGTTGTGGAGTTTGTTGTTTTTAGCTTTTTTGTTTTAACCCAACACTGCTTGAAGGATAAAGTTGGTTAAAATGAACATAATGATGGAGTTTAGAATCTCACTTAACCCTGAGTTGATGGGTATTTTTATTTGTGTGTGTGTGTAATGTTGTATCGATTTGAACGCCTCCGCTCATTTGATGCAATTATTCGCCCCTTTTCAAATGGCCCGATCATTCGTCGTTTTAAAATAATATTTAAAAAAACATGGCACACTCATTCACTGATTTCAATAATGACACAATCATTTACCTTTTTTTTTTAAATTGCACAATCATTCACCACTCTTGAAATGGCCCAATCATTCACTATATTTTGAAAAAAAAGCCCAATCGTCTACAAAAGTTTGAAAATGTTCCGATCATTTACACGTTTTACAAATGGCACAATCCTTAACTGTTTTCTTTTAAATGGCTTAAGTATTGACCGGTTTTTAAAAATGTCCCAATGATTCGTCGGTTTTAAAACGTCCAATTATTCACGGTTTCGCGAGTGATTCACTCCAAATTGTCCAATCATGCAGCACTTGTTGTTGAAATGGAGGTGTCGTTGCCGTTTTTTAAATAGATCCAATTCTTATTAAGATGTCCAATCTATTCGGAATTTTATGTAATGATCAAATATCGAAGAAACTGAAACATTGAACTAGTTTTTTTATTATTATTATTATTTAAAGATAAAATATTTAGCTTTCGATATATTATTTGAAATCGTTGATTTAGTCCATAGGTTCTCAACCTTTTTCGGCTCGCCGCCCCCTTTTACAATATTTTTCCGCTCACCGCCCCCCCCCCCCTTCCGCCCATCTGGCCTATAGTTTCCGCATTTTTTTAGGCGGACTAGACTTTTTGTGTGATTAATTATCTTTAAAAAACAGAAAAGGAAACCTATTAATTTGTAAGAATTAATAAGGCAATTTTTTTATCTATTAATTCTTACAATTGAATTTGTTTCCTTTTCAGTTCTTTTGATCTAACAAAAGGTTTAAATAAATCAATATTAATGCGAATCCTTTGCCTGGTGTGTTGCTAGCAATTTGTCTATTTTTGTTTCAATTTTGGTTGCAAAAGAAAAATGTCTAATCATCATTAATATTTGTTCGGCATCACTATTGAATCAAATGTGGAAACATTTTTAGTCAAAGGGAGATAATTAGCCCGTTTTATTTGATCTAATATTTTTGTTTTTTCTATCTTTTATAAAAAATAAATGGCTTACAATTTATAACTTTGAAATGATCAAACTGTAAAAAGTATTTGAAAATTATATAAATATTCTATGACTAAAGAATTGATATGTATATTTTCAAGCATTACAATAACTACCCAGTTTGTATTATTACTACTTATCTATACCGCCTAACAATAGTGCATAATATATTTCTATGATAAAAAAAAATTAAGGACATCTCTGTCAAACTGAGATCAAAATATTAATATTAGCAGATGTAAGGGCTACAGTCCGGTGAACCAACCACAGGACCAGCTGGCCGTACACTATATTTGCCAAATACTGACCCATACTTCATCGAAAAGTCACTGTGATTCCTATTTCTTATTAAATATAATATGTAGGCATGCTGTTGGGGGATATCAGATATTTAGCAGCACTTGCGTTTACATCACATTTCATCCTCCAATAACTAATCGATTCAAATAGCTGAGGTGTTAAAATATATTAGATACGTTTGTACCGCCCACTTGCCCTTCGTCGCCCCCCAATCGCCCCCGAGAATGTCACCGCCCCCCTAAAGCTTCTCACCGCCCCTCGGGGGGCGATATCGCCCCCGTTGAGAACCTATGATTTAGTCAAAGGGCTCAAAATTTCCCCAAAGTAAGATGAATAAGGAGTCTAAAGTAAATAACATGGTATTTAGGAAACATTTGTTAATCTGTGTAGGCCTATGTGTCAAAATCATTAAAATCAAATTTTTGAAGATGGCTATACTCCAGAGCGGCGTGGAGCTACTGTCCAACGGGTTGTGGTACTTTGACATCTAGGTTTTGTATAGCTCGCGCCCTGGCACAACACCCGGAAAAAAAGCTAGTGGGGTGGATCTAAAAATTATTAATGTCGACGCGAGTCTTCGTGTTGCGCTGATTAACTCTGCCCGGGTCAGTAATTGCCACAGCCCCCGGGTCCGGCAGCCGACAATCACCGGTCCGGCAATGTGCGAAAGAAAATCAAGAAGCGTCGATATTTCGGACAGCTTCCTGCTGGTCAATTAGTTTCCTGTCAGTTAAAAGTATAAAGACCACGCGATCGTAGTCCAGGGTGGCAAGGGTGAATCTCTATTGTGGTAAGTGTGAATCTCTCTTGTGGCAAGTGTCAATCTCTATTGTGCCAAGTGTGAATCTCTATTGTGGTAAGTGTGAATCTCTCTTGTGGCAAGTGTCAATCTCTAATGTGCCAAGTGTTAATCTCTATTGTGCCAAGTGTGAATCTCGATTGTGCCAAGTGCGAATCTCTCTTGTGGCAAGTGTGAATCTCTTATGTGCCAAGTGTGAATCTCTATTGTGCCAAGTGCGAATCTCTAATGTGGCAAGTGTGAATCTCTATTGTGGCAAATGTGAATCTCTCTTGTGGCAAGTGTAAATCTCTCCTGTGACAATTCTGAATCTCTATGTTAGCAAGAGTGAAACCAAGTCGTGACAAGTGTGAATTTTTCTATGACAAGTGTAAATCGATTTGAATAGAATCTTTTTTTTTTCTGCTCACCATCCTCCCCATTCCCCCCCTGCCCCCATAACCCCTCGTATCATCAAATTAACTCTATTGTTCAGATCGAGTTTCCATCAAAGTCTGCTGACAGGTCTTATCGCCAGTTGCTTATCTCTCCCCCCCCCCCCCCAGAATTCAGGTGAAATCAATAGCCTTTAAAACTAGGCCGCTCCGGTGAATGCCAAATTCTTTAACAACAACAACGTAACAACTGATGGCAGTTTGACGCTTCTCTGCCTAGAGTATTTTCTTACATTTTTATTAATGCATTTACAGTTCTAAAACGCTGGCTTCAATTCCTTGCTCTCCTACCCCCACCCCCGCACCTGTCCCCTATCGCGTTAGACTATTTAGGGCATCTTCTTGACTTAATAATATCTGGGGGAGGGGGGGGGGGGTCAGGTAGAGGAGTTGTGTATTATATGTTCTGAAAGACAAGGGAAGATACCTGTGACTCTGGCGGGCCCTGTTTGATTGAGTGAGGGTCAGTTATATAGCGGGAATAATTCTCTCCATGCTATCACATAGCATGTCCTGTGCTCTCCTATTATAATACAGGTCCTTTGCAGGGGGGACGGGGTGGGGTAGACAAAACACACAGAACTCTAGTCAAAGAGAAAGGTCTTAAAACTCCCATTCGTTGATTTGGAGGGATGGTGTGGGGGAAGGGGGTGAAGTGCAACTCTGGAAAGCATTGTGCTCACCACATTTTGCTGATGCATTCATTCAAGTGGTTGTGGAAGGCTAAAAAAAATTAAACCTTTTGTTTTTGATGGAGTAGTTGGAGAATACATTGTAACTTTGTAACTTAAAAAAAATTATACAATTAATTTTAAAAAAAAAACAGCCTTTTTTTTTCATCCGCCTTCTAATATAAAAACCGTCATGGGTTTGACCTCCCGCTCCAAACCCCACCCCGCCATCTTTTCCTTCTGTAATAACCGCTTGTCGTACGGGTCTTTGCTTGTCACGCCTGGTGCAAATTACTGTTTGTCTGAAGACGTGCGTGACGTCAGCAGCAACGGCTGCTCGCACCGAAGACACGTGAAACAATGGCTGCACTATCTGTCTAGCGTTTGGGAAGATACCGCCACCTCCACTACTTCCCTTCATTCTCTCTTTCTATTTGGCTTCTTTTCTTACTCTATCGTTCTCTCTTTCTCTCTTTCTCTCTCTTTCTTTCTCTCTCTCTCTCTCTCTCTTTTTGAAAATGTTGATTCCAGATATTGATTATTAACAATAACCGATCTCCCCCCCCCCCTGCGTGTGTCAAGCGCTTGCCTGTCTTGTCTGTCCGTCCGCCTGTCTCGCAGGGTCTTTAATCTACTGATCTGTCCAGCAGACCAGCGGTTGCAGTTTTATCTCTGACTGACCCCCCATCCCCCGCCCCCCCCCCCCTCCACCTCCACCAGTCACCTGTTTACCTGTTTCTAACTATTTTTATTTCGTATAATTACCCACATTACCCAATTAGAGGCGTATGTAATGACTAGTGTTGATACGAATATTGTTGACCAATGTGCCCAGGCTGTATGCGCACGAGATAAGCATTATAAGCATAACCCAGTTCCCACGATATAGTTGATCTTCTCAAGTCTACCTATGTTTAGTTGTCCGTTATATGAGCATTTTATTTAGTTCTGTTTGGGTATCTAATGTCATTCAATGCAAATCATCCTCATCCACCCTCCGCCTCTCTCTCTCTCTCTCTCTCTCTCCCTCTCTCTCTCTCTCTCTCTCTCTCTCCCATATAATTTCTTTTTTTGCGTTTTAAAATAAGGAAATTGAATTGGAAAATTGAATCGATATATTTTTATAAAAAGAACTCCCCCTCTCCCCTTTACCCGCATCCCTTTCCCGGAAAGCTGTTGTGAATATCTAGGCATAATGTGATGACGTCATAAGCTATCAATACTCCTTTAGCGTGTGATCATCTTATTATTGTGTTGTAGATTATAGGTGGCGGCTCTAGCCCATGTTCCAGTTGATTTGTTTATTCTTTTAGTCTTTAAATATAATGTAAGTATGTACTTTACTAGCTAAATTACGGGCAATAATGAAGAGTGCAAGAAGAGAATAATGTGCAATTGGCACATACTTTTTTTAAAAGTTGTTGACCTTATTTAGGATAAAAACAACCTACCGGTTGGCATTTTTAAATCGGAGAAATTAATAAATATATAGGCTTCTTGTCTACGGGGAACCGACCCGACTCCAGGTCGACCGGGTGACGGGCGGGGGAGGGGGGGAGGGGGGGGGGGTAGTGTCGCGAAAGTAAAAAAATATAAGAAAACAAGGTCACGTGACTTAATAATAACCAATAGGCATCGAAATTGGCACACGCTCAATATTATGATTATACGGACGTCATGTTGCTTCGGGATGAGCTGACGAAAAGTCTCCAGTCGGGGGGGGGGGGGGGCATCTACCGCTATCTCTCTTCCATCCCCCTTTTGATATTTTTCTGTCAACGTTTGGGGAGCACGTAGTAGTAGCCGTGGTCTCTCTCTCTCTCTCTCTCTCTCTCTGATTGTATCCATTCATCATCAACTATGTGCTGATCAACTGAATCTTGTAGAGTGTCCCGACCTCAGATTGTCCTGATATGCCCCCCCCCCCCCTCCGCGGAGATCTCTAATAGAGATGCCAGGATGATACGGTTGTCCGTTGGTGTCTTCACCCTTCTCCCTCTTCCGTCCCACGTGGGTTGGCAAGTCAGTTGAACTTGGGAAGTGGTAAGTGGGTGTTATTATTGTTTGTTATTGCTTGGTCCAACATAAAGATTGGAAAGGGGAAAACGGCATGATAACTGGGCGTGGGGTTCGGGTGGCGTCGAGAGGGCGTTGACTTCTGAGATATGATTGTGGATTGGTGTTGGCTAGGGGCGTCGAAGCTGGCTTGTTTATCTTCCCCGGTGGCGGAATATAGTCGGATGTAAAATGCGCTGTGTTTATTACTGTCCCGTTGAAGTCTGTGATAGAACATTGACTCTGCGTTCATTGACTTACTGACTGTAGAATTTCATCGCCTTTGAGCCTTGTTGTAGCTTATTTACTCACACTTATTAACACTGACTCTTATATATATATATATATATATATATACATATATATATATATTATATATACACACTCACCAGTCATTTATATTCCTTCTCTCTCTCTCTCTTAAAAACACATTTTCAATATGGCGTAGTGGCGCTAAACGGACTTTGAAAACTACAGTATTCTACGCGGAAGCTGAAATAGTGTGTCTTGTGTGTATGTAGAGGAAAAATGATGGGGGGATGGAGGGGGCTACACATGGGGGAAAGTTATTCTTTTGTTAACGTCAACGTGAACGCTACAAGTGTAGTCAACCAAAATTGTTGATTTTTCTTTTTTATACATATATATATATACATTTTCGGCTTTGTTTTGTAATAAATGAAATGACATTGTATAAAAGTATTTACTGTATGAAAATAAAAACAGAGATCTATTCAAGAAGTAAAAAAAAAGCATAACAAGAAAAGAGTGTTGTATGATATAATATTCAAGACTTATGTGTTGTGAAAACTGCTGGTTGCTAATGGAATAGATGCGTGGCAAATTGGTTTCCCGTCGCCATTTTTTGGTTTTTGTAAAAAAAAAACAACTAAGTCTTTTATTTTCTTTTTTCCGGAGCATTTGTTTGTTTGCTTTCTTTTTTTTTTTTAAAGTATTTCTCAGCCGTTTTATGTCTGTGTGTCCTCCATAAGGAATGATTACTGGAATAATTTGATCTCGACTGAAAGTCTGGCGCACGGCGGAGAAGGGGGGTGGGGTGTGGGATCGGATGGGGGTGGGTGGTTAGAGGAGGGGAGTGTCTGGGATATCGGTTGCCTTCTTCTTTTTTTTACTATTACATATTTCCAGATTGTGAGTAAAAGGGGGTGGGGGAAGTAGCCGGTATGTAGATAGAAAATGATTCTCCTAGTCCTGCCCCCCCCTCCCCTCCCCTCCCACCCTCGAAACTCTAGAACTTTTTTCAAATCCACTCCCCCGCCTTCATCTATTTCTTGCTTCGTAAGTAAATTGCGTATGTATCTCTTCTCCACCCCCTACTCCCCCCATCCCCCACGGCCTTCTCCTTTCCAGACTGTTCCAGACTTCGTCGTGGATACAAGCTGATCGATATGATATCTTTAGATCAAAATGAAGGAAAACCCTATCGTTACATGGTTACGAGGGTCGGGCGTTAGGGGAAGGGGCGCGCGGGAAGGGGGGGGGGGAGTCATCATCAAAAACTTGGGCAGGTTGAAAAAAAAAATTCTACTTTGGGCTAATGAAGAATCAGCATTTTCGATATCACGGCTCATCCTTTGCACTAATGAAGATTTGTCCAGGTCTTCTTTGGTCATCCTACTTTTCTCTTTTATTGACAAAATGATAGTTTCTTTCTTATGTGTATTTATATCTACTGTCCTATGGAAACCTACTTAGTTCAATCTAATCCTTATATTGTCAGTATTTAGTTTGAATGTCGTTGTATTTCCTTCACATTCTGATCTTATCCTTGTAGTGTCAGTATTTAGTTGGAATGTAGTGGTCTGTCTTTCACATTCTGATAATAAAGTTCTCCTTTTTAGGCAAGCCTGGTATGTGGGGCTGGTGAGAGGGCGTTTCATCTGTCTCTGTGGCTGCGACATACCCTGGGATTATAATGCCACCACAATGCCCGACTGTTCTGTTTCTCCAAATGAATGTCAGGTATCCAGCAAAAGCTCACAAGCCCTTGTATAATTAATAATGTGCTGTGCGGTCAACACTATGGCTGGCCACGTTTACTTTTCCAAGCAAGCCATCTTTTTGGAGGGACGAAATGACTTCCTGGGAATTTCCGATGGACTACCGCTTTCTCATCAAGACCCTTAATGACTTTTGTTTTCAATAATACAAAATGCAAAGTGGTGATCTCAATGATTTATTATACAAGTGTAGTTTGCCTAAACTATTTCAATTTATCATGATACAATGTATACACGTATTTCAGTTACGTATAATACGGTAATAGTTGGCCAGGCATAAACTATTTGTCGTTTTTTGTCGTGATACAGTGTTTTAAAGTTCATTTTAGTTATGTGAATAAATATCCGTTATGTTGTAGCTGCCCATAAAACTACTCTAACACTTTTTTCTTATCTTGCTATTTCTTAGTCACTTGAAACGCGTGCGTTTTACTTAAAGGCCATCAGCTCCGTCTCTCAATGCTGGTGAATCATTCTTACAGCTGGTCACGCCTCTCTCCTTTCAGTGTCCACCTTTGATTGAATGGCAGATTGACCATCATTCCCTCATTGACCTTTTCACTGTGCCCTGGTAATGGACATCTCTCTCCCTCTCTCTCTCTCCCTCTCTCTCTCTCTCTCTCTCTCTCTCTCTCTCTCTCTCTCCCCTCTCTCTCGGTAAATGCGATGGAGACAAGAATGGCCTTCATTGAAAAAGTCCGTGCCGCCCCAAGCGCGTGTCCGGCATTAAGCCCCTGTCCAGTTTTCCGTTTCGGACTTAAGCGGTCATTCACGAGGGCAGACGTGTTCGGGGTGGTGGTGGGGGGGGGGGGGGGAAGGAGTAAAGGGGAAGAACGGGGGGGGGGGGGGGGCTGCGATTAAAAGCTCAATCTGAAGTCATTTCATCACCATGCCCCACCCCCCACTACCCACATTATTTTGAACTCACGAAAGGGGCGTCCTCTGAAAAGCTTTTTGTTCTTTAAAAAAAAAAAACACACACAACTGTGTCCGTTTTCTCCAGAGAACATCTTAAAGAATCAATGGCGTTTGTCCTAGAGAGAATGACGACCGGGTCCCCTTTTATTTTTTCCAGACCCGGCGGTTCTCGTATTAGTTTGTCGATGGAACCATCGGAGAGGTATTGTCTGAATACGTAGCGATGTTAAGGTGAAATCGGAATCATGGTTGGTGTTTGTATAACTTTGTATTGTATTCTAGCTGTCCAAGCGATTGTGCGCAGGCTTACATATATATGGACAGGGCTCGGTAACCTTTTCATAATAGCGTGCCAGAGTAGGATTTCTAATATTTTCAGCGTACCAACTGCCTAAAATTTACTGGTGCTCTAGCACTCACATTATTTGTAGAAAATACTTTCTATTGCCTTTTGGGGTGGGGGGGGTTCCTTCTGCGTGCCATTGACAATCGTTCTGCGTGCCGTGTCTAGCTCGCGTGCCGTAAGTTGCCGACCCAGGTATCAGAAAAATTCTTTCAATGATGCATACAGAGTTTTGGAGTGTCAACTTGGCTTACTTCAGACTTTGTCTGAGTTCGTGGGTATTGTGGTATGTTTGTGTGTGTGTGTGTGTTGGGGGAGGGGCGGTGTTAATAATGGTCCGTAAGAGAGATTCAGAGAGAAATGGAATTCGGTGTGAGCTAAATGTACGAGTCAGTCACAGTGTTAAGAAAACAAGCCGCTTGGCCAGACAATTCCCAGGGCTGTGGAAAGTAATTGTTGGGGGTGGGGGCGTGAATTCGGGAGTTGGGCAGTGTTAATTATGTCCCGTTAGAGATATTGGGGGAGAGAATTCGGAGAGAACTTCAAGGAGTAGGCCACCAATCTCGATTCTTAGTGAAGTTCTTGTTGTTTCAGGCAACATTTGTCACCCCTCTTGTTGTTATGCTAACGATGTTCCAGACATTTTCTGGAAATCATTCCTTTTTAGTATTGCTTGTTTTCTTTCGTTTAATTAAACTATTTTTTTAAGGTTATATTGAACAAAGATTCAATGAGGTCGATTGTTAAAATATATCCTAATGAAATGTTCCTGATCTAGAGGCGAAATAAACTGACGTTCGCTTTACGGGATCACTAGTAGGTATTGTGGCCAGCACTGTGACATGGCCCCTTCCTATTTCTCTATACTCTATACGCTAGTTCAGCTGTGTAGGTGCGTAATTGCGTTCTAAATGACTTCTGGCCAGAGATGGTAAAAGACGTACGACATGATTATTTAAGTGAGACCATGGCCTTTAGGGTGAGCAATCTGCCTCTTCTGGGAGGCTTACGGAATAAACGGAATAAAGCCCAGGTACGAGACGCAAGGCTTAGTGCCACTTCTCTATCTTCTAAGAATTCTAAGAAGTAGTGGATACTCTCCAGCTCCAATTGGAAATATAATTTGATATTTTCGAAGGTTTTATCCACGACTCATGAGCCTTGCAGACAGCTATAATAATTAGTAATAACCTGTTCACGTCTTGACCAAAAGGACGTGGTTCGCGCCTAGACAGTCCATTCTGGTATCTACAGTAACGTCTGGAACTGGACATGGCCTGTGGCATAAGGGATAGAGAAGGGGTGGGAAATGCTCTTGAGAAAATGCCCAAATGAGTTGAGTGGATTTTTTATGGTCCCCCCCCCCCCCCGAAGATATTGTTTCACATAATTGGCTTTGATTTCCTTTCGATCTGCTTCGTCCCCATTGTGGAGTAAGCCATGCTATGTTCCAGACATCATCAATGCTGGTGTATAGCGGTTGTCGTTCTTGATTCTGTTCTTTGACTTTAAGGGGTTAACTAGACTAGGGGTGGGGATGAATAGCTACTGACATATATATCTTTCTTATCTTTATATACGATTGCTACTTGACCGAAACATCAATGTAACGATTGAGTTTGGGGACGGAGTGGGTTTAGATACTAGATACTAGGGTGCATAGAGGGGGGGGGAGAAGGGGGGGGGGGGCAGCTCAATCCTTCTGAATAGTGTATTCATCGATGAAGGACAATACGCCATCTTGGCGAATTCAATACTTTACTTTGTGTGTGTGTGGTGGGCAAGTACTCCAAGTCAATCAGAATGAACCTTGTATTGATGTGTGCGTGTATGTACATTGGTCTGAAAAGCTAGTCGATTTAACAAACAATAAACATACAACAAAATAAAGTCAAATTCTCAAAAGCATCGAGTTAGCCACACTATCCTCCATCGCTTTGATGTACATTGATGTGTGCGTGTATGTACATTGATGTGTGCGTGTATGTACATTGATGTGTGCGTGTATGTACATTGATGTGTGCGTGTATGTACATTGATGTGTGCGTGTATGTACATTGATGTGTGCGTGCATGTACATTGATGTGTGCGTGTATGTACATTGATGTGTGCGTGTATGTACATTGACGTGTGCGTGTATGTACATTGACGTGTGCGTGCATGTACATTGATGTGTGCGTGTATGTACATTGATGTGTGCGTGTGTGTACATTGATGTGTGCGTGTGTGTACATTGATGTGTGCGTGTATGTACATTGATGTGTGCGTGTATGTACATTGATGTGTGCGTGTATGTACATTGATGTGTGCGTGTGTGTACATTGATGTGTGCGTGTGTGTACATTGATGTGTGCGTGTATGTACATTGATGTGTGCGCGTATGTGTAAGGCTTACACTATAGAGTTTTTTGTTGTTGTTGTTGTCATTTTGTTGTTGTTTTGTTGCCGAAGCAATAAGGCCTGCGTGTCGGGGTAACACAATTTATTTAAGGTCACGGGCAGCGAGTAAACGCTAAGAGACACGGGCTTGGAATAAACTGCAAACATTTTCTTTTTATTTGGGGTTTTATTTATTATTATTATTATTCCGACATCGGGGAGGAAACTCCAAGAAATGAAGTTGATTTTTCTCGTCTGGAAACTTGTTCATTTCTTGAGTTCTCAGCTTGGACGATTTTTTTGTGGTCTTCTTTTTCTTATCATTCTTGCACGTGGAAGCCATAAGTTTCTGCCGAGCGCAGCCATCTTATGACAGAATGCATCTCGTTAGCCCCTGGTGTCCGTGTTGTCCGAAGTGCATGATTTAGAGAGACACTTTGGTGGTGTGGGGGGGGGGGCTGTTTAAAAAAAACAACAAGCATGGAGTTTAAGATATCTTTTTCTTTATGTGTGTGAGTGTGTGTGCATTCATCATTTTCCCATTGCGCCTGAATAGAATCATAATGCAAGGAAACATTGAGTTCAGCATTTTTTTTTCTGAGCGGGCTGTAAGCGATGGAGGATAGTGTGGCTAACTCGGTGCTTTTGATAATTTGACTTTATTTTGTTGTCTCTTTATTGTTAGCTGAATCGACTAGCTTTTCAGACCAAAAGATAAAAAAAAAGATTTGTTTAGAATTTCCAAAATATTCCACGATTCCATATAGAAATTATCATATAATGATCAACTATTGGGCATAGAATACAAAACACAAAACTAGACTTAAACAACGGATAAGCGTAGAATGCAACTATCTTCTTTATAGAACGAGCGCCTGTAAGACATTGATTGTAATAAAAAAAAGAAGATGGATTTCGTTAAATGTCTATTTTTTTGGATTAACAAATATCCAAGATAGTGTTAGGAAATATCAATGATAGGAATATTAACGTGTCAGCTTTTATTAGCTATTTCTAAACAGTTTATGCTCCTCTGAATCAAAAGAATTAAGAAGTAAACATCCCTTTCACAGCTCTTTGAAGATTTTGCCTGGCTGCGCTTAACTCAGTAATTGGCCTCGGCACACGCTGGGATTGTTTAGCCATTTCAATGTCTTGAACATTTCCTATATGGTGTAACTCATCGGAGCGGCCTACTTCTGGGAAAAGAATAATAATAATGAATAATAAAATAATAAAAAAGTAATAATAATAATATATAATACAAAAAAAAATTTATTAAATAATGATCAATAATTATATAAAAATAATCATAATAAAATGTAAAAAATAATCATAATAATCATAATCATCATAAATAATATTATTAATACCTGCCAAATCTGATTTGCAGCATCTCAAGTTTAATCAGCTTAATAATTTTCAAATATTTTTTTTTAGACTCCTTGAGTGTCTGTTTTTTTTTTCATTTTCATTCAAACCTTCTCTTTTTGTGACCAGATATTTGTCTCTATACGATATCAAAGCCATATGTCTATAGATCAATATATATATAAAAGTATATTAATCTCTTCGGGATAAATTGGTCCATATTAGTTCATGTAGGGCCGTTGAAGCGGCAGTTTCCGTGGCCATACTAGGCCAGGGATTGTGATTGACTCGGGTAACACCCTCCAGATCATGGAGCGAACCCTAGCCTCCCCAGGACCTGCGGGGACGCCAGCCGAACGAGTTTCCGCTCGGCCACCCTGTCCCATACATCTTAGTGTATCTCTATTATTGTTGTGTTACATTATCTTGTTATCATTCAGCATCTACAACTCGTACGTCTTCGTGGGTGTTCGATTAGCCATTAGTTTCCACACAACATCATCTCTGCGTTACTTGCTGTTGTTTTGTAACTGGTGTGTCTGTGTGTGTATTCTCTGGTTATGTTATGTTGATCAGGGCCGCAGACCTTCAAGTGGAGACAGAGAGAGAGAGAGAGAGAAAGAGAGAGAGAAAGAGAGAGAGAGAGATAGAAAGAGAGAGAGAGATAGAGAGAGAGAGAGAGAGAGAGAGAGAAAGAGCGATGGGAAAGTGATAAAACAATTTCATGTACAACACAAAAAAATGCGAAACCAAAGATGTTACGATTATAATACCGTTATGTCATTCGTAGCCAAATTTCTTTTTAATAGAGATTGATGTCTCAGCCCCCTATGATTATTCACTGTCGAGAACTGTAGTGCCAGAATTGAACTGAACTCTTCTAGAATGTCGAGAACTGTAGTGCCAGAATTGAACTGATCTCTTCTAGAATGTTGAGAACTGTAGTGCCAGAATTGAACTGATCTCTTCTAGAATGTCGAGAACTGTAGTGCCAGAATTGAACTGATCTCTTCTAGAATGTCGAGAACTGTAGTGCCAGAATTGAACTGATCTCTTCTAGAATGTCGAGAACTGTAGTGCCAGAATTGAACTGATCTCTTCTAGAATGTCGAGAACTGTAGTGCCAGAATTGAACTGATCTCTTCTAGAATGTCGAGAACTGTAGTGCCAGAATTGAAATTATCTCTTCTAGAATGTGCATAAAAGGTTTGTTTTTTTTTTTTTTTTTATAACGCACCGAAAGTCTTGTCTTGTTTACTTTTTATACTTCAGAAATATGTAGTTGTTTTTTTTTAATGATCATTAACAATTTGTCCAAGAGCAAAGACATTAAAATTTTCTTTATAACTGGAGGCATGAATGTACGGTTGCTGTTAGGATTTACTTTGGAGTCACACTGGAGTTCTTATATTATTAAATGATTAAGTTGTTGATTTCAATGGGTGGCTACATTGTCGGGCGTAGGAGATAGTTATACCGATTGGGTTCAAATCCAAAAGCCAGGACTAAGACATGATATTGGCGTGTCAGACGTGTCATGTGGCCTAAAAAAGATCTACTTGATTGCACGGACCACGATGTCCTTCTAGATCAACGCGTTCTCCGTCTATGAATCCACTGCCCGTGATAAAAGAGCTATAACAACAAAAGCAAACTTGGTAAAATCTCGGCCAGTGTACATCATGACTTTATTTCTTTTATTATGTGTGCCAGAACGCACGCGCGCACACACACTCGTAGACATACTCTTGTGGAATGGCCGTGGAACATTCTGGGTCGGGCTCGGGCCCGGGGAGGGGGGGGGGAGATCTATCCCAGGGAACAATTTTATTGCGCTGTTTCTTAAACACGGGGGGGATTATTATTGGCGGCCATAACCCTGCTTCACACACTCACACCCGTCGTGCGCCGTCACCACCACCGCCGCCCTGTCGTCGCGCCCTTTCTCCTACCTTCCCCCATTCCAACTCACACACTCCTTTCTTCACTTCTTCACCGACTCTCCGTTTTCATATCCCTCTTCACAGGATACTCCCCCCCCCCGACCTCTCTCCCCACCCACCCTGCCCACCTCCCCGCGGCACATGATTCCTTGAGTGGGGTGGAGGGGTGGGGTGGGGGCGGCACATTCGATCTGTCCAAATATTTGATGGTTTGCCCCTAAGAATCTATCGCCTTCTAAAAGCAATATCTTTAGCGAACCCTTTCGGCCTCCCACTCGTGAGCTCTCGGAGCTGATGACGTACCGTCACAATTATTCTACTTTCGCTCTCTCGCTCATTTTCTATTTCCGTTTCCGGTAAGACCCGCGAGCCTCGCTTTAAATTTCATATTTTCAAAGCAAATAAAAACTAAATAAAATAAAAATAATGGAAAAAAAAATACTAACGATAGAAGGAATTCTACAAAAAAAATAAATAGTTCACACTTTTTTTTCTTCTCTTTTCTACCTTTAGATAGTTTAGATTTTATACTTTTTTTTTAATAAAAAGAAAGTAACATAACATTTCACTGAACCGAAATAGATCATCTCTATCGTGTATGTTATCAATGGCTGCTATTGAGTTGAGTCAATAAGACCGTCTCTTGAATCATTGATTTATTTTTTTTCTTTTCATTTCTTTCTTGGTGTTTTCTTTTTTCATCTACCGACTGGAGACCAAAGGGCAGTAACTAGACAGTGTTGTATAGAAAAAAAAAAAAATGAGAGAGACTGGACTATTTTAGTGTGAACTTTAAAAAAAGACAACGAATAAGGTGTCCCTGAAGGAAATCATAAATGTAAAGTTTTGGAACTTGTTAGACTTAGTATTGCGTTTATTCTTTATCAAAATTACTAATGATTGTATTACTGATCCACTGGTAGTTTTGTATGAGGTTTATCGTGGATTGGCTGATAATTGTATCAATGATCATCTATTACTTGTAACATTGGTTAACTGGTACTTGTATATTTTATTAACTAGTACTTGTATCATTGATTAACGAGTACTTGTAGAATCGATCAACCGATACTTGTTTATTTGACCTACTAGTAATTGTATCATTGATCAACTGGTACTTGTATCATTGATTAACGAGTACTTGTAGAATCGATCAACCGATACTTGTTTATTTGACCTACTAGTAATTGTATCATTGATCAACTGGTACTTGTATCATTGATCAGTAAATTTGATTAACTGGTATTTGTATCTTCTTCTTCTTCTTTATATTATTGTGGAGACCCCGTTATGAGTTATGACTGAATTATTTTTAATGTACATACTAAAATGCTCTAGAATTATCTACACTCTGCATTTTTTTCTATAAAATAAAAAGCACAGGAGAACCAATAGCTTGAAGCCGATTTAGTGTGTTTCAATCGTCCCAGTTCTCATGGTTATAACTTGACTTGACTTGACTTGACTAACTCTATAAGGCCTCCATTGACTCGTTTTAGAATAAGTCGAACAATGCTTCGTGCCAGTCCCAACTGACTTAGCTTGACCAGTCCCAACTGACTTAGCTTGACCAGTCCCAACTGACTTAGCTTGACCAGTCCCAACTGACTTAGCTTGACCAGTCCCAACTGACTTAGCTTGACCAGTCCCAACTGACTTAGCTTGACCAGTCCCAACTGACTTAGCTTGACCAGTCCCAACTGACTTAGCTTGACCAGTCCCAACTGACTTAGCTTGACCAGTCCCAACTGACTTAGCTTGACCAGTCCCAACTGACTTAGCTTGACCAGTCACAGCAGACTTTGATCAGTGGTGATTTTTCCCCATATTATCCAGCGCTAAGCCAACAACACGTGTGTTTTGTATTCCCTCAAGTCTGGATGAAGCTAGTCAGGTGATTTCTGGACGCTTTATTTTTATTTTCTTTGGCATTTTCTTGATCATTTTGTCATGATTTACTCTTCTCGTTCCTCCACCATCCATCCTCCCATCCCCGCCCCTCTCTCCCTCGCGCCGTTTAATCAGACTGATGCACCCGGTGCTGTAGCATGATGGATGAGTGAATTGTCCCATCGCTCCACTGTCTGGGGACTTTACTTCACTCTATGAGTATGTGTATGAAGGAGAGAGAGAAAGACAAGAGAAAGGTGAATTAAGACGCTGGGTTGGGAGAGAGAGAGAGAGTTAAGGTCCGGTCGTGAATACGTGTGTGGTGTGGGCGGGGGTGGTCGGGGACGAGGGGGTGAGGGCGGGCATGTCTTCTTAGACACCAATTTCTTCAGTTGACATACCATGTCTCCCTGACATGAAAGCGCGCGTGTCATCTTCAAAATGCCTATCTGTCACTGACAGTATTGAAATGGTTCCCTCGCCCACACCGATCCACCCACAGTGTTGAGCTGGGTTACACGTAGCAGCAGACCAGTAGCGGACAAACCAAAAGCTTAACAAAGTGATAGTTATAGAAAGACATCCATATTATAATCTCGATGGGTTTAATATTGTGTTGTTCTTTTTTTTGAATGGATTCACACCTGTTTCAAAGTTGGCAGCACCCAAAATAAATCATTGTTAATTAATAATATGTGTTTCGTTTCAGAGGTTTTCTTCTTTTTTGCCACAGTGTTGACAATTGACCTTTTTTTTACATGCCCATATTATTTTGGTACAATAATTAATATCCAACGATTCCTAGGCCAATATATATATATATATATATATATATATATATATATATATATATATATATATATAGGCCTATATATATGGGTACATATATACATTTTCGTCTGATCTTCGTGTTTGTACTTTGTAACTGTTGTCAGCGCATTGAACTGTCCTCAACGGGATATGCGCTATATTAGCATTATTATTATTATTATATATTGCTTACGCTTGTTGCTGATGCGTGTCTTGCTTATACTGCACAAAATCTGTCTGTGCTCCACAAACTTTTTTTCGCGATTTTCAGAGACTCAGTGTCATACTGCGACCTGTAGGAAACAACGGATACAATTAGTTTTGTAGATCTCTCGTATCCAGCCGGTGTGTTCAAAGCCAAGCCTCGAAGCGCAACGGAAACAACGGTAACCAGGGAGACACCGTGGCCAGGACAGTGCCCATCGCAGTCGCCCAGAAGAAGTTACCGTCGAGTAGTCCTCCGAAAGAGATCCTATGTTAAAAGTCCGGCCAATAGGCTGGAGACGTTATCCACATTCTAATGGCCTTTTCTTGTCGTTGCACAAGTTGTAGAGTTCTTGTTGTTTACACAACAACGCCGACAACTCGTCCTTGACATTAAGACCGCCTAAGATCCCCCCGCCTGAAGTGACCATTTCAAGACGCGCGCGCTCGTTGACTCACAGTCGTGCACGTTGCCGTGTGTTGTTCATCTCATCTCCGGACCATGTTGTTCTTTTCACCGGTGGTCAACAGTCCAATCAATAGGACTCGTCAGCCAGTCCATAAGGGCCATTAACATTGGCCATTCTTGATTTTAGGAGTTCGGGTGGATGGCTTGGACAAGCTCAACAAATAGTTACTTGTTGACCAATTTCGAGCTCCTTTGTGGCGTTTTATTTATAGTGTTTATGAAATCACATGAATTGGCGCTCAAGAATCGGCGTTGACCGGGAAGTCAACTACGCCATAGTATTGCTATACTATATTAATATACTATAATGTTGATACGTCTCAAACCTTAGGTTATCAACTCTTACTGGAGTTTCTGTACTGTCCACGTGATCATGCGACATGGCCAAATACATGGGTTCTATTATGATGGTCAGTTATGGGTTGTTTAGTCAATTTACTACATACGAGTTCACTATAAGTAAGTATAAGACTATAGTTTTTGGTTTTTCTTCACTTGAGGACTTGTGATTGATGAAAAACAACGACAACAAAGAACACAAAACATTCTTTTTGTGGGAATCTTTCTTTGACATTTGGCCTCTTGTCTAGCATATGCAGTCGGGGGCATTAAGGTGTTACGTTAAATCAAGGACATTGGGGTGTGAGCTTAAAAATATAGGAGATCGGACGTAAGGAAGAAGTATATCGAAGTGTGAGCTTAAAAATATAGGAGACCGGACGTAAGGGAGAAGTATATCGAAGTGTGAGCTTAAAACAGAGAGATGTCTTGAGTTAAATCAACCAGGGCTAAAAGCTGTTTGCCCAGATACGCTTTGCTGTTCTAGGGCATGAACTCTGGGATATGAGATAAACAACAAAAAAAACATAATTCAACGACAATAGAATATACTCAGGGGTAGGCAACTTACGGCACGCGTGCCAGCCTTGGAACGTAGAGCGAATTTCAACAGCACGCGGAACACACCCCCTTAAAAAAAAGCAATAACATGTCTCTTCTACGAAACTTTGAGTACTGGAACAGGATGACTTATTAGGCTGTTGGCACACTGAATGAATTTGGCACTACCTTGGCACTATTATATCAAAAGATTGCCGACCCCTGGAATGCACAAAGTTTCTCTCATAGGAACATGGACAGTTAGGGGTCGATAGAAAGCAAAGACGACAGGGGGTGGGATAGGACATTAAAAAGGAAACCATGATTTGTTTTTTATCCAGATATAAAACAAACAAGAAAGCAACACAAAAGGATCAATGCCCGGCCAGCGGGTTCAAGTTAATTGGGTTATCTCACCTTCAGATCTGACCGTTGCATCGTGATAGGCAAATCTTGGACAAAACATTCAGCAGATGTCTCTCCCCCCCCACACACACTTTACGTATATATTTATATATTTTGTGTGTATCTTTGAAAGAAATCGATGGTTGGTGGTCAATCTGTAAGCTATGGCGCCCCCTAGCTCCTATATATCCCCCCCCCCCTTAAGGCCATCACCCCCCCCCCCCCCTCCACCCTCACCCAAAAGATCTCGGCGTTTAGTCTTTGTATCCGCCAGACGCTGATCACTTGCTCTCTCTCTCTCTCCCCCCCCCCCCCAATCTCTCTCTCTCTCTCTTCCTTCACGACGAGGAGACAATTATTACTCGCTGCCTCTCTCTTTATCTCTCGCTCTCTCTTTATCTCTAAGTCTGTCGCGCCCTCTACTACGACTATCCGGTAGACGCTGGTGAGTGCCTCCTCCCCGATGCGACCGGATTGATTTTGCCTCCCCTCCCCCCGCTCTCCTCCCTTGTGGTGTATTCGCCGCCCCCTCCCCTCCCTAGTGGTTCACTGCGCCGTTGTTGTTTTGTGGGTTTGGCATATTCACTTTACTTGGAAAACTTTTGTAGGACTTGGCACTTTTCTAAAGTTCTAACACAAGGTGTTCTACTTTATACTTACGGTGATTGTTCGTCTTATAGTTAATGTGTTATAGTTTTTGTGAGTTAAGGTTACGGCTTTTTCTACGTGTTATACTTACGGCTTTTTCTGTGTGTTACACTTACGGCTTTTTCTACGTGTTATACTTACGGCTTTTTTCTACGTGTTACACTTACGGCTTTTTTCTACGTGTTATAGTAACGGCAATTTATACGTGTTATAGTTACGGCAATTTATAGGCTACGTGTTATAGTTAGGCCTACGGCAATTTCTGCGTGTGATAGTAACGGCAATTTATACGTGTTATAGTTACGGCAATTCATAGGCTACGTGTTATAGTTAGGCCTACGGCAATTTCTGCTTGTGATAGTAACGGCAATTTATACGTGTTATAGTTACGGTAATTTCTGCGTGTTATAGTTACGGTAATTTCTACGTGTTATAGTTACGGCTATTTCTGCGTGTTTTAGTAACGGCAATTTCTACATGTTATTGTTTTGTCTACGTGTTATTGTTATTTCTACGTGTTATTTTTTTCTACTAGCTTTAGTTACTGTTATTGTTCCGAGGTTCCACGAGAGGAAAGAAAACGTGCTGTTGTCTGTATTTTCATACTCTGTGGACTGCGCATGCGTGCTAAATATTTTCTTGTTTTCTCCCCTCTTGAAGTCCTCGCTAAGGATTAATCCCCAGGATTTATATCTTCCCACAGATTACTTGATTAATGATTTGCTTTGTTTGTGATTCCTTTTCTCCTTCTTTCTCCACGTCTCTCTCTCTCTATCTCTGTCTCTCACTCCGTGTGTGGGTTTAAACAAATGATTTTAATAAAGTCATACGACGTCTTTCCCTCCATCTGCAGCGATGCAGGAATTGTGAAGATAGCGGGCTATGGATATGTTTATTGAGTTCTCAGACAGAGGGTCACGTACACTAGGGGACAGGACGTGTGTGTGTGGAGGTGGTGGTCGAGGACTTTTATTTCACTGCATGTGTTCATATTGAGCTGGGCTTCCCGACTTTCCGATCTATTTTACTTCACTCCAGATGTTAATGGTACATCTAGGTAATCTATGACTTGTTGATGATTTTGTAAAATAAAAAAAATGTGTTTCTTTGTTGTGGTGATCAAGTAGTTGAAGAAGCCACTCGTTGAGATTTTACTGGTTTCGAATATTCGTTGGAAAAGAAAAAGAATTGCTTGGGGATCATTTCGAGGCTGTGCTCCCTGAGTAAAGCCGGCCATAGAGACTATCTGACAATCAGTTTGGGTAAAAAGTGTGGAACATCTTCTGGGTGCAAGACAATCAGTTTGGGTAAAAAGTGTGGAACATCTTCTGGGTGCAATTGTTAACTCATAATTACAGAAAATAAATGGGTCTTTTAATTAATGCTGTCATTAAAATATGCAGTCGTGTGTGCATAGATTGGACTTAGCATTGAAGAAAGTGTTATACAAAGATTGTATTGAAGAAAGTGTTATACAAAGACTGTATTGAAGAAAGTGTTATACAAAGACTGTATTGAAGAAAGTGTTATACAAAGACTGTATTGAAGAAAGTGTTATACAAAGACTGTATTGAAGAAAGTGTTATACAAAGAATATTTGAGAAAGTGTTATACAATGACTGTATTTGAGAAAGTTTTATACAAAGACTGTATTGAAGAAAGTGTTGTAATACTAAGACTATATTGAAGAAAGTGTTATACTAAGACTGTATTGAAGAAAGTGTTATACTAAGACTGTATTGAAGAAAGTGTTATACTAAGACTGTATTGAAGAAAGTGTTATACAAAGACTGTATTGAAGAAATTTTTTGTACAAAGACTGTATGTACTGTAGACATGATTATGATTATAGTTGGCAAAAGTAAAGTTCGACGTTTCAAATGTTTCTGTTATGAATTGTCTGGTATCTTTTTTTTAATTGCTTACTGGACTTGTCAAACAGACGTGTGGATATAGTGGACTTACCATTGAAGAAAGTGATACTCTAAGATTGTATGTAGAAATCTTTCTGTGTATAGTTGGCAAAACTTATAGTTGGGAAATGTTTAATTATGTGGACATTTGAGATATTTATTGCCTTTGACATGCATCCATCAAGAGGTCGTATATTTAAAACCTATTGCTCCTGGAAGCCAAATGTGTGTGTCTCTAGTTCTGTGTTGAGGTTATGGGGGGGGGGGGGGGGGTAGATATATCGACCGATACATTTCCTTAACTTTCATATAAATGTATTTTATATGTTTATATGTTTATATATATGTATTTTATCTATAGATATCTATCTGTCTTTTTTATTTCTATTTATTCATCTATACATCTATCCGTCGATTTATTCTATTTATTGATCCATCTACCTAGCCATCTGTCTAGCTAGCTATCTAGCTATGTATCTATTTCTTCTCCCTCTCTCCACCCACCCATCCATCCGCCCATCCATCCATCCATCCATCCATCCACCCATCCATCCACCCATCCACCCATCCATCCATCCATCCACCCATCCACCCATCCATCCACCCATCCATCCACCCATCCATCCATCCTCCCATCCACCCATCCATCCACCCATCCATTTATTTATCTTTTAATATATCAGAATATTTATACATCTCCATTTATCTCTTCATCATATCTAACCATCCAAAGAACTTGTTGTCTCTATCAAATATATATATCTAGTCCTACGTACACCGATCTACCAATCTCTCCATATTCATTCATCTGTATATAGATCTATCGGACAGTGTGAATTCTGTATAACAGTATTTATATACTTCTGCATACTTGAATTATTTTTTTTTTAAAATTCGAACTTGAATTATGCAAACAAGCCACATTTCTTGAAATTTAAATATTCTCCCCAAGAGATCATCACGTTATCTTTCCAAAGATTCTCAAAGCAAAATAGTAATTATACAAAAGCAATACATTTTTTTAACTTGGAAATACAGTACTTAAATACACAGAAAGGTGTTTCAACCATCAATGTTTTTATGCTAAAATGAATAATTTCATATAAGTATTTTTTTTTTACTTTGTTAGTGGCACTCGGGCGAGCAATGGTTTGCCTGAACTAGTTAGGAGAGACAAGAATTTGATCAGAAAGACAATTTGCCCGTATGCTTGGACAATTTTATATACGGTCACTTTCTCATGAGTTACATTATAGCTAGTATTCTTCTTCTATTAGCCAGCCAGTCTGCAGAGCTGTTTGATCTCTTGCATTCAATGCCAAACATATTTACATGTCTACATAGTGTGTTGTTAATGGTAGGTTGAAGGGGGGGGGGGAGCAGAATGTATCTGAGGTAGGTTAGCTCATGACATTCAAGCAGGAAGTGGTCCACAGCTGTAATAGCTAGTATAAAACAACAAGAAGAAAGACACTAAAACTTAAAGAGACTGTAACACCCCCCCCCCTCCCCCCAATATCAACAAGCCAGACTCCAGAAACAGTATCTCAACATTGTCCAAGAATGTCCAGTAGCGTCCGTTTCCCCTCCAGATCGATACAGGACTTTGTTAAATGTACACTGTACACAACGTTAGCTTCGTATGTACACAGAAGACCTTAGAATGTCGTGTGTTCTCTTTTGTTTTGTTTATCTTTTGTTGTATAATGGCCTGTCTTGGCCTCATCGTAGGGGCCAACTTTGTCACGGCAAGGCTGTCACTATCGATGGTGGAAGCTGTCACACCATAGGCGCTCTTTCTTTCTTTCTTCTACTATCTGTATCTGTATCCTTCTGTCCATCACGTCTACTTTAAATATCTACTTAATATATCTATCTATTGATCTGTATATCTATGTATCTATATATATTCCTTTATTTTTGTTATCTATCTCCCACTTTACTTCTATCCATCTATCTACTAATATATCAATCATCTCGCTATCTATATATCTGTTATCTTTTTAATTTAACTATCTTTGTACATAGGTATGTCTCTGTATCTACATACGTTTTCATGTATCTATCTGTCTAGATCTATATAACTACTCGAGTATCTATCTATAAATACCAAGCAACTCTTTATCCATCTTCTCTATATTTCTCCCGTCTTCCTCTTTCTCTCCTTTGTAACTTCGGGAATGTGTTTCCAAAAATAGCAAATCACGCGCGGGACACGAAGGAGAATTGGATGGAGAGGACCGAGGCGGGGGGGGGGGGGGCGCATGATTTGATGTCCACACTTTCTCCCCCCTCCCCCCTTCCCCATCAATCCCTTAGACCATTAAATCGTCCAGCCGTCTTGATGTCCTCGAGAGTTGATATGTCCAGTGCTCCGTGGAGCGTGAAGTTGGCAGTCATTGCCGCGCGTGTTAAGGTCATGTGTGTGGGGGGGGATGGCACGTGCTGTGTGGTTTATGGTATAGGGGGAGGACTAGCATGGCGTCTTATTACAACATCATATTATAGCCATCATATTATAGCCAACATATCTTTCTCACAATAATGTACACGTCGATCTATATAAACTATACATTTAGCCTTATTCTTTCGACGAGCCCAGATTAGATATTCAGTTCATTTAAATGCTGGTCTGTTCACGTGTGTGTGTGTGTTTCCTTTATATTTATGCCGAGGCATTACATTTTAATACTGTGTGGCATCTATCGAAGAATCGCTTTTTTCTCTCTCTGTCTATTTAACCATCTCAATGTATATATATATAGTCTATCATCATCATCATATGTCCTTTGGGTTCCTTGTGGAACATAGGGCCTCTGTCAAAGCACGCCACTCTTCACGGTCTCTTGCTAGTCGCTTCAATTCTTCCCAGCTCTTTCCAGTTCTTTCAGTTTCATCCATATAGTCTACCTAACTATATATGACTTTAATATTTTTCTTAAATATCTTTTTATCCATCAAAATATCTAAAAAAAACAAAAAAAAAACTGTATCGGTCGATCAATATATCTTTCTTTCTGTCCATCTTTCAAAACTATTTTAATATATATTTTGTCCGCTCATGGGGGCCTGACGTACCGAAGGTCTTGTGTTCGATTCCTGGTGAAGGCTAGGATTTTGTTCCCGGGTCCGGAGAGTGTCCCTGAGTCTACCCAGCTCTGATGGATACCTGACCATAAGTTGTGGGTAAACTAAAGGCGGCTGGACTGCACAAACACCTAGTATGCCGTGGCCACAGAAACTGGTAAACGCTGCTTCACCGGCCCTATGAATCAATCTGGTCCACCTATCTATCTAAATATCTATATGTTTGCTATTTTAACGAGCTCTTTATTAACCTGTAAGGCATTCTTTGCATTTTCTGTCTTATAGTTCGCCATGTTGACAGTCTATCATTAAGTTCGTTTAGCTCCCTCTAGACTAGAGACAGTTATCTTTGTGAAATACTCTCTCTCTCTCTCAAGCTCATGTCTAACTGTCCACCTCCTATGAATGCCATTGTATTGCGGATGACCCCTGGGATTGGTGCTGTTAAATAGGGTTACATGATTCTGTAGTTTTCACCAAGCATCTCTATTCTTCTAGGATTTTTCACTTCTCTTTCTCTCTCTATCTCCCGACCCCTTCTCTTTCTCTATCTTTTTCGCCCTTTCCCACCCCCGCACTATGCTCTCCTCTTCCCACGCCTCTGCTACTTCTACTTGTTCTCTATGTAGACGTATTACAATGTTGAGGGAGCAAAAATGTTCCCGACACCAATGAGCGTGTGAGGTCACCCTAAATGTTATTCCCTTTTTTTTTTCAGAATTTCTTCCCGGATAGTCCATTTCTTCCATGATTGTCCATTTCTTCCATGATTGTCCATTTCTTCCCGGATAGTCCATTTCTTCCATGATTGTCCATTTCTTCCATGATTGTCCATTTCTTCCATGATTGTCCATTTCTTCCATGATTGTCCATTTCTTCCATGATTGTCCATTTCTTCCATGATTGTCCATTTCTTCCCGGATAGTCCATTTCTTCCATGATTGTCCATTTCTTCCATGATTGTCCATTTCTTCCATGATTGTCCATTTTTCCCTTTGTTTTTATATTATTACTTTGGTCTTCTGTTAGGGCCACTTTCTTTCTTAGTTTTCTATATCTTTTTTCTTTGATTCTTCACCGGGGCTATATTTCTTACTTGGTTTTCTATTTCTTCCTTTTGTTCCCTATTCCTTCCCCGGTTCTCTATTTCTTCCTCGGTTTTTCATTTCTTACTTGGCTCGCTCTTTCTATTCTTTTAATTTTTTTTTATATTTTTGACATTTCTATCAAGCTCATTTATTTTTATATTATTGTTAAAGAAAAAAAAAACACGTGATCCCAAATTAGTTTCCGGTGCACACACACATTTTTATTTTTTTACTCTCCAGCTCGCGTGTCATTTGTTATTTCGTTATTTCTCGTTTTACATCAACCTTTGACCTCTGGTGTTGTAAGGGGCTAGACAATGTACAGTTCTGAATAAGAAGAAAGGCATGTTGTTGTTGTTGTTTCTCTCCCCAAGAAGATCGTTATCTAACTACGCCATGTAATGTGCTTGTTTGATACATGATGGGATTTAACGGTAGGCCTTTACTGGATTATTGGGTACAGTGGTCGAGAGGCATCGCCTTCGACTGGTCATTCGAAGGTTCTGGGTTCCAATCCTGATGCAGGCTAGGATTTTTTTTCCCCGGGACTTGAGCGTGTATGAGTCTACCCAGCTCTGATGGGTAGCTGACATTAGATGGGATGAAGTGATGTCGGCTGGGCATTGTGCTGGTCACACATCCCCTCATATGCCGTGGCAACGGAAACGTGGTGAACGCTGCTTCGCCAGCCCTGTGATCAATTTGGTCCTAAGGGTACTTTAGTTTACTTACTATACTGGATCCTAATCCACTGCTTTATACGAAACATTTGTTTGACAGTATCATTTCAACTTTAATTATCTTTTTTAAATGGCATTATTTCTAGCAACTCTCTTCCCCATTGTATCGCCTCCCGCCACCCGCTATCTCACGTTGTCTTTTAATGACCTACTCAGCAGTATCGAACTTACGTTACTCATTTAGCAGTAGCGATATCTTCGCTAGATTACAGTCTCAGTATCACAGCTCGATATATATATATTTGTTTATTATCTCACATTATCAACCCTCCGTAATATTACCTTTCTGTATCAGCCCCCCGTGTGCGATTCACTATCACGTTACAGCGTCACACCTCTATATTATATATAATAGATATATTAGCTTGCAGTGTCACCCGTCGATGTAATAATATATACCCTCACACCATACCACGCGACCTTATTGACGTTACCCCTTGCAGTATCAACCCCTCTCCCCACCCGGGGCCGCTTACGCAACCCTCATAGTTTTATCACTACATTCCCTCAACTGCAGTATCATGTTCGTAGTGTTAACCTTTTTAAAAGTAGCATTCCCCCCCCCCACACACACACACTTTTTTTTTTCATTTACTTTCATCTCCCCCTCCCATTATGTATGTAGTTTTCCTTGCCACCAGATCCGCGAGCTAATAACCCGGCACCAAGTTATCACTACATCGATCTGACATGATTTGGTTTCTCCCCTTGTAATGAAACAACCCTCTCACCCCCTTCCACAATGTAGTCTCGGGGTTGGTATTCACATCTCTCCTAGGTTGTTGGTTGTTTTCACCGTATGGTTGACTATTGAGTAATGATCAGTTCGTGACAGTGATAGAATCCACCAAGCATATTTTCTAATCTGAGTGACAATGACAGATTCCTGACAAAAAGGTTTCTTGGACCAGAATGACTGTGGGCAGAGTTCACCGCCATATTTCTAGACCTGGATGGCAATGACAGAATCCACCCTCGGTTTTTAGGCACGAATAACGATGACAGAATCCACCCTCAGATTTTAGGCATAAATAACATTGACTCATTGACAGAATCCACCATTAGATTTTTAGGCCTGAATGACATTGACAGAATCCACCATCAGAATTTTAGACCTGAATGACAACGACAGAACCCATCACCATATTTCTAGACCAGAATGGCAGTGGCAGAAACCGCCTTCCGCTTTCCAAAGTCCTTATATATTATATACAATAACAAGAATCCACCATCCACTTTCAAAACCTAAATCATAATCCACCATCTAGACTTTTGTTTGGCAAAAGCGAAGAAGAAATTCTAGCCTCCTCGGCGATGTCCTTTGTTTGAGTCTGGCAAGTAAACACAATGACCATCCGTCTACATTACATGCATTGTGAGTTGTAGATGGAGAAAGAGAGAGAAAGAGTAAACACGTTACTCCTGTGGAACAACCTTTTATTCTCACTTTCTTGTTGATGTTCGTTGTCCTTCTTCGGGCCTTACGTTGTTCGCAAATCACCAATCGATTTTTACTCATCTACACACGAAAAAAAAATCATTCAGACAGATTGACAGGCAGACATTTGATCGACAGATTAACCGATGTACTGAACTATTGGAAGAACTACTGTTCAGAAATAGGGGTATATTTAGGTCGCAGGTTCTTTATATGTTTGGGTTTGCGTTTTAAAACGATCTAAAATGTTGCTATCTGGAAGCGGGAAAAAATATAGCGTGTTTAATGTTCGCAGGAGTTACTGTATTTCCCGATCTCAATCTCGCTATTCGCTAAATAATAGAGAATATCGCTATTCGCTAAATGATTGAGAATCTCGCTATTCGCTAAATGATTGAGAATCTCGCTATTCGCTAAATGATTGAGAATCTCGCTATTTGCTAAATAATAGAGAATATCGCTGTTCGCTAAATAATTGAGAATCTCGCTATTCGCTAAATAATTGAGAATCTCGCTATTTGCTAAATAATTGAGAATCTCGCTATTCGCTAAATGATTGAGAATCTCGCTATTCGCTAAATGATTGAGAATCTCGCTATTTGCTAAATAATTGAGAATCTCGCTATTCGCTAAATAATTGAGAATCTCGCTATTCGCTAAATGATTGAGAATCTCGCTATTCGCTAAATGATTGAGAATCTCGCTATTTGCTAAATAATTGAGAATCTCGCTATTCGCTAAATAATTGAGAATCTCGCTATTCGCTAAATGATTGAGAATCTCGCTATTCGCTAAATGATTGAGAATCTCGCTATTTGCTAAATAATAGAGAATATCGCTGTTCGCTAAATAATTGAGAATCTCGCTATTCGCTAAATGATTGAGAATCTCGCTATTTGCTAAATGGTTCAGACATGTACAGTGCAAGCTATACATCTCGTGTGGAGTTCGTTCAGTGATAAGATAGTTTTCTCTGTGATCTTATTGTGTGTTTCGTTATTTCAATCCAAAAAGGCCGACTGAGCAAATCAAATATTGTGAAGTTGTATCTAGCTCCGTGAATTCTGTAATTGGAGTTATATGACATCTGTCTGGTGCGTGCCCGTTTTCGAGGACTCTTTTGTGATGAGGGCGGCTCGTGGCTCGTTGCCCGAAGCCTCGCCCGACGGCTGATGATGACAGAGCCCCAGCCCAAGATGGCGGGGTCAGAGTGGTAATGATCAACGTTCCAGGAATAATAGTAATAATAATAAAAATAATAGTATATACGTGTAGAACTAACTCCACGATGTCACAGTCCAATTTTCTCTCGACCACTGCTTCCGGCAGCCCGAGGCTGATGACGAGAGCCTCACGTGTGTGTCCTCTCAGGACCGGATAGCTGAGGATTAGAAGGCGGTAGAGGAGGTGTCACCCATACTTTTTGTGTGGACGTGGCAATTTTTTAGTTGGCAGGTGTCCGTATACGACTACGATAATGAGAATGGTTGTGTCTGCCAAGCGTCCAGCTACCTTGTCTTTGGCCTTCACAATACACGTAAGACTTTTTTTTTTGTCGGTTTGCTTTATGTCTGTTTCCTTTTCGTCTGTTTCCGTTTCGTCTGTTTCCTTTTCGTCTTTTTTCCTTTTCGTCTGTTTCCTTTTCGTCTGTTTCCTTTTCGTCTGTTTCCTTTTCGTCTGTTTCCTTTTCGTCTGTTTCCTTTTCGTCTGTTTCCTTTTCGTCCGTTTTCCTTTTCGTCTGTTTCCTTTTCGTCTGTTTCCTTTTTGTGTGTTTCCATTTTGTCAATTTCCATTTGTCTTTTCCGTTGTGTATATTTCCATTTGTCTTTTCCGTTGTGTATATTTCCATTTTGTCCGATTTTGTCACGTTTCCATGTGTCTGATATATTATAAACAAATGCACACTATTAACGTGCATAAAATAAAGAATAATATGTAAGTGTCAGCGAATTTGTGGAAAAAAACCATGCCTGCTGTATATGTTAAGATGACATATTATAATAGCTTGCTTTAGTAATCACACAGTCTAAAAATGATGACTGCTCAGCTTACTTTCCATATCGCCACCGTTTCATTCCATAATACATCATACATAAAACATATTCAGATGTATTTTGTCTTGTACGGATGCTGTAGGATTTCGTATAATGTGGACGCGTATGACTATATTGTTGTTGTTGTTATTATTTAGATGAGCCAAGGGAATTAAGCCTCGCAGCGCATTAGTCGGGCCGTCTACAACAATGTCTTCCGGGAATATGCCGGACTTCCGGAGACATGTCTTACTTCCGATTCCGTAGGCGCGGTAGAAAGCAAGCACCTGTTGTGGCCTGAAACGACACGGAATGCATTAACGTTAGAGCGGGAAGGGGGGAGGTGTGGGGCGTGAGTGCGTGTGTGTGTGTGGTTAAGGGGGGGGGAAGCGTGAGTGTGTGTGCGGGGGAGCGTGAGTGTGTGTGTGTGTTTTCCAAAATAGAATGCGCTGATCAAATTGCTCGGTCTAATCAATAATCATGTAAATTATTTTGATCAAAAGAAAGCATTCCGTGTGTCAGCGAGCGTGTATGCCATTACTGCCTTATTTTCTCCAGCCATCGCTCCAACTTGAAACACTGTCGTATTTTGCCTTCATTCTTCC
Organism: Anisus vortex; assembly: GCA_949126835.1. Classification (NCBI taxonomy): domain Eukaryota; kingdom Metazoa; phylum Mollusca; class Gastropoda; family Planorbidae; genus Anisus; species Anisus vortex. The sequence continues at coordinate 11,920,481 of OX421505.1, forward strand.
ACACATGCCTTGTACACGTTGGTCAGTACTGCTGAAATTGATGCATTCAACAACATGTGGGCATCTTTTTTCTATTCAATATTTTGTATTTCATAATGCACTGACAAATGTATATAAGTACTCTTTCTTCCCGAGTGGCATTCGGGCATGGAATGGGTTGCCTTAACAAACCAGGAAAACCAGTAACTTAACATCACTTAAAACATTTATAAAGATGCAAGACTAGACTCGGACCACGGATGAGCGTTGGACGCAATAAACTTCTTTATATAAGGTGCATAAGATAAGATACGATTTAAGAGATAGTTTATTCAGTTCTCTCGTTGATTTTGTATTACATGGTTGTATTAACGAGAAACTTTAAACTGCTGTTGTTTTTTTATTGTATCTATGTTTTGTATACATTGATTGAAGTATGTTATGCTCAGAGTATGGATGAATCAACTGAGGTATCAATTCCTTGATTGTTATGCATGACCCTGTATTTACATTGTGTATGTATTATAAATTATCCGCGGTTTGAGTTTAGTCCTGCAGGTTTAAAACTACTTTAACGCTGCCCGCTTTCCTGGCTAACTCGGGCAATCCATCCGATGCCACGGATGCCTTTTGGGGTAAGAAAGAGATATTTAGAGTACACTGGATATGTTGTAAAACAAAACAAAAAAACAAATTTTTTAAAGACCATACTCGATATTTAACACCAAAAACAACAATAACAATAACCTATACGAATGCTCTGATAGGCGGTTTGATTGGATGGCCTCTTTTACACATAAACTCAAACGATAGACTCACCCCCCTTCCATGGTATTGGCCACTATAATGGGTCTATTGATACTGGCGTAAGTTATCACCCATTCATTTCGAAATGTTGGATTATCGCCATCAATTCAAAAATGCTCGATTAGTTCCATGGAAAATGTTGGATTATAAGAATCTCTCTCTCTCTCTCTCTCTCTCTCTCTCTCTACTGGAGCAAATTCTTTCATTGCTGCTTTGTTTATATAGCGATTGTCGAGTTTGTTATGCTGTAACCTTTGATCCACACCACGACACCTATGTATCATGAATTCATAACTTTTTTTTTTGTGGCTGTTGTTTGGGTCTAACTATAAAACACCGTGATTTGGTTGATACGTATACAAAAAAAAAAAAAAAAAAAAAAAAAAAATCAGCGCCATTGTGGTCACATGGTGACGTTAACACATAGAAACGAAACTCACAGCACATGCTGTTCTCAACTTGACAAGAAAAACGATCGTGTAAAGTACCAAGCATTCTGATCGCCTTAAAGGTCTTTGAACTGAACAATAAAACATTAATCGCCACAAAACTGATGCCAAAGAGACAAAATAAGCAGTGTTGTGGTTTTTTTTTGGGGGGGGGGGTGTTCGGGGGGGGGGGGGGATGATGAAGTTATCTTTTCGATATGTACATGGAGAGAGCTGCTAGTTAGGCTTGAAAACAAAACGAAAGTATGCAGTCTTGAATAGTTTCAATGAAAGATAATACCATTTAGTATTTTACATTTTACTCTACGTCCAAAACTCCATGGCATAAGCCATTTACAGTGATATGACGTCGTCAAGCGTCCGCAAGTCATGCAATAAAACTATAAATCAGTTCGGTACCGGTACGTCTTACTTTAAAATATGCTCACCAGGCGTGTGCGATTCTTAAAATACAATCAATTATTCATACATTCATTCTTACAGGGATTTTTTTCTTCTTTATTATACTGTAGAGACCTCGTTATACCCGAGGAAAAAGTCCACAGTGTAAGGATAAGTTGGTTGCGAATGTTCTGGGATCAAAAGTGTGCATTACTACTCATAATATTTAAAACATACAACAAGAGTTTTAAGCTTACGCCGACGGCGAAGTTTCATTTGCTAGTCCAACCCGTCATAGATGAATTGGAAGTCGTCAAAGAAGGTGAAGCGATGGAGGCTTGGTATAATGAGTTTAACAGTCTAATGGCTGATGGGAATAAATACTGTTTGTAGAAGTCCGTGCGTGAGTGTGGAACACGCAGTTTGAGCTGATGACCTCTGGTAGCGCGGGACACTTGTTAGATGCGACCTGTCTGTGTGGACATGTCCACGTGTCCATTCATGATCTTGTACATCATCGTGGCTTTGTCTACCCGCTCTGCGGTGTCGTAGGGTCTCAATATGGAGTTGGACCACCAGAGCAGAGACGCTTTTTTTGAGGCCGTAGTCCTGTATTTGTCATATTTTAGTCTTACTTGAACATTAAGTGTTGGTCTCACAGATTCCATTATATTTTCACTCCTCGCTGCACTGAAGGCTCATCCAACCATTATTTCCTTTTTAATTTTAACGTGATGGAATACCTTGTTCGGACCTCTTTTTACAGATGGACTTCTTTCTACAGATCTAGCCACTTCTCGGTCACAACCACTGTCCCACGACTTAGGCGAACCTTGACGCGTGGACCAGAATGACCCTGGAGACCCTTTGAATGCCAGAACGCTGCTACCGTCTATCCTCACGTACGCCCACCTATGGACCCCCACCTCCTTTTTTTTTTTTGGGTCATGAAATTGTTTTGGTCTGGCAAAGTATGTTGCTGCATCACTCCCTGTCAAAAAATGTTTGAATTAATCTGTTTTTCATGCGTGGAGTTTTACTTCGATAAATCGTTTCCCCATCTCATTCATTTTTTAAATACGTACTTGTTTTGCCTTCCCTCCATTCAGCCCGGTCCCACCTCGAGTAAATCACCTCAGCGCGAACACCAGCACGTTGCGAGCACCATTCGAAAAACGTTCGCAGTTTCTCTATTTTCATGTCTAATACGAAAGCGAGCGTCAATTTAAAGAAAGCAGTTATTCCTCAATATCCTTAGGCGGTTTCAGTTACGGGAAGAACATTTTTGAGACCAAAAAGTGCCGACATTTGGAGCCATGGTGGTGGCTATGCTAAAAACCTCCCACCGGATGAACGAGGGTGGTATCCGGGTTAAGACTACTTTTCCTTTCCTTTTTACATTTAAATGTGTTTGCTATCGGATTATCACTAGGATATAGTTAAGGAACAATGCTGTTATGATTTACAATACTTATTTATAGTAATATTCGTTTTAAAGGGGTGTTCGCAATGAAGTATGCAAAACGTAGGATTGATCCTCATAGCGAACACTTTTTTTTTCTGTTGGGGTGGGTATCTAAAAACTGTCGAAAATGCACCTCAAAGGGCTTATTACTAGATTATTAGATGAGCTGTACTTAGAGCAAGACTCGGGAGAGAAGAAGAGCAGAAAAAAAAACACTGAAAAGAGAAGAATCAAGAAACGTAATTGAAGTAAGCTCTGATAGCAGCTACTACATATATTATAAAGTCTATAGATCTATGATACTACATTTATTGGAACTAGAAATGGCTTCAATTTCAATGTTGTTTGTTTGAAAATACAGTACAGATATCATGCATTTATCAAAAGGCACATGTAGACTATAGGAACACTAGATTGTCTTTCTTTTTACTGTCGGTGCAGATGTTTTCTTGGATCACTCATAAATAGATCTAGATTTTATACCATACAACTCATTGGTTTAGAAAAAAAATTATTAAAAAAAGTCAAAGTTTAGACAAATACGTGTGGCAATACAATAGCATGGGCATCTCCAGTGTTCGTTACAGTAACAAAATAATAAATATTTGATGACTTTGGCTTAGTGTTTGCTCTGAAATTAAAGTGTTCGCTGTGAAGTTTAATTAAAAAAAGTGTTCGCTATGAAGCAGCAAACATGGTGTCTGAGTATGCAATATACACCCTAACCCTGCATAGTAATACAATAATGTATGATCAATCAAGTAGCCACGTTGTTGTAATATCTTTTGGTACTTTCGTTTTTATCCTATGTCTAACGGTTTAGAAACTAGGTCACAAAAACTAAGTAGGGTGCTATTATTAGCCTTAAGGTGTTCGTAAAGGGTGATTTACTCTATCCCATTCTAGAATAATCAAAACAGAACCATAATTTTTATGAGGATTGCGTTTTTTGGTGTCATTCAAACAAAATATCCCATGTCAGATTTTTTTATATTTTTAACTGCAAGTTTTTTCGTTTCCGGTCTGTGTGGATGCGCGTGAATACATACCTAAGCTCCGCGGTCTGGAGCAGTGTGATGCCTGCACGCGAAATGGGCATAAGGTTACTGCACTCCTTTTGGTATTTACCGGAATGAGGTGGAGAAATAGAGAGAAGGGGAGAGAGGGAGAGATGCATTTTATTTAATAGGAAGGCTAAAAATATGTATAATTGATGGATTTATCATCTGGAATTGAAAAAAATAAAAGAATAGCGACATTCTCAGTATTGTAGTTAATGGATTCTTCTTTTTTTCCCCTATTTCAATTGTTGGTTTCGAAAATCAATTAATTTTTATTGCAGCTACGCACAGATACTAATGTTCTCTCTCTCTCTCTCTCTCCTCTCTCTCTCTCTCTATCTCTCTCTATCTATCTATCTTTCTCTCTCTCCTCTCTCTCTCTATCTATATATCTATTTATCTCTCTCTTGTGTTTCTCGTTCTATGGTTTCACGTTTCTCTGAGAATTTATGGCATAATCGGCTGCAGTTGTAGTTTAATTAAATTAACGGAGCCTGCAATAACGTGACGCCTGTATACTAGTTACATCATAGCGCCAATAGACAGCTGCATCTTTTTTTTTTTTTTTTTATTGCTCTAGACTCCAGACTCTAGACTCATCCAGTCCTTGAGATGCAGGACGTTTGGGACAGGAAGCTGATGGTAGACGACAACACCCTATCCCCGATTCCCCTCCCCTCCATTTAAAAGAAAATATATTATTTCATTTTTGTTTTAATTTACTTTCTCCCTTCCTTTTAGAAATTCAGTTTCCGCTCTCCCAACAAGGGCCAGCAACTAGCCACTCTTCAATTTTCTCGAGCAATAAGTAAGTTGGAGACTGGGGGAGGGGGGGGGGTCATGAGCAATAGTCTCCCCTTGTTCGATGATGACGGAGTGACAGGGGCACGTGAAGCGTCCATGATAACTCTTGAATGGAGGGATGATTGGGATGGATAAAAACGTCTCCCTTTTTTTATTTCAGGCAATGTGGAGGGGGGGGGGGGTACGGGGCGCGGTGACGTCCTCATCTATGAATGATAATTAGGGGCTGAATGTGTTGGAAAGGAAAATAAGGGGGAGAGGCTGATTGCAGACGGGACAGGGGAAGATAAGAAACGCTGAAAGCGGATTGGAGGTTTGATGAACCGGAAGCTGAATGGGTCGTAACAATGCAGAGTCGTGTTTGCCGCCATTATAGCGACCACACGTGACTGCCAGTAATGAGGTATTTATAAGTGTCAATAAACTCTTCATTTTGCTTAACACTTTATTTTATTTATTGACAAGTTTTGTCTGCCGGAAGTGTTTCCCTCGAAAGTGAAAGTGGTATAATTTGTAAAAAAATAAATAATATTTTGGAGTAGCACGGGGTGATAAAAGGCGTGCCCGGCTCCATTAGGATGAAGGTCAAGTGGATTTCTGGGAGAATTTAAATAAAGTTTAAAAGATCGGGAAACGGACATTTTAAAAAGCACTTTATAAAATCTCTTTTCTTTTCGGGTCAGATCAGAAAGAAAAGTGATAACAGCCCACATTTTGAAAAAAAACAACTACTACTTCTCTTTACTTTTTAAGTGGATCACATTTACTGCGGCGATTTTGTCGTGGTGTTGAGGCATAGGTGTTGCCGAGACATTGGCGTCGCCGGTTTTTTTTTTATTTTTTTATTTAGGAGGGACTGAGTGTCTGGGATTAATATTTATTTTTGGTAACGTATTTTTTGTTTAATTTAAAAAAAATTAAGAATCATTTTAAAACTTGACGAGAAACGGTTGCCTCCAGCCTATGACGTCACTAGTGTATCGCGGGCCCGGAGTGAGGCCTTCTATGTTACAAGTGTTTAATATTGATTTACCAAATGGATTGCCAAAAGATGTTCATTAACTATATCTTATACATTACAAGACGCTCCTTCTGTAAAGAAGGTTATTGCGTCCTACGCTCATCCGCGGTTTGAGTCTAGTCCTGCGCTTCTTTTAGTGTCTTAAACTATGTTAAGTTAATGGTTTTCCTGGCTGTTCGGGCAACCCATTCCATGCCCGGATGCCACTCGTTAAGAAAGAGTTTGTAACATATTGCCTTAATTACTTGACTAAATTATATTATTCTGGTATTTTTTGGAAATCTACGAGAGAGTGAGATGGGAGATGTGTTCTTAAGGAGAAATAAAGAGCGAGAGAAAGAGCCAAATGTAAAAGAGAACGTTGATACCGTTCCATCCTGAGATTCCAGTCACTGAGTTCTATTTCCTCACAAACATAATCTTGTCATTCTCCATTTGTACGACGTCTCACAACTTTATAGTCTGTTGACAATGTCTTTCACTCCATCCAAGTCTTGTTTTCTCTTTATCAACCGCATTAAGGACGTGTGCTACGTGACAATGATATGACAGACATCCCAGATTCCTCTCCACTCCGCCCCTCGCAGTATCACACTCACACACACACACACAAATCACACCGACGCAAGCAGACGCACTCGCACACACTCACTGTCATAAGAGTGGCTGGGTATATTTCTAATTCCCGTACGGTGAAGCCAGGAGTACCTTTTTGTTTGACATTCTACATTAGTGGATTACTTCGTGAAAACTACGAGATGGCCTTTTCTTTTCTCTTTCTTTGGAGGTGGGGAGGGGGGAGAGTCCCCTGGAGGGGCCTAATGACCACCCCTTTTGTGAGTGGCACAAGGGAGGGGCGGGCAGAGGAGTTCCAATGCACGAGAGTAAACATTTTATAGGGTTAAAAAAATATTTTTTTAGATCTAGTTCTAAGAAACGGTATTTTTTTTTTGTATTGAGGTTTTCTACTGTAACCGTTTGTGTGTAAATACTTTTCTCTCTATTGAAGTCATACTAAATGCTAATATCTAAAATAGATGTATTTAAAATGATATAAACAATACCACAGTTAAAGAAAGTACTTGGCTGGCCTGGGCACATATTTAAATATTACCATTTATTTTAATGATTGATACCATTGATCAATACCACTACTAGAATAACCTGTCATGACCAATACACATACTACAAATACATGTATTGCCCATTATCACTAAAACAATTACACGTATTTGCCCATTACGACTACTTCCATTACACGTATTGCCCATTACCACTTTACCATTAAACATATTGTCTATTACCACTGCTACAATTACCAAAAAACTAAATACCGAAATAAACTTTCTCAATGCAGTTTTTATGGTCATTTTATTCTTCTCTCTTAACAAAATACAATGTAGTCATTTTTTTCTCCGTCATTTTGATGGGCATAACCACTAGTTACATTTAACGACCAATACCAATACGTGTTTTTTACTTTCAGTGACCTTTTAACTACTACAATTATTTTGTTTCGGGTCATTTAGCTACCTTTATAGTTTTCTTTATGCAAATAATATCACTAGGACGATTGTTTTTCACTGATGAAAACGACTACTTCAAATTGCATTTCCTGACTAAAACCACTACAACAGATGTGTCTTACTGTTCCGCATTTTCCTGGAATTGTATCTATGCTGTATTTTTTATAGTTCTAATACCGTGTGTGTGTCTCTCTGTGTGTGTGTGTGTGTGCGCGCCGTGTTACTTCTTGATTGGTTTGTAGCTTGGTATCACCCCCCCCTCACACACACACCCAATAAAGTCTAACACCTAACCGGACCTGGCAGATCAAACACACACACACACACACAGCCAGACACTATTATCGACTCCTGTGTCTGTAGCCTCTTTAGCCCCCTAACTTTTAACGTAATTACTGATTCCGACAATGCCAGTGCTGTGGCTGCTAACTTTAGCACATAAAACGGTACCCCCCCACCCCCCACCATTCCAAGACAATACCGCCCATCCTATGCCTTCCCCCTCCCCCGGGCCTCCCTCACCATACACTCCAATGTATAGAACTATAAATGACTATCAGCTACTCTATGATGACGGCTTGGATCAGGATGTACTTGTGGAAAAGTACAACAAGTGCCGCTTAGAAGTACTCACTTTTTTTGTCAAACGAACTTTGATTCTATTAAACGGCGATTGGTAAAGGCGAACCTGATACTATACTGATAATATGAGCGGAGTTTGTGTTTTAAAATTCTTATAGGCGGTTGATTCTTTTAACCGGTGCTCACACAAGGCGGACGCCTTCTGTATGTGGCTGACGAAACCTTACGAGACGGGTAAAAGTCACTGTCTTCATTCCTGATGTGAGCCTGCCAATTTGTGTGTGTTCGCCGCATATGTGTTTGTTTATATCTAATTAGAACTATTTCAATGCTTTGTCATTAACTATTATAAATCCTTGGTCTATCCATCTATGGTTCTTGAACTTTGGCCAATGAAAATAGTAATGTGACGTTTTTAACGGTATCCAGAATATGATTGGAGGGAGGCGGGCGTCATGCGCATTGGCAGGAATTTTAACAAAAGTGTTATAGCGATGGGCACGTGTCTGTTTTTGAAAACAAAAGTTTACTTTCTTGGGGATGTTGGTAGGTAGAAGAACCATCATCGTTAGTAGTGATATATATATATATATATATATATAGAGAGAGAGAGAGAGAGAAATTTACAAGTGGGGAGTTATACACCCTACTCCCGACCACACCATCGCTTGGCCCCCGTATAGACATACAGTCATAGAAAGGAACCGAAGCTGCTCATTCCTTACGTTAATAATAAAACTAATAATAACAACATTTCGTTCGTTGCTTCTTGTATTTAATTAGTGTATATGATGTGTTTTACTTACACAAACTTGTTGCTGTTTCATAGGGTGAATCGCTTTTGATAGGAAAGTTTAATGCATGTAGATTTTTTTTTTTTTAAAGTGAAGAAAATGCTATAACAATGTTCAGTATAGATAACCCTTATTTATAGCAAAGTCGGTGGTGTTAAACAAGAAGAGAACGGTTGAACTGGAAGGTACAGTTGGTCATTACATAAGTAGCCAGACTTCTGCAAAGCTGCCCTTCCCTATTTCCTGTCGGCGCATATCTTCCTCCAGTTTCTGCGTTCCCGAGGGGGTGCGTGGAGGACATATCGATAGATTGCGACGTTCTGGTATTGGTTTTTCTCTCTCTTTTTTTTTTTTACTCAGCTTAGAGACACGGTGTCTACTGCCTGGTTGGGGAGGGGGGGGAGCGATGGGTGTATGTGTGTGTGGGGTTGGAGGGTGGGGGAGTGGGGACGTGCATGCATAACTAACCACCAACGCCGTAAATCCCTCCAGACTGCCATTTAGTTGACCATAAGCCCATAGCGTGAATACATTTTCATGGGGGGGGGGGGGGTTCTTGCTTCGTAAGTCTATAGACCAGAACTCGCTGTTTTTCTTATCTACTTCTCTCTCTCTTTCTCTCTCTGTCAGTCTGTCTCTCTCTCTCTCTCTCTCTCATGGTCTATCTGTCTGTCTGACGTCTGCTCAGTCTGTCGGTCCCTGTATCGACTCACATTATGCTGTCCCCCCCCCCCCGCCACACCCACCCACCTCTTTTCACGTTCATTTGTTTCGAATACATTAGAATTGAGTTGATTGTTTGGTTGGGCTTGTTTTTTCAAAGGGAGAATTTGTTTACGGAGAAAATGATAATACATAGATAGATGGGCTGTTTACTTTGTTGTAAGAGTGACGCGCAGCTTCTTTCTGCAACAAAAAGACATGCAACTGTTTTATTTACAACATATACACACACATACACACATAAATACACGCATACACACGCATACACAATATATATATATATATATATATATATATATATATATATATATATATATATATATATATATATATTTAGAGAGAGAAAGAGATACATAAGTAGATAAATAGATAGATAACTAGATAGACAGTTAGATAAATAGATATATTTAGATAGATAATATAAGATCCTATATTATCTTTATGATGGAGTTTATATCTGAATATTCTCATACAAATCATTTGAAATGAATGTGGCAAGATTGAACATGGTGTAGTTTCTTCTGTAACACCAGACACGGGAGTGCTATAGCCTATGTCTATGCTACAACACTCACACACGCACATACACCCCCCTACGTTTATAGATATTAAAAGCATATATAGAGAGAGTTGAGTATTCGGCTTTGTGTGATATCATGAATAAATAAACGTGAGCTATTAGTATTACCACGAACAAAACGTGTAGATCTTACAGAATGCAAACATTTTTCTCTTTTCATAAATTGCATTTGAAAATAGTTATCCCGGAAAGACCGGCACTTTAGTATATATGATGCATCATACCACTATATTGATATACATATACATTTGTTATGCAGTATAATTGTATTTAAAAGCTAAGCCCTTGTTTTTGACATAGGAAAAACAAAAACTGGGATTTTTTTGTTTCTTTTACGGAATTATTTCGAAGTTAGCTTGCTGATTATGCAATGATATCTATTCTGTAGGCGTAAGCTATAGTTCTTGTATTTATGATTGTAGCAGCTGGAAATCTTGAGGTTGGATTGTGTAAGATGTTTCGTCTGTATGCCATTTGAGAAATAACTACTATTGTTATCTTTTAAATAAATTGCTGTTTCACTGGCGTACTGAAACTGCTGATCAATAGGATGCTCCATCTTGGCCTGGTAATCTGATGACTGGCGTACTGAAACTGCTGATCAATAGGATGTTCCATCTTGGCCTGGTAATCTGATGACTGGCGTACTGAAACTGCTGATCAATAGGATGCTCCATCTTGGCCTGGTAATCTGATGACTGGCGTACTGAAACTGCTGATCAATAGGATGTTCCATCTTGGCCTGGTAATCTGATGACTGGCGTACTGAAACTGCTGATCAATAGGATGTTCCATCTTGGCCTGGTAATCTGATGACTGGCGTACTGAAACTGCTGATCAATAGGATGTTCCATCTTGGCCTGGTAATCTGATGACTGGCGTACTGAAACTGCTGATCAATAGGATGTTCCATCTTGGCCTGGTAATCTGATGACTGGCGTACTGAAACTGCTGATCAATAGGATGCTCCATCTTGGCCTGGTAATCTGATGACTGGCGTACTGAAACTGCTGATCAATAGGATGCTCCATCTTGGCCTGGTAATCTGATGACTGGCGTACTGAAACTGCTGATCAATAGGATGTTCCATCTTGGCCTGGTAATCTGATGACTGGCGTACTGAAACTGCTGATCAATAGGATGCTCCATCTTGGCCTGGTAATCTGATGACTGGCGTACTGAAACTGCTGATCAATAGGATGCTCCATCTTGGCCTGGTAATCTGATGACTGGCGTACTGAAACTGCTGATCAATAGGATGCTCCATCTTGGCCTGGTAATCTGATGACTGGCGTACTGAAACTGCTGATCAATAGGATGCTCCATCTTGGCCTGGTAATCTGATGACTGGCGTACTGAAACTGCTGATCAATAGGATGTTCCATCTTGGCCTGGTAATCTGATGACTGGCGTACTGAAACTGCTGATCAATAGGATGCTCCATCTTGGCCTGGTAATCTGATGACTGGCGTACTGAAACTGCTGATCAATAGGATGTTCCATCTTGGCCTGGTAATCTGATGACTGGCGTACTGAAACTGCTGATCAATAGGATGTTCCATCTTGGCCTGGTAATCTGATGACTGGCGTACTGAAACTGCTGATCAATAGGATGTTCCATCTTGGCCTGGTAATCTGATGACTGGCGTACTGAAACTGCTGATCAATAGGATGTTCCATCTTGGCCTGGTAATCTGATGACTGGCGTACTGAAACTGCTGATCAATAGGATGTTCCATCTTGGCCTGGTAATCTGATGACTGGCGTACTGAAACTGCTGATCAATAGGATGCTCCATCTTGGCCTGGTAATCTGATGACTGGCGTACTGAAACTGCTGATCAATAGGATGCTCCATCTTGGCCTGGTAATCTGATGACTGGCGTACTGAAACTGCTGATCAATAGGATGCTCCATCTTGGCCTGGTAATCTGATGACTGGCGTACTGAAACTGCTGATCAATAGGATGCTCCATCTTGGCCTGGTAATCTGATGACTGGCGTACTGAAACTGCTGATCAATAGGATGTTCCATCTTGGCCTGGTAATCTGATGACTGGCGTACTGAAACTGCTGATCAATAGGATGCTCCATCTTGGCCTGGTAATCTGATGACTGGTGTACTGAAACTGCTGATCAATAGGATGCTCCATCTTGGCCTGGTAATCTGATGACTGGCGTACTGAAACTGCTGATCAATAGGATGCTCCATCTTGGCCTGGTAATCTGATGACTGGCGTACTGAAACTGCTGATCAATAGGATGTTCCATCTTGGCCTGGTAATCTGATGACTGGCGTACTGAAACTGCTGATCAATAGGATGTTCCATCTTGGCCTGGTAATCTGATGACTGGCGTACTGAAACTGCTGATCAATAGGATGCTCCATCTTGGCCTGGTAATCTGATGACTGGCGTACTGAAACTGCTGATCAATAGGATGCTCCATCTTGGCCTGGTAATCTGATGACTGGCGTACTGAAACTGCTGATCAATAGGATGCTCCATCTTGGCCTGGTAATCTGATGACTGGCGTACTGAAACTGCTGATCAATAGGATGCTCCATCTTGGCCTGGTAATCTGATGACTGGCGTACTGAAACTGCTGATCAATAGGATGTTCCATCTTGGCCTGGTAATCTGATGACTGGCGTACTGAAACTGCTGATCAATAGGATGCTCCATCTTGGCCTGGTAATCTGATGACTGGCGTACTGAAACTGCTGATCAATAGGATGCTCCATCTTGGCCTGGTAATCTGATGACTGGCGTACTGAAACTGCTGATCAATAGGATGCTCCATCTTGGCCTGGTAATCTGATGACTGGCGTACTGAAACTGCTGATCAATAGGATGTTCCATCTTGGCCTGGTAATCTGATGACTGGCGTACTGAAACTGCTGATCAATAGGATGTTCCATCTTGGCCTGGTAATCTGATGACTGGCGTACTGAAACTGCTGATCAATAGGATGCTCCATCTTGGCCTGGTAATCTGATGACTGGCGTACTGAAACTGCTGATCAATAGGATGCTCCATCTTGGCCTGGTAATCTGATGCTATTCACGTGAACACTGCTTTGTGTGGGTGTGTAGATCACTTTCAGTTTACGTTTTAGCTCTGCATACATTTGGCCAGCGTATATTAACGACATGCACAAACACTAAAGGTTTCGGGGTGGTCTAGGATAGGGGTCGGCAACCCTACGGTACGATTGCCAGACTAGGCACGCAGAGCGATTTTATATGGCACGTGAGAGACCCCTTCAAGTCACTTGCAAGGAAAAGAGCAGGGTGACTTTTAGGCTGATGGCGCACCGAATGAATTAGAAATTATACTTCGGCACACTATTTCCGAAAGGTCGTCGACCTCTGGTCTATGATTTAAATCATGTGTGTGTGTGTGTGTGTCTAGCTATAAAAACAGTGTTTCCAACTTTTCGGTGCACTCGCTAATTCCATAAGTTAATCGACTGGGCGTTGCACTGGTCACGCGATACATTTGAACGCCGTTTACCATTAAAACTTGCTAAGACTTAACACCTCCCTTTTCACAAGAATTTCGAAAATGTGACGTGTTCCATTCTGGTACAATACGTACGTAATAACCGCCACAATGACGTGCGTGAATATATTACCATATATTTCCACCACTAGATTGTAAATGTGTACACTCTGTAAATTTGTAGACTAATGATCATAATATTGTCAAGCTATAATACTGCGATGACCTTATTCTAAAGTGTTACACTTTACTGTAAAGTGTTTTCTGATGTTAAAAAACAACGTTTGTGCAATGTTGTTAATTTGTTGTTTGTTTGTTTACTTCTAGGATCATACCCTGGTGGGTCGACCAGATGCCCCGACCCAGCAGGACATCCAGCTGAGTGGACTGGGCATCCAGCCAGAGCATGCCGTGCTGGTCATGGAGAACAACGACGTCTACGTCACACCACTGGACGGTGCCAGGTGAGTGCAGGGTGCGGGGAGGTGTTCTGATAATGAATGAAAGAATGGGGAGGGACGGGGGATAGTAATTGAAAGGTTTAAGTGACGAGTTCGTAATATCGAAAGAGCTCAAGATAGTTAGCTAAGTCGCTTACATTATGAATTATGACATACAACTTTCTAATTTCCAATTAGGTGAAGATACATGATCTTAAGATGGCCAAAATAGTTTAAGTCACAAAAACGAGTCCCGTAAAGTTTTAGTCTTACGACGGTATGTTCATACATGGGGCACTCCACTCGTTTGAAATGAGCAACAATTTTTCATTTAAATTTAAAATATCTAGTGTGTCTCCAGTCCTAATCCATTCATTTAATGAAGTCTTAAACATCCGCAAATCGAATTCTACAGGAAGTTCCTATTTTAAATTTTAAAGACGCGCGGATGAATGTCTGTAGTTTTCAGACGACTATACTTTAAGCCTGATGCATATACGATATTATGTAATAATATATTGCTGGTGTTGTTTTTTCTACTTTGTGACGGAGGAGTCATTATTTCAGTAAGCCTTGTTTTTCATCTTCTTATTATTGTGTGCTCATTGAAACCTAGTCCATTCGGTGTGAAGTCAGTTCCGCTGCAGAAGCAATGTGAGTTGTTGTTGTCTTGTTTATTGCCAACAGTTCTGTGACGCCATGATCCTTGAATGTTTCATGACCAAGCGTCGCCTGGACTGCCATGTCCGGTGGCATTCAGCCCTATATCTTGTACTGCCAAGTCCGGTGGCATTGAGCTTTGAACGCAAAAACCTTGCTGGTGTCACGTGGCATTTTTTTTCTTCTTCTGATTTCCGCCACATGAACGGTCCCATTCCTAAATCATCAGTATTGAGCGAGTCTCACTTTATGAAATTATTAAACCTCTAAAACTAGAATGTTAAAACGATTGAGACAATTGAAACAAAGATGTATGTAGTCTGAGGTCAAAATTTGTGTTCAAGTAACTTGAATTATTAAATTCGTTTTTCTAAACTTGCTAGTTGAATTCCAAACATTTTTTTAAAAAGATTATTGTAGAATGCTGGAATGTTCTTTACAGACTTTCAGTATTTAAGTAACTTTGGGATTATCGTGGCCGAATGGGTTCGTAAAAGCAGATTTTCCTGTTCCGTAGCCCGTTGCATACAGTCAGTTTGCGTTGTTAGTGCAAGTCCCTTAACTCCTTAACTTCCCTCAATTGATTCTAATAGCTTTGCCAGCCTAGGAAGAACATTGGAGCTTTCACTCCCGACCAGATCATAGGTATGTCTGATGTATTTTTTATTTGTTTGTCTGTTTGCAGGACGTGCGTCAACGGTTCGGTCATCCACGAGAAGAGGCGTGTCCGGCACGGCGACCGCATCCTGTGGGGCAACAACCACTTCTTCCGGTTGAACTGTCCACGGCTGGCCAACAGTAAGTCCATCGTTGTTTTGTTTTTTTCTGGTCTTAGAAAAGTTGCAGCGTTTAGCTGTAGAAGATTCATCATCATAAGGTGCCATGCCGGTTGGCGCAGGCGATCATGTCTTTCCATTTATGTTTCTTCTGGCAAACTCTAGCATTTCTGTTGTATTTGCCATTCCATTCCATTTGACCATCTAATATCTTCTCTGTCTTCCTCTGCATCTCTTTCCCTCCAGCTATTCAGTTAGTATGATGTTTCCGATGTTTTATTTTCTTATTATGTGGCCTACTAACGTTGATTTCTTCTTCATGTTCTTTAGAATTAATTTTCTAGAAGATTGCATGATGTGAGAGAATAAAAGAATGAAAGAATGAAAGAGAGAATTGAATCTTAAAATTGTTGTTTAGTTTACTTGCTTATATTTCAACGAAGGTTATAGGAGTTATAGGTCTAGTGATTCCAATATATAAACTACCAAGTAATACTGCAGTATAATTGTTGAAGCCGTTAGCTACTTGTGCTACTTCCACCATCCAGGGGAAGACCGTTAACGAAAGAGGCGGCAGTCGGGAAGAAATGTGCAAGTTGCCTTGCAGCTATGTCTCGGCATATGTCTGCTTCCGTAAAAAAATACATTTTTGAACGGGAAACGCCCCCCTGATGTTTTTGTAATGGGAAAACCTGGAGTGGAGGCGAATGTTGTTTTTTTGGTTTGTTTTTTTCGTTTGCCTGGAGTGTTTGTGCGAGAGGAAATTGTGGCGTGAAACGATAAAGTTACGCTAAAATGATGTGGCCCCCGGACGCTGGGTTGGTTTTAATTGCATAGAAAAATATTTCAAGAAATTTCCCCGAGGGTTGATGTCTTTTTTTTTTTGTTGTGTCTTTTGTTTCATTACAAAAATGTTTAAAGGATAATTTTGTTACTTTTACTTATTGTCGCGATAAAATACTCGTTTTTCTACTTTTTGAAATATTCTGAGATTTAATGGGGAGTGGGGGGGGGGGGGGAATAAATTGCAGATCTACTGAAAATGAAAGTAATGTTCTGAGATTGGGAGTTGCTTCGTTGACCAATGTAGACTTCTAGTGTTTTTTTTAATATATTTTGTAACAGTTTAGATTTGTGAGTTAGATTTGTCGTACCGGAAGTTTAGGTAATACTGGCTAATTCTTAATTCACCCCCTCCCAGCCCCACACCTTTTCAATATCTCTGATGCCTGTATACCACTAGTAAAGGAAATTAAAGGCGACCGAGCCTTGACCTGGCCACACATCCATACCTGGTAGTTGATAGCAAAAATAAATGCAACTGGTTAAACATGCCTAGCAGCGATCATTTGGGTAATATTGGTCATAGGGTATCTTTTAATTGCATGTATTGCCTCACAGGGCCGAAGCCACGTAAGGGGCTCTTTGGCACACGAAATATCAGTTCCCCTCCCTCCTTTTTTCCACGCAAAAAAAATCTGGCTTCTCTCCTGTTCCGACATAAAAGTGATGTATTTGTGAAATAATATTTCCTCATCGTATTTAGTGGATGTTTATTGCGTTGGTTGTTGTTGCATCCTCCTTGGCTAAACGCTGCGAAAATATTCAGTCGCATTTCAACAGTTTCATCAATACGCTTCAACTTCTAAGTGTAGAGACACGTTAGTACTGTCGGAACTTAGAGTTTCGATGTGAAGAAGAGCAATAGACAGACAAAACCTAGAAGCGATATAAGAAACTTCAACAAGATTGTGAGCCAAAAATAAAGTAACAACAAGCCCTTAAAGTCGTTTTGTGTGTGTGTGTGTTGGAACGTGTATTGATTTATATTAAACTCTTGGTCGTTTGAGTGGAGAGGCTACTCTTCACATTGTTCAAGTCCCTGGCAGAGTAGTGCCGAATTGAATTTTCAGCGGTTCTCACGGCGTCGTCGTTCTGGGAAGTCTTCTCGATGGTTAGTTTTGTGGTGGCGGAAGTCTTGTTTTGATTGACTTGACTAGACCATAGCTAAATTAGCGATTTCTGAAAAAACAAATTTGACGTGGCACTTGAGTCGAATTGCGATAGTTCCACGCCAATGTTCCACACCAATGTTCCACACCAATGCTCCACACCAATGTTCCACGCCAATGTTCCACGCTAATGTTCCACGCCAATGTTCCACGCCAATGTTCCACACCAATGTTCAACGCCAATGTTCCACGCCAATGTTCCACGCCAATGTTCCACACCAATGTTCAACGCCAATGTTCCACGCCAATGTTCCACGCTAATGTTCCACGCCAATGTTCAACGCCAATGTTCCACGCCAATGTTCCACGCCAATGTTCCACACCAATGTTCAACGCCAATGTTCCACGCCAATGTTCCACGCCCATGTTCCACGCCAATGCTCCACGCCAATGATCCACACCGAATCTGTTCATCTGTCCACAATCAGTTCATGGAATCTTTCATTTAAACCATTGTTTGGTTCCATTTGAATGTTCGTGTGTTCAGAGTGGACGTCCACATAGACACACCCTCTACTTACTGTAGTATCAAAGGGTAAGTCCTGAAAGTAAAAAAAAAAAAGGAACAAACTCATAGTACGATGATGTCATGTCAGTTAAAACTAGTTTGATTTCCTCCTTCCCTCGCCCCTATCTAGGCATCACTAAGAGAACAGCATATTATGGTGTAGAGCAGGGACCGGCAACGTGTCAGACGTGGCACGCAGAGCAATGTTCAGTGGCACGCCCAAGAAGCCTCCACTCCCCAAAAAGACAATTCAACTATCTTCTATTAATTAAGTGTTACAGCGGGATGGATGCCTTTTCAGGCTGTAGGCACGCTGAATAAGTTAAAAATAGTACTTGGACACACTATAACCAAAACGTAGCCGACTCCTGGTGTAGAGAAAAAAATATCACAATAAATAGTATCACCAGGGACAACAGATTATAGCTATAAACGTTAGCGTGCCCTTCGTTGTGATAAGAATAAACTCAGCAGTGCATTACCCCCACTGCTAAGGCCTCCCTTATATAGCATGATCTAATCTTATGTCCCGAAATCCATCTTTATGTGACTCGGGGTAGCAGGGTGCAGTACAAAATCTGACTCTTTCAAATCATCTGTATTTTTTAAACATTAACATGAATCGTTTTTTTTTTATCTTCTACTTTCTTCTTCCTGTTTAATTCCTGAATGCAAAGTTTCAAGTCGACTTCTTAATTGGGCCCCCTCCTCTACACCCCTTGGCTTGCTATGCCTGGGTACGGCTCACACTTCTCTCCCCTCCTGTGACGTGAAGATTGGGGGAACTTGTGTTTCCGGTTGGAGATTAAAGTTTCTTTTTAGAGGAGAGTTCCCCATTTTTTTTTTTGTTACCGAATTCTTTCTTTTTTTTTTATTGGGTTTTATTTTGTTGAAGTTCTGATTGCAAGAAACTGCCAGGAGAAAAAATGTCCAGCTGGAACAAATCATTGCAGATGCCAACATACGTCTTGATTCAATGGAACTGGGAGAGTCACTTGAATTTGGGGACACAGAAACTCAATGCACAACAGGACATTAAGAAAACCTTCTTCTTTTTTCTTATAAATTTAAAAGTGAAGTTGAAGGAAGAAAAAAAATATAAAAGATTTGAAAAGAAAGAAAAAGTATAGAAAATTATTGAATGCTTAAAGTCTATTTTTCCTTGTAAAGAAAAAAGACTTATGTAGGCTTCCGTGTTTTCTTTTTAATTTCCTTTTAGTTTGATTTTAACATCTAAGAAATACAAAGCGTTCGAAGATGTGACAATGTGTATGTGCGTGTGTGTTTTTTGGTGTTTCTGTTCTTGAGGAGGGTGGTCTTTTTGAGTGCTTTGAATACGAGACTGGTCTAACGAACGTCATTTGAATGACTCAATTGTGACTGTTGTGTGTTGTTTGAATAAAACATCCGCCACTCACATCTCGTATGCGGGATCTTTGTTGAATAAATTGAATTGCGGCTCTCTCTTCATTCCGTATTAAAAGTAACGGCACACACATACACACACTCACGCCAAGGAACGAATGTGATCTTATTGTGAAAGAAATGGTTAGAACTTAGATTTCTGGCTGCACATACCTCAGCTAATGAGCTTGGTGGATTCTCCGCCATCGAAGGGAATAACCACGTCATGGATCTGCTCGATTAAGCCGCGTGGGGAATGGTTCTATTAATTATGCACCTTTATTCCCGCGTCTTTCTTGTGGCGCAATCAGGGCCGGCTCATCCATATAAGCAACTTAGGTAGAGGTGGAATAATTGAGAATTTTTTTTATATTAAAAAATATATACTAAATTAAAGTTTAATACTTCTGCGCGCCACTAGCATAGGCAGACGAATTACTAGGGTAATGAAAGGCGAAGGTTATTTTACTTACGGTAAGCTGTCTTAGAAAAAAAGGATAATATGGCCTAACACTACTCAGTTTCTCTTCGCCGAAGGCGCTTTAATGAGGACGCAGAATGTGTTTTCGCTTAGGGCGTCAAACACACTAGAGCCGGTCCTGGCTCAATGATGGTGGAAAATAGCAAAACAAGCTATACCTCTTTTCGTTTCGAAATCAACTAAACGTCTTATTGTAAATGTAAAACGACCAATGCATAACGAATAGCTCGCCTTCGGTTGTGACGTGTTAGAATATTTAACCTAATTGTTCAGCAATACGGCCTTCAATGTTATGTAGGTCTCGCTTGGGTTTTTATTTCTGCACTGTGTCTGCTGTGGTACAAATTGGCCATTAGTCTGCCAGTTGACACTAAGGGATACACAGGGCCAGTGAAATGCATTCTGGCTGCGCCGAGAGAAAGACCTTTAATGTGCCCCTCTCTCCCAAGTACTCCCAACCCCAAGTGGACAATAATTGATGAGTGCGTTTAATCCGGAGCGATCGTCTGAGGAAAAAGGGGGGGGGGGTGCAGCGTCATTCCACTGGCCATCGTGTCTGTAAGGCCGCCTTGAATTAGGCTATAACATTGCAAAGTCCAGCTTTTTTTCATCATCGATTCTTCACATGTACTATTATTGTTTGTATTTTAACCCTTCCCGTACTGACCTACTTCTATCTATGCTGCCTTCAGTTCCGCTATATACGCGCCCGGGACTGTAAGGGTTAATTTCGTGTGTTGTGTGTTGGAAATAGCATTGTAATTAAAACTTGATCGTACACTGTTACTGTATCCTATACTTCATCCGTTTACTTTATATGTGTGGGTATGTGGATGGGCTTGGTTTGGTCCATGGGTGGATTCAGTATTCGGTAACAAAAAAAAAAAAAAGTAAAGTACCCTACGGACCAAATTGATCATAGGGCCAATAAAGCAGCGTGCACCAGTTTCTGTGGCCAGCACAATGCACGGCGGCCTTTACTTTACCACAACTAAAGTCAGGTACCCGTCAGAGCTGGGTAGACTCAGGGACACTCTCCAGACCCCTGGAAAAAAAATGCTAGCCTTCACCAGGATTCAAAGCCAGGACCTTCGGTACGCCAGTCGAACGCGCTGCCGCGGTATTTGATAGTACCTACTAGCTGAATCGAGGTCATATTTTATTTGTTTGTCATAACTGGGGGTCAAAGGGCAGTCCACCTCTATCAAGTCTATGAGCGATTGATTGTCGGTTGTGATCAAATCAGAGACGGAACTAAGTGTTTCATGTCATGTACTAAAGTTCTATCTCTCTCTTTCTCTCTCCCCCCCCCCCATCCCGATGCTCTCCCGCAGGTCCCAGCAGCCAGGAGCCCGAGCAGAAGATCGACTACGACTTCGCCCAGCAGGAGCTGATGGAGAACGAGCTGGTGAACGACCCGATCCAGGAGGCCATCGGCGCCATAGAGAAACAGCATGAGGAGGACAAACAAGGTGAGAGAAGCACTGTCTAGTGAAACTGTGTGAGGACTGACTTTTTTTTTAAGGGTCGTTCTCTACAGACGTCTATAAATAAGACTGACTACTTGCTTTTATATTTCTGCTAATTGATAACTTGAAAGTTTCGGAATTTCCGATCACACTAGGTCATCTAGACTTCCGGTTTAGTAATTCGCTATGATTTTCTCACTGGAAAATTAAGATTAAAATCGAAATTTGCATACGGGTATGTCTTTAGGGCAGTTTAGGAGTCATTAAAGACCTTATTATTGACTGCGTGCGAAAAAAACAAAACAAGTGCTAAGCTCTAAAAATAGAGCAAGCGTCTATCTCATTATAGTCTTTGGAATTTGTGATTACACCGTTGCTTTTTTTAAGATGGGGAAATTCCGTTTTCAGTAAGGAAATAGAAAGTTGGTTGTTTATTGTTGCAAACTTTAAAACTCGAGTCTAACTGAATGCAAATTTCTTTTGGAATTATTGGATTTATGTATGTATTTATGTAACTTAAAAAAATATGTATGACCCAGCAAGGTTGACTTAAAAGATGTATATAATATAGTTGACGGTTGTAGAAATATACTCTAAATATAATATATTATACTTATAGTAGAGTATAATATGTAAAAGTAAAGAATACATGTAATATCATGTATACTCATAGTTTTGTATGCTCAAAGTATAGCATTGGTATACTCAAATGATAGCATAGTATTGTGATATACCCAAATTATAGTATAATACACCATTTCCGCCTCAAGCTTCTTAAACAATTTCTTTCATATAGTCTTACATTTCTAATTATAGCTGAACCGACTCTTTAGTTTGAACGTGCAATTTGCTAATTTATTCCTAAACGTGACCTTTAAAAAAAAAAAAAATAATTTTCACCATAAAACTAGTTCTAATCGATGAGCATGTTTCTAGCGAATTCATTAAGGTTACAATGACACTAACTCTATAATTGACTTAAAATCACAGTCGTATCTTTTCATCATTCTTTTGATATCGCGATTCATCTGCATTAAAAACTATTTCTGATACGTGGATGTGGCAGGCTTGCAGAAGGAATTTACTTCATGTCTGGTTCTTTGTCCGTCTGGCTCTATGTCCAGCGCTGATGGCATCTACAAATGCTAATTTCTCGGGCGAAGAGAGTTAGAAAGAAAACCGTTCTTTCTGGAGTTAAATTTTTTTAAAGAAAGATTCCTGTTACCCCTTCCCCCCTCCTTTTTTTTTCCTTTCCCCCATCCACAGACACATCGCCACGTCCACCCAGACACTTCCGAACCTCCACACAGACACATCAACCTCCACACAGACACATCGCCACGTCCACCCAGACACATCCACACCTCAACGCAGACAACGGACATTAACACGCCAGATGAATATTAATTAAAGAAAGCTTAATACCCTCCCTCCCCGTTTCCCTCCCGCCCTCTCCCAGGCTTCACCGATGCCACTCTCTTCATCAGATCAGAGAACTTCGTCTCCCTTGTCTAATCTAACGGAGATTTCTCCCATAATCCCTCACAGACATGGTCCAGGTGTTAAAAAACGGCCTCAATGAAAAGCCTGTTGTCGTTGTGTGTGTTTTTTTTTTCAAAATATATATTTTTTAAACTTCCTTGTGGTTGCCATGGCAACAAGCCAGTGCCCCGACAAGGCATCGTGAAACGAGATTCCAGTCTCTTGAACTTCGGCCTTGAAGATGAGGGCGGATCCGTCCCTCCCTCCTTCTCTCCCTTTCCGTGCTCTTGGGTTCCCTCCCTCCCCCCCCTTCAATGATTGAATGGAAAGATTGATAAAACCCCAACCTATACCCAGTTGAGAATCAATACATCAGGCCACTTGAACTGAAAATTACCGAACAAGAAACTACAAAGCTATTTCACCGTAAACCTCCCATCCTCTCCCTCCCTCCCTCCCATTGCCTCCCTCCCCGTCCACTCTCCCCCTCCCACCACCATCTCTTTCCTAGTACTGGTCGAGTTGTGGTTGACCGATTAGTCTGGTAATAAAACTCTGAACAATACAAGAGATGGGGGCGCTTGCTTGTCCGGTTTAAGACGCTCTGCTCTAGCAGTAGCCTACCCGAGCTCGGTCACTGGTAAATGTTGCCCGGATGCCGCATTATCATCTATTGATACGAGGGTAGCAGCCAGTTTTTAACATAATAGAGGAAACAAATTAAACATTGCTACTTTCTTGGAAGTAAGGCACACAACTATTTTCTACGTAAAATACGACGAAAAAACAAAGAAATATGCGTTAAAAATATATTTTGACGCTATTATGTTTCATAATATAAAAGTAGTCGATGCCAGTATAATCTTACAATTCAGATCGATAGTTCTGTATGGTCTACAGGCCTACTTGGCGTTGAATAGCCTGGAATCTGCGTGTTCTATCAATGCAGCTGCTCATTTGTTGGTATCGGTATGTGTGTTTTGTTTTGCTTTAAAAATAGGCAAACTCTAAATGTCCGACTTTTGCCTCTCGCGCGTACCTCGTGCTGCCTCCTCCAGCGAAATAACCAAGTGAAGGATTGCTACTCACCCTTTTCTCGAGAACTAGAAGATCGAAACATTATAGAAATAAAAAATAAAATCCCAATGAGTAATGTTTAAAAATACAATTTTGTAAAAAAAAAAAAAAAAAGTTCATTAGAGAGTCTTTAATGAATTGTTAATTCAAGTGAAGTTTTTTTTTTTAACAATTGAATTTCCAATGCTTCGCTAGATACTGGGTGGGGTAAAAAAAACAAGGTAATTAGGTTTTCATTTGCAGTTTCGATCTGAAGCTGTGAAATTATGACCCGGTGTTCAACACAAACTCCTTGCTTTTCTGTCTCCCAGTCTGTAAGGCTGTCTCATTCTCTGGAACCATACTTTCTACTAAAACTTTTATCCTGCCATTCTTTTTTCATCAGTGTTACGTGGTTCTTGCTATTTCTTCCTTTCTTGATGTGTTTTTTTTTTTTAAAAACAAATGCGTGATTGTTTCTATCGTATGACCTATCGATGGCCGCGGTGGCCTTTAATGGCCACGTATCGTGGGCCGGCCAGTAGAATGCTAATCTGGGTCACTGCTGGACACGAGGGGGCGTGCAAGGGGGAAAGGAGAGAAAGGCAGGGGTGGTTGGGGCTGGGGGAGGGGTCCAGTGTTTAGCCCGAGAGTACCCTGTTCCTGGCCTAATTAAATGTCATTCTAAATGTCCACTAGTGTCCGGTCCCTGGTCATTTATAGTCGGATTTCACTAAAGGCATTGTTGTAGCTTCTTCCTTCCTTCTCTTTCTCTCTCTCTCTCTCTCTCTCTGTCTCTCCTCTCTCACACACTCACACGCTCTCTTTCTCTCTCTTGGTTTTTTTTTTAGACAAAGGGGAAAGTCTTGAGTACTAAAAATTGGACAGTAGGAAGATTAATTCAAGATGGTATTTGAAACACGGTGACAAGCTCGAGCTAGGATTAAATCTTCATCGTCTTATCCTTGTAGACTTAAGTGCTTCTGAACTATGTTTACGGCACGGGCTAACAATTTGGACTTGCCATACACCCACACATAATCACACGTTACAAACACACTACAGACACAAACACGTTACACGGATAAGCACACTACGCACACACAAACACACTACACAGATAAGCACACTACACAGATAAGCACACTACACAGATAAGCACACAGAAACACACTACATGGATAAGCACACTACACACACACAAACACACTACACTCGCAAACACACTACACACGCAAACACACTACAAACACTACACACGCAAACACTCTACACACACATTTTGTTAGTTTGGTTGTCATTTCCATAGACGGCGACCGCTGGGTGTGTTAAGATGATTATTTTCTCCGGTGTTCAGGCTGCAGCCAACGCAAACAGACATTTTATATTCGCTATCATTTGGAAACTGACAGAGAAATTAACACTCTTTTTTTTTTATTAATACCTCTGGCACCACGGCTCTTTTGTCAAGTTCAGATGGTTTTGATAGTTTGAAAACTAAACAGACTTACTTTGTTGTATTTATATAGAGAAAACGAGAAAAAAAAATTACATAAATTCAGAGGTTCAAAGTAGAAAGTGCGTCATTTATACGTATAGTTCGTTAATTAGCAAAACTAAACGCTTTAAAATTAGCCACATTGTGAATTGTACGTCAAACAGTGAATATGTAAATCGGAGTTTCAATTTGCAAATAGTTGCTTACACGACAGTGGCGTAGCTAAGGGAGGGGGAGGGGGGGGGGGTCCAAATTTGAAAATCCCCCCGGGCCCCTACTTAAGGGGGGCCCCCAAAGGAGTGTCCGAATTGTTATTTCTCATGTCATAATGTCGAATGTCAAAATTCAGGGGCCCCTAAAGAGGTCCAGCCCCCCCGGGCCCCCAAATCCCTTGCAACGGCACTGTTACACGACATGATATAACAGCATTTTCCCTAGTGTATATAGAGTAGTGTTAGGTAACTAGGTAGCCATGTTGTTGTTTTTAAAAAAAACAAAAATAGATAATACTTCCTAGGTGTTGCAGAATGACATAAGCCTGTAACCCGTCTCTCAGAAATTATGGTTTCGTACGGACGATTAAACATGCAGAGGGTAGAACATAACAAAATAAAAAGTGAAAATAGAGCTACACACAACATAGTACATACATTAGAGATACTAACAGAATATTGGACATAACACTAAAGAGCGAACATAACAGTGTAGAACATACACATAAAGAACATTCAAAATTATAAGTCGCGCGATGTAAAAAAAAAATATTTCATACAGCAAAATGTCATGTTCAGTCACAGTTATTCCAAAAAATTAATCCTAACCTAAACGCTAATCCCAGCCTCGCAATAACCCCAGACTTCCAATAATCCTATACTCGCAATAATCCCAAATATTCAGTGAAGAAAGGTAGCGGTACATTCATCTGGTGTATTGTATAGTTTCTAGTTGTATTTCTTGTTAGGTTTTTTAAATACCATACTACATAGTTGTAAAGAATACCTAGGTATGTGATACGTGATACATATTATTATTATAGTACCTAGGTTATTGATACCGATACTGTATATAGTAAAATAAGTATAATATCATTTTGTTCGGTGCACTGTTCATAGAAAAAAGAATTATCTTAACATTTCATGAGTAAAAAAAAGTAAAGTACCCGTCGGACCGAATTGAGCCATAGGTCCGATGAAGCAGCGTTCACCAGTTTCTGTGGCCACGGCATACTAGGTGATTGTGTGGCCAGCACTATGCACAGCCGCCTTTACTTTACCCCAACTAAGGTCAGGTAACCATCAGAGCTGGGTAGACATTTTATACTTTTAATAAAATGCATACTCATTCCGGTAATTCACACACTCACACACAAAAAGTCCGTTCATTGTTAATATGATGCCATACATTTGTAAAAGTAAAGTACCTTTCGGACCAAACTGATCATAGGGGTGGTTAAGCAGCGTTTACCAGTCTCTGTGGTCACGGCAAACTAGATGATGTGTGGCCAGCACAATGCCCAGCCGCCTTTACTTTACCCCAACTAACGCCAGGTACCCATCAGCGCTGGCTAGACTCAGAGACACCCTCAAGTCCCGGAAAACAAATCCTAGCCTGCATCAGGACTTGAACCCAGATCCTTCGGATCGCGCTGCCGCTCGGCTACCGTGCCCCATATGTTGCCAGACAGTTGTACAGAACATATACATCCAGTATTTACCATTAATTTCAGACTTCATAAAATTTCACCATTTTAAGACTCAGGGATCAAAAAAAAAAACATTTCTGACGTGGGTCTATACATGTGTTTGTCTGTTTGCCTCCAGAGGCTCTGGAGAAGCAGAGGCAGATGTACGAGAGGCAGATGCAGATGTTGAGGAACCAGCTGATGTCTCCTGGCACGCCCTCCTTCCCCCTGCAGCTGTTTGATGCCAGCAAGCTGACCCCGACCGGCTCCCAGAACAGTATCCAGAAGAAGTACCAGCAGTGGGCTCAGGAAAGGTAAGCTGCTAGCTGTATATATATATTTCTTTCTTTCTCTCTCTCTCTTTATCTCTCTATCTCTCTCTCGTTCTCCTTCTCTCTCTCTTTCTCTCTCTCTCTCTTTCTCACTCTGTCTAACTATCTCGATCGCTCTCTCTCTCTTTTTCTCTTACGATTATAGTTATATTGCTAGACCTTCTCACCTGACCACTCCTGGTTCCTATGTGACACTTCTGTACCCATGGGCGTCAAAGACTGACGAAGTGTGTAAGCCGCCGATACGTTCACATGAAAACTACACCGTTGGGGACAGCCTCAGTTACGCTCCCGACGTTCATTGTACTACCTAGAGGCAACGAGCCTCGGTGGGCAGGAAGCAATGAGCGCAACAATCCGTCACGAACCTGCCCTGGTGCCTGGATGCCCAGACCTATAGTATTGGATTTGTGCTTCCGGGCGACATTGCAGGTATACGGAATTCTGCAGGTGGGGAGTGAAAATCTCGGACAGGATCTTGGTGTGCCCAGCCCCTTGATCCGCCCCTTTCCATCGTTACGCCCTCGGCTCAACAAACGGAAGGTTCGTCCAGTGTTTTTTTTTTTTTTTTTTTTTTTTGTTGAAACAATTATATATAATATCGGTACCAATGTGACTGGCTTATAGTCTGTTGAGTGTGTATGTAAAAACCCACGTAAATGTACGGTGCCAAGGCCGACGTGTTTTCAAATGGAGGAACGACTATAGTCTTAACAGTCAAGTTACATTTCGTCATAATAGTGAAAGGCGGGAAAGCCACACAGTGGGTCATTTAGTTCGGTGATGAATTTGATCAGTCGCCATCTCGAGCAAGTCATTTATTTATTTGTTCTTTTACCATAATTCTACCCACACACCTACGCAAACTCTAACAGTTTTGTGTTCAATGTTAGACTTAGCTTATCTCTTATTTCTATTTGTAAACGTTTCGTCCAACGCTAATTAAAGTAATTTATGAAAAAGGGAGGCGGGTGGTGGGGGTGGAAATGTGTTGCCAGAAGGCAGCATTTGTCTTCCTCCATTCCCCAACCATCCCCACCTCGCCCCGTTTACTTGTGTGTAATTGAGTCAAATAAATGCGAACTTGGTGTAAAATTGACGTCATTTCCGCCATGGCTTAGCAGACGAGGACGCCATCTTTTGTGACGTAGTTCGCGGTGGGCCGGTCTATTTCGGTGCATTTTAAAGACCTCATATCATATATATATATATCAGTAGCGTAGCCAGGGGGGAGCATTTTCGAAAAAAAAGGGCCTTTTGGAAAAAAAAAAAATTAATAATTTTAACAAGCCACGAAGCACAATTTATGCTGTTTCTAATTTTTTTTCTTTAAATTGCATTTCAACAATTTAATTTATTACAATCATTTTGAATCATTCAGCGTGTCAGCTGCGTGGAAAGTCAAACTGATCAACTATATTATTTTTATAAGACAATTTATTTAGTACCGCAAGACCAAGACCAAAAGAAAAGGAGCGTAATAGAGAAAATCATTAATGCGTTTTATATTTAATAGAAAATTAACCTGTTTGTTATTATCAGCTTTAAAAAAAAATCCATTCATAGCTAATACACAGTTTCATTACCCAACTTAATAGTTAATCAACATTTGAATTTAGTTGTCAAGAAATTATTCTAGTAAAAGATATAAAGTATTTCATGTTCGATCTCAGAATAACCGAGATTTACTCTAACATAATATTATAACCCGATGGGAAAATAATTCAAACTAGGGCCGTATATAGGTTTGTGGGGGGCCTGTTCCAAAATTTATGTGGGGGCCCCTCGTGGCCTCGCCCTTCCTTTCACATACCTCAAAAAGGGCCGTTAATTAATGTTAAATTCTGTAAAATCATAAATGTTATGTTGCTCTTAGCTTGGTTGGACTAGAGCGCTTAATATTGTAGGGAAATAAATGAATTTTATTTTACATTTTCAACGAAAGAATGGGGATGTCACTTAAATTATTATTTTTTTTTTATGTGGGGGTCCTTTTTCTGTGGGGGCCCTTGTTCCACTGGAACATGTTGAACATACCTAAATACGCCACTACTTTTTACTTGCATAAATGATACAACTAATAGGAAGAGATACGTAATAATCATACAAACTGGGTAGTTATTTTAATGTTTGAAAATGTACATTTACATTCTTTAGTCATAAAATAATTATATAATTTTCAACTATCTTGAGTAATTTGATCATTTTAGAATTTTTAGAGTTATAAATTGTAAGCCGTTAGTTTTTTTAAAAGGAAACAAAAAAAGAAACATATTAGAAATATTAATGTAAAGAAAAAAAATATCTCCCTTCAATTAAATTTTCCAAATTTGATGCTAGTGAAACCAATTGAGTTAGTTGTTCTAATATAACTAGTGTACTTCTGAAAATGCTCATCTTTCTTAATTTGCCTTAAATTAGGGAAAGATTTAAATGTTTCGAAATTGATTTCACGGAAAGATATGTTCAGTTTCAATGCAAATCCATTCGTTGCCTAACACTTCAAGTGCTAGTAAATGGATATTTAAGTCACTGAAACGTGTCGCCAAGTCATAGAGAAACATTGGGTACAACAGTCAATTCTCCTATTTCGATAAGGGAATTTTGTTATCCATTAAGATACATCTTAATTGCTTCCAGACAAGAAAAGAATCTATTTAAGACTTTACCTACACTCCGTATGACTTTCTTCTAGAAGAGACTTGAGAAACTATTAAATTGACTATCTTAACAATAGATTCAATCACAGATTGCAAGTCCAATGATGGGAGCTTTGCATACAAACATTCCTGAACTAAAACAGTCGACGTCCAGTGGGATTCCCATGTAGTTCGCCATGCAGCACACACACATTATGCGGACATACGTTGTTTTCACTTGCATTAAACAATATTCTTGGAGGTCTTTAGCGTGCCACTGAAAATCGTTCTGCTGCCAAGTTTGGCACGCGTGCCTTAGGTTGCCGACCCCCTGCTGTAGAGCATTCGCGTTGATTCTATAAATACTTTTCGATACTAGATGTTCATCCCGAAAATGAGCAGTAGATACAATCATTTTTGCAGAAATTCCCATCACTATTAATTGCTAGGAAAGGAATCGTGAATGGTTAAATAAAAACTTCACTATTATACAGTGTATGTATTTGGAGGCACAGCGTTTTCTTAGAACACTTGATGCGTACAAATTCTTAGTTATTCTATTAATCTGTAGAGCATTTTTCCTAAAAATTTCGCTCCCCTTAGTATCAAAAGCAGGCTACGCCACTGATATATATATATATATATATATATATAATTTTCTCTACTTATCAGCATCAAGAAAACATTCGATATAAAGTATCTAAACTGTAATTGTGAAAGGCCAGTCTGGACTGAGCTACACTCCATCCAATCTGTGGGTCTTTCTTTTTTATTTTAATAAGCCTCAGGCGAGTAAGCTCCACGCTTATATCTTTCTCAAACCCCAGGGGCACGTTTTAAATGAATATAGAGACCTTATTATTTTGTTTTTAAAGAGAGGAAATATACTTGTATCATCTAATGAAGCCCCCCCCCTCCCCCATACTTATCACAAACTACTCAAAATGTGTAAATTAAGAGGAGAGTTTTTCACGGCTGTCTAAATCTTTGCCCTAGGGGATGGGGGGAGGTGGAGATCGGTGCGACTTATCCCTCGTTATAACCCAGATATTAAAAAAGAAAACATGTTCATATTATTAGAATCAAGCCCCTGTGGATTTATCAGAATAAACTTATAGAAAAAAAGTCTTGTTTTTTTTCTGATTCTGAAATGATTGGTGTACAAAATAAAGCTTCAATGAATACAGGAGTTACTAGTGAATATTCACAACTGACAAGAGTAACACCAATAGTCAAATCACTAAACCTAGAAACACTAGAGGATAGAATGGCAAAGAGTCCAGCACTAATGAAACATGAGCCGTTAAATTCTAATTTAGAAAAACAACACAATAACAACCTGTAACGAATCAGACAACTTTCTTATCCAACATGCCAGAACAAATGTGTATAAGTACTCATTTTTCCTGGACATGGAATGGGTTGCCTTAACAAACCAGGAAAATAAACAATTTTACATCATTTAAAACACTGATCAAAATGCAAGACTATACTCAGCCCACGGATAAGCATGAGACGCAATAATCTTTTGTATAGAACAGATAGGATTAAAATATGATTTCTGCATTCACGGTTGGTCGGTTGAACTGGATTGTATTGGCATTGCCTAATTTCGTTGACTAAAAAACTTTTTTAAATGAAACGGTAAATAGTATGCCCGTCAACAGTAAATAGTTTACCTTTATATTCTACATGACATTTGGCTTATAAGGAGATCACTGAAAACTGGTATGGGGGAACCAGCAACTGAACAGCAATAATCTTTTTTATAGAAGGAGCGTCTGTAATGTATAAGATAAGAAGAACAGTTCAACACTAATTCTTGCAGAACCGGGCAGATGTACTCTAATGAAATATTGGTCTAATGCAATATTGCTATAAGGAAACATTGCTGTAGTGAAACATTGCTGTAGTGAAATATTGCTGTAGTGAAACATTGCTTTAGTGAAATATTGCTGTAGTGAAACATTGCTGTAGTGAAATATTGCTGTAGTGAAATATTGCTCTGGTGAAATATTGCTGTAGTGAAATATTGCTGTAGTGAAATATTGCTGTAGTGAAATATTGCTGTAGTGAAACATTGCTGTAGTGAAACATTACTGTAGTAAAGTATTGCTGTAGTGAAATATTGCTGTAGTGAAATATTGATGTAGTGAAATATTGCTGTGGTGAAATATTGCTGTAGTGAAATATTGCTCTAGTGAAATATTGCTCTAATGAAATATTGCTGTGGTGAAATATTGCTGTAGTGAAATATTGCAGTAGTGAAATATTGCTGTAGTGAAATATTGCTGTAGTGAAATATTGCTGTAGTGAAATATTGCTGTAGTGAAACATTGCTGTAGTGAAACATTACTGTAGTGAAGTATTGCTGTAGTGAAATATTGATGTAGTGAAATATTGATGTAGTGAAACATTACTGTAGTGAAGTATTGCTGTAGTGAAATATTGCTGTAGTGAAATATTGCTGTGGTGAAATATTGCTGTAGTGAAATATTGCAGTAGTGAAATATTGCTCTAGTGAAATATTGCTCTAGTGAAATATTGCTGTAGTGAAATATTGCTCTGGTGTATCCCCTATGTTTCTGGTGGTGTAATAATTGCCATGTGATATTGGATTGATAATATTTCTAATAAATTTCTTTATGATGCGAGAGAAAATGCCGTTGATCAATGTGTACGGACAAGTAATTCTTCATTGTTGAATTTGTAATCTTGGTGACTACTTTGATGAATATAAAAATAGAGTGATAGCCGTTGTAGTGTATATCAAATACGATAAAATAGACAGTAAAAGTGAAAAATAAGATACCAGTAAGCTTATCCAAGGCATGCATACTATTAAAGCTTAGCAATAAAATGTTTCAAAAACGTATTATTGATCTGAAAATGGTATTTATATCTAAATTACTCAAGTTCTGTATTTCCATTCTAAGTATAACATGTCTGTTTGTTTCACTTGTTTGGATTATCATTACAAACGGCTAAAGCTAATGAGATTATAACTGAAATGTATACTGCAGATATTTTAGTGTATGCGGCACAAAGATGTTGTTTGTTTATTTTGCCGCCGTCTGATCTACTCACCTTGCTGTGTCTCTAGGATGTCGCCGAGAGTTTCTCGAAGTCGTTAGACTGGTCTTGCTATGCCGGGCAACACCTACTCTGTGGACCCTAAACCACCCTCGGGGCGTAAGGCGAGAAGCAGCGCCCCCCAAACCATCCTCATCACCACCCTCCCTACAGTAATCGGGCTAATTAACTGATCCAATTAGCGTTCTCGAGACTCTCACACCGCCCCCTCCCCGTTTTCCCTGCTCCCTTTTTTCTTCGCCCAGTGCTCCCTCCCCCCCCCAGCCCCACCCACTTCTCGTTTCGCTCGTACATCTTGAGTTTGACCGCACACGTGACAGTCAGCTAATGGGCGTCCGGGGGGAGGGGACTCGCCTCCCTCACCCCCCGACCCACCCACCCCCAAGTCTATGGTGGATCGATTGCCTCTTTACGACCAGCTCTGACAGGTCAGGTGAAATGTAAGGAGTCTAGTGGGACCTGGGTGGAGGGGAGTCTGGGGAGATGAGGGGGGGGGGGCTGGGGGCGCTTGACCGGCACTCTTAGATAACTGGAAATGACTTTTTACTGCGCAACTAGATGTATACATTACAATCTATATTTTAAAACAGGGGTCAGCAACCTATTGCAAGCGTGCCAACAATAAAAAAAAAAAAAAAACATTTTCTGGTTCTAAATTTGGAAAACTGACTGGTGAAGCACATTTTTACTCCCTTTCTCTTAGCTCGTACTGTCTGTCTGTCTGCTTGCTTGCTTGTAAAACTTTCCATCGATTTTTCGACCACTTCCCGTCGTTCAATCGAGCTGAAACTTGGGCACCAGACTTGTGGCGACTAACAATACATTCTATCAAATTTTCAGTTAAAAAAAATTAATTATAATTATGATAATTCTTTTTGAAAATTTAACGGTTTGTTTTTGGTTTCACGTTGAAAATGCCTGTCCAACTTTTTATGGTTTTTCGTCACAAAGCTAGAAAAAAAAAGGATGCGCTTTGTGAATGAAGGGAAAAGATTAATTCATTTTTACACTCGTGTCGTGTTTTTGTTAAAGCCGCACAAATGTTAATGAAAATCAGAAACCGGTATTTTAAAAAAAAATGCGGAATCGTTATAATTAGATATGTATTTGCCGACATTACCGATGTTTAATCAATTCATACGGAGTAAGGAGATATTTTTGAGATTTGTGACACAGATATTAATTTTTCCTTTACATGTTTCATTTCCAGTAGTCAATCAATTATTTAATTACATGATGGTAAACTTAGTTTACAAAACAAGGGAGTATAATAAAAACTTGTTTTTTTGCCACACATTTCATTGAGTTGCATTTACAAGCACCACTGGAATGGATTTGCATTGAAACTGGAAAATCTTGTCGTGAAATAAATTTTCTAAACATTTAACTGGTGCACATCCCTGCTTAGGAAAGTCATCTGCTTTTCTCAACTGCTAGCCATTCACTGTTTTACTTTCAGCTTTTGGTTCAACTTACTCTTGTGAACAGATTTTATCACACGTGAAAGCTGTTTTAAGCAAACAAAGAGGTCACTTACAATTGACCGCTCATTAATTCATACAGACTAATTACATTATATAGAGTTTTTTATGCTCATCTTCTTTAATTAAACATGATTATAAGTAGGCCTAATTCTAAAACAAATTTATTTGTATTATTAATTTGATAAATATAAGAGACTTATTAAATGTACTGACTTGTGTAATTTTTGAAATTATTAATGTTTAAAATATAAACTACTTATATGGACAAACAATTAATCAAGAAATATTTATTTACAATTATTTTACTTTAATTCTCTACTAATTAAATCTTGTAATGAATACCATAAAGTTGGATTATATAAAGAAATAATAATTGGTCAGTAATACTTTTTATATTACAAAACATTTCTTTTTTGTCATCACTATTAAATCAAACGTGGAAAAGTGTTTTTAATTAAAGGGAGATAATTAACTTGATTTATTTGAGCTAATATTTCTAATGTTTCTTTTTTTCTTTTATAAAAGAATAAATGGCTTACAATTTAATTTTTGAAATGATCAAACTGTAAAAAATATTTTATGACCAAAAAAATGTATTTTATGTATATTTTCAAACATTACATTAACTACCCAGTTTGTATGTTTACTTCGTATCCATGCCGCTTAACGCTAATGCTATATTAAGGTGAACATAAATAAAAAAGTTATCAATCTAAATCACATTAAAGGACTTTTCAGTTAAACTGAGATCATAATATAATTCACATTTGCAGGTGTTAGGTCCTCATCTTGACTTACAGATGATAATGTTTAGATAATAAATACGTAAATGTGAACGTTTAGTAATAAAATATTGTTTTTGATATAAATGCAAATAAAGAGGATGATAATCACAAATACGTTAATTTTGTATTACATATAAAACTTTGTAACGATCCATTTTAGGCTGTTGGCACGCTGAATCATTTAGGAAACTTAGTTTGGCAAAAGTTTGCCGACCCCTGTTCTAATACATATAAGCTTAGTTCTTACTTTATATATATATATATATATATATATTGTAAATATTCCACTATTTGATTCCACTTATCAATCTATTTTCATTCATCCGAGTCACTCTCCCAGGCTTGCGTTAGTACTGATGACTGATGATTAAGTTTAATTAATTTAATACGCAACTTATATGCATAATACTTGTTGACAAGAAGATATATACATCATATCACTCATTCCGGCACACAGCGGACTTAAGATTCTATTATACAACCGACTTGTAGAAAAAACAACTCTCCATCTCCCTCACTTATGTTTGTTAGTTTGACTTTGTCCAAGTCCCGAAATTATCGCTGCTACTGCAATTGTTAGTTTGACTTTGTTCAAGTCCCGAAGTTATCGCTGTTATTGCAATTGTTAGTTTGACTTTGTCCAATTCCCGAAATTATCGCTGCTACTGCAATTGTTTATTTGACTTTGTCCAAGTCCCGAAGTTATCGCTGTTACTGCATTTTTTATAGGACTTTGTCCAAGTCCTGAAGGTGGCGCTACTACTGCTATTAAAACAACAAACTCACATAGTAATTTCTCTGTGTAATTGACATATTCTAGGGGCTTGTTGAAATCGATTGACTTTGGTTTTTGGCAGAGTGTCAGTCATG
Source organism: Anisus vortex (assembly GCA_949126835.1). Taxonomy (NCBI): domain Eukaryota; kingdom Metazoa; phylum Mollusca; class Gastropoda; family Planorbidae; genus Anisus; species Anisus vortex. The sequence continues at coordinate 11,956,825 of OX421505.1, forward strand.
GTCGAAACGGTTTTGGTGGGTCCCTATTGGACAGTCAAGACGAATATCAGATCTGTGTGAATGACGAGTGTGCACTTAGATGAATCACGCAACCCCAATTCAATCCCGCCCTACCCCCCGCAGAATACACTGAAGATGCCCCCCAATAATTTTGGAGGACGCATCTCCCACACCCCATATTTTCGCCTTCTGCCCTTGCCTTTCCATTGGAGTAGAGACGAGACTAGCTGCCCCTCTTTGTGCGGTCACGTTGTGTGTGCCACCGACACTAAGGCGGAGGCGACATGACGACGAGGGAAGAAGCTGTGCTCTGATGCTTGTGATAACTGTGACTGCTCTATATAGAGTAGGCTGAATGTACTATTCATAGACTACCTTTTCTACTCATGTAACTGTGTTTATAAAATTCATAGATTAGGTTTCTACTCACCAAAACTCGCCACAATGCTGAAAAGTAAAACTATCCCAGTCAGATACATTTGATTTATATTACCTTTGAAGCAGCGTTTTACAAAGGACACGGCACACTAGGGGAGACTGTGAGGCCCGCCTAATGCCCAGCCGCCTTTACCGCTACTAATGTCGTGATATTATTTGATTGTTTTCATATGGATTGTTGAATTCTCCCCCCCCCCCCCACACACACACGGCAGATTGAATTGACCCCAATTTATTTTTCGATCTTTGGATAACGGCCGGCGTCATGTTTATTATCTTTCAATTATGGAAACTTTGGAGTTAATATTTTAAAATGGTCATCGACAAAAAGTGTTTTAGAATGTCAGTCGGACCCGTTAGCTCAAGGCGCTTCCTGATTCTACTTTATCTTTAGGCGCACATATTAATTTCTCTTTTCTTTTTTTTCTTCTTTGTTCTCATATTTCTGGTTAAAATACACAAAGTAAATTACTTGCACTGAACTCAAGTTTGATAAGTTTGCTTATAACAAAAGGAAGAATAAGAAAAAAAAAACAAGACAAAAGGAAATGTCGATGTAGATGTCTTCGTCAGCTAGACGAATGAAACGGAAAACAATTGGATTGGAATATTTTTGTTCTGTATAACATGTCTACCCTTAAACTTCTCTGTCCGACTTTGTGGGAGATGCAAAGCTTTGTGGAGTCGTATTGGAATGGGCGTCTGACATTTTGTTACAACGTAAAGATGAGAGAAAAGGGAGGGGGGGGGGGGGGATTTGCAAAAAAAATAAATCGCGTGACGTTATTAATGGACGGCCCCTATGGATAAGGTAAGAATGCTGAGGATTGTGTGTACCGTCTGTGTGTGTGATGGCGGTAGAATGGTGGTCAGGGAATTAACAGCCTAACAGCCCCATCCCCCGCATCATTAGACCAAGCCCATTCTGTGCCGACTTTCAGGTCATCTCTGAAGGGTTGGACTAGCAAATGAAACTTCATCGTCGGCTTAAGCTTAAAAGTCTTGTTTTATGTTAGAAACATTATGAGTAGTAATGCACACTTTTGATCCCAGAACATTCGCTATCAACTTATCCTTACGTTGTGGACTTTTTCCTTGGGTAGAACGGGGTCTCCACAGTACAATAAAGAAGAAGAAGAAAAAAGACCATTGTTTCGTCCCAAGCTAACCAATGTCGGACATGCATTGTTGTCCTCCCCCGCCACCATCACCCCCCCTCAGTCTACCATTACCAACAAACTCTACAACAACACAGAGCAGCTACAAAAAAAAAGAACATAAAATGTTTGTCTGGCATTGACTGCAAGAGAGCAAACAGCTCTGCAGCCTGGCTGACTGAAGACTAAGAAGTAGTATAACCAGTCATACGTGTTGCCTATGTTATTGGTAGAGGCCGACCGAAATTCGGTTTCGGTGCCGAAAGTAGGTCAATTGTCTCTTTCGGTGTAATTTCGGTTTCGACCGAAGCCAAAAAGTTAGCATTTGGTTCGCTTTCGGTTTAGGCCGAAACTTATATTGACTTTTGGTCATCTGCCGAATATCTTGCATTTGTCATGTTTGTGTTGTTTTGTCTAATTTTATAACAAAAATCATGTCATAATATCTAATTTAAAATAATAATAATAATGAGCACTTTTATAGCGCAACTATCCATGCTATAATAAAAAGTCTCATATAAAGTTTATATTACCTTTAAGGTTATTCAATCTTTAAGAGTATTCATTTCTGAATAAAAATTATGTTTAATACAACATGTTCTATGGTTTACTAAAGTTTACTTAAATAGAGTAGGCATACCCATAAACTAGTTACGGTAATATTTCACAGAAATGTGCAGTCTTTTTAAATATTTTGTTTGGCAATTTATGTTTATCTTTCGGTTTCGGCCGAAGGTGCAGTTAAGATTTCGGTCGGCCTCTAGTTAATGGTGTTCTGATCAAAACCAAATTAAAAAAAACAACACGATATAGAACTATAATATAGATCTAGAAATAACCTTAAGCTAACAAATTGTCTCGTGGAAAACTATTATCTCACTTTCTTCAGTCTACACTACAAGAACATTTTCTAAGTCTACCCACTTTCCCCCCTTCTCTCCACTTTTCCTAGCTGCCAATGATAAAGCAATATACCTTACACAGCGCGCAGTGGTCGCCAAATATTGTCGTCTGTTCGACTTGGGGCCCCCGAGAGTAAAACCCCGTCCACCCCGCCCCCCCCCCCCTCCTCTTAGCAACAGCAACATGCATGAAATAAAAAGTAAAATTTGTGCAACAAGAATACAGAAAGTTTGACAGTTTTGGAGTGGTGGAAGCACAAAGAGAAAACAGCGTTATGCTAGTATGGTCTTCGAGACTGGTTCTGGAGCACTGTTTGAGAACCTCTCCTTTTAAGGTTTATAGATCCCTGCATTATCGGAACACTTCGGCCAGTGAAAGTCGAGCAAGCGCTGTATCAATATCTAGCTCAGGAGACTGAAGGGTGAGGGGAGGGAATGGGGGGGGGTGATATGGTGGTATGCTTTAGAAAAGGGGCCGAAACTTGGGCCTGTAATCTTGATGGCGCTCAAATCAAATTACTTCCCTTGGGTGGTTACCAAAGATGGTGGCGTCTGCGCAGACCCAGCGCGCACTGAGATTATGTTTTTTTGCTCCCCCCCCCCCCCACACATTCCCTCCCCCCGTCCCACTCCTCCTAAACCTCGTTACTTTTTTTTTAATGATCTTTTGGACCTAGGCGCGCGCTAATTGTGTGTGACGTAAGATGGCGCGAAGATCTCTCGAGACGGGTCGTTCGTTCAGTTGTCACATCCTTAACACTTTACCAAATGGCTGGAGTTTGTGAGAGAATGTGAGAAGTCGAATTGGTGCCGTAACTCTCTGGCTAGATATATATATATATATATATATATATATATATAGAGAGAGAGAGAGAGAGAGAGAGAGAGAGACCATTATATTTTAAACACTGAATCCCATTAACTCTTTCGGTGTCAGCGATGAGGGTTAAAACGTTGCTGGTTGCACAAATGGAAACTTTGAAAACACTTAGATCTATGTCAGGCCAGAATAGCTCGTCTTGTCTTATATATTATTATTACAGACGCTCCTTCTGTATAGATGATTATTGCGTCCTACGCTCATCCGTAATCTGAATCTAGTCTTGCATTTTTTACACAAAATTACTGGTTTTCCTGGTGTGTTCGGGCAACCCATTCCATGCCCGGATGCTAATCGTGAAGAAAGAGTATTTATATGCATTTGTTCTCGCTTAAGGGATAATAAAAGTGATTTTGTCCTTATGTTTATTTTGTTACCTAGTGTTTTTGTGTTGTATTTCTAAATTAAAATGTAATGTTTATGTATTATTATTACTTTACTCTTTGCCCTTCTGTCCTTAAGTGTTTCTAGGTTTAGTGATTTAACTATTGGTGCTATTCTTTTCATGTGACTATTCGCCAGTAATGAACCTTACATTGCAGCTCTTTTCTGAATTTGTTTTAATTTTGTAAATGTTTCTTTAGTTAAAGAGTCCCATACTGTGATACAGAATATGCATATTCTATTATAGGTCTAACTAGTGTGAGATATAATTTTAATTTTATATTCTTATTACATTTGTAGAAGTTTCTTTTTATGAAGCCTAATGTATTGTTAGATTTTTTAATGACTTCATCAATCTATGTATTCCAATATAACTTATCATTTGTTATAACTTCTAAGTACCGTACGTTGCATTTTTATTTTGGGTTAGGTCTTTAGGCTATCATGAATGAAGTAGTTTGTAATTATTTGTTTCTTTTTCTTGGATACTCTTAACAATTGGCACTTTTCTGGGTGAAAAGACATTCTCCAGTTAGATTCCAATGTTTTTTAAAAATCCATCTAGGTCTCTATGTAAGAGTTCACTACCTTTTTATCCAGAGTTCGGTTATACAACAGTTACTATACAGGCTCGCTAAGTATGTAGTCAAGTATAATAAAATCAACGAACCTTAGAGGAACCGTAAAAGCCGTGTGTAGACTATTTGTTTCCGGAATTTACCTTACACAAAGAGATATTTGTGAAAAGTGTTTTTATTGAGATGTATTTAATATATTTTTTTATTGTGTTGTTGTGTGTTCTGTGCAGCTTGGAAAATGAAAAGTATGTGGGCCCACACTAAAACCTGGCCAGTCCCAGGCAGATAATATTGCCCAAGGGAAATAATCAATGCGTGCTATTGAATCCACACTGCCCATTTATCGGTTGCCCCCCCCCCCCCCCCCCCAAAAAAAGCTTTTACATTTTTCTAAGTTGACATAAGCCTGATTTGATTAGATCAGTAGTATTTCTACTCTGTTTATATTTGAATTGATGCCTCGGTGGGAAAGTTATAAAAGAGAAAAAAAAAATTAAGATGAGCACAAGAGTTTAAGGGTTTAGGGCCAGAATAACAAGTAGAAATACTTTTAATGTTATAATTTGAGGGTAAATGATGATTAATGTTATATAGTTTTTAACAGCACAACCACACACACACACGAAATACAGCCATACACACCAAGTAAAGACATATATATATACACAGGAAATACAGCCATACACACCAAGTAAAGACATATATATATACACAGGAAATACAGCCATACACACCAAGTAAAGACATATATATATACACAGGAAATACAGCCATACACACCAAGTAAAGACACACGTAGACACGAAACACGGCCAGAAATACCAAGTAAATATATAAACACACACTACAAACACACAAACTAAGTAACGACACACACACAATATACAGACAGACTTACTGAATAAAGACACACACACACACAGAGAATACAGCTAGACACATCATGTAAAGACACACACACACACACAATATACAGGTCGACACATCAACACGAAATATATACAGCCAGACCCACTAAGTAATAACAGGCACATGCACTGAGCAACAGGCTACAACACAAATGCTAAACATACACACACACTTACACTACAGTGACATACACACGCTGCACTATATCTTCACTAATCATATAGCCACAGGAGAGTCGCTGGACCAATCGTTTAGTCATGTGACTTTTTTGTTGATGTGTGTTTTACTTTGGTCCATTTCTCAAGCCAGTATATAACACCTATAAACTATAAACATGCTTATACTTAGAAGTGACTGGATGCTTCACATATGCATTTCTTGTTCTGGATGTTACATTCAGCTTGAGTGACAATGTCTGTTGTTCTGGATGTTACATTCAGCTTGAGTGAAAATGTCTGTTGTTCCGGATGTTACAGTCACCTTGAGTGAAAATGTCTGTTGTTCCGGATGTTACATTCAGCTTGAGTGAAAATGTCTGTTGTTCCGGATGTTACATTCAGCTTGAGTGAAAATGTCTGTTGTTCCGGATGTTACATTCAGCTTGAGTGAAAATGTCTGTTGTTCCGGATGTTACATTCAGCTTGAGTGAAATGTATGTTGTTCTGGATGTTACATTCAGCTTGAGTGAAAATGTCTGTTGTTCCGGATGTTACATTCAGCTTAAGTGAAAATGTCTGTTGTTCTGGATGTTACATTCTGCTTGAGTGAAAATGTATATTGTTCTTGATGTTACATTCATCTTGAGTGAAAAAGCTGTTCTTCTGGATATTACATTCAGCTTGAGTGAAAAAGTATAGATCGATTGTTCCGGATGTTACATTCAGCTTGAGTGAAAAGCTGTTCTTCTGGATATTACATTAAGCTCTAGTGAAAATATCTGTTGTTCCGGATGTTACATTCAGCTTGAGTGAAAATGTCTTGTTGTTTCTGATCACCACAGGGACACCATGTTTAAACAGAGTCTGGTGAAGCTGAGGGAGGAAGTGGTCAAGGCCAACGCCCTGGTCAGAGAAGCCAACATCCTGGCCCAGGAGATGGGCAAGCTGACAGAGTTCCACGTGACGCTGCAGATTCCTGCCTCCAACCTCAGCCCCAACAGAAGGGTAGGTTTATTGCTCACTTACTTGATGGGACATTATTAGTGAGAGCTACAAATTGATGTGAAATAAAGTAGTTCAAACTAATGGCTCCATGGGCATTGGCTGCGTGGACACTGGCTCCAAGGGCACCATTCTGCTCTTTTAACTAGACTTCTGATTGCACCAATCTTATTGCTAGTAATTTGTAAATTCCAAGGCATTCTAAACAAAATAATTCCAAAAAGTAGCTTCCTGGGCATTGGCTGCATGGTACTTGGTACTTTTCTTCAATGTGGTTAATTGTTTTAGTTTGTTTGCTACAGTTTTCAGTGCTCATTATAGTTCCTGCTTCTAATTTGGCTAACAAAGTTATAATGTAGCCAGGTCAAAACCCCCAAACTTTCCTTAACATCATTCAAGTATCAGGTTATATTTGGGTTCTTTGGTGCCTTTCAGGCAGTGAAGAATGACCCTCTGACCTGGCGGTAGCCCAACCCTTGGTAGTCCAATGGTTTTGTGCCACAATCCCATGTCTTTAATAGAGAATTAACCCTTGCTGAAGTAAACCCTGTATTTCTTCTCCAGAGAGGTGCGTTTGTGAGCGAGCCGGCCATCCTGGTGAAGCGCAAGAACCGGAGCAGCCAGATATGGTCACTAGAGAAGCTGGAGAACAAGGTCATTGACATGCGGGAGATGTACGAGGAGCGCAAGGCCAGCGGCGGGCCTATGATGGTAGAGGAATCTTTCACAGAAGACCTTGACCCTTCTGTTCTATATGGGGTGTGTGTTGTGCATGTTTATTGTCGTCAGTCATCCTTATAGTTCTTTTTTTTATTTTTATGTTTCAGATTTAATGGTTAAAGTTTTAAAAACAAAACTAATAAAACAAAATCTAATAATAAGTGAAATAAATTCAAAATTCAATTCTTTTTGTGTAAAGAAATCTGATTCAGAATTTACATTTTTATTGGAAATTAGCATTGAAAGCCATATGCCATGAATTATACATGAATATAATTATACGAAACGGAACCAGGAGCCCTTTCACTGATGCAAACATTGTAATGATTTTCTCTTCATTTTTTTTGGTTTAAATTTAAGATAGGGGGGGCCTACTGGTCAAGTAGGTTTGGTATGGTCAATCATTCAGTGAGTGATATAGTCGTCATTGGAAGCATTAGCTTTGATGAGACCTTATAGTGGCCAGGGAAGCCTTCCTGCCTTAGATTAGTGGTGGTTCTTTTATATATGAATCTGACTTAACTCTCAAAGGGTCTGAGAATACATCTCAGGGGCCATGGTATACATCAGCGGACATAAATTCAGTGGCCCATTATAAATCTCAGGGACCATAGAATACATCATCTTAGATCTTATCTTACAAGTATACAGACGTTCCGTCTAGATAGAAGATTATTACGTCCACTGCTAGGCCTAAAACTTCTGCAGGGCGGCAGGGATCGCTCGGCGGCAGGGATAGAACCAGCGACAGTTGGTTGACAGTCCGGTGAACTAACCGCAGGACCAGACGGCCTCTTAGATTAATTAATCAAATCAGCAGAATGGGCAAAGAATTAATATAGGCTAACCAAATTCTCAACAGTATACTGTCAATGAGGCACACAATATAAACTTTAAATATTCATTTCTCAATATTGAGTTGTTGATTTCAAATGTTTGCTTTGCACTGATTGGCTGTTTAGTTTTTTAAGGTCACTGAGCAGAGGTAATTTAGTCTTTAGCTTCATGTTCACAGGCTGTCATTATTTTTAAATTCATTTTGATTTAATTCTTCAAATTGTTTTATTGTTTGGTGTTCACACACAATTATATATTATAGACTTTAGGAAGTTCCATCCATTATTACTTGACACTGAAGTTTCCTGTACAAACTATAGCTATGTTTATATATTGTATGGCTTAGCTAGAATTTATTTCATTTTTTAGATGTTTCTATTTTGATCTCTAAAAATTTCATTTGTTTCTCTAAATCTCCCCATCCCCAACTTGTTGTTCCTCTATTTAAATGTTTCACGACATGGAATGCAGTTTTTAATTTGACATTTTTATAGAAATAGTACTTTTATGTAAAAAAAAAAAAAAAAATCTTTTCCATATTAAATCTCTTTAGTTCATTTATCCATTGAGCGTTACAACATTGTAAAGTAATTAATAGATGCTCATTAAAAGAGAAATAATAAAAGTCAAACTTAAGACAAAGGCAGAAATATAACCAAGTGTTTCTGCTTTTAAAAATAGTCTTGTTTAAACTGAGGTCTGAAAATTCCAATTAAAAGCTTTCAATAACCAATTTCAAGTCATGTTTCAGAAAATGAAAGTTTTTTGTTGAAGGATTAGATGTAGGCTACATGTCATCTGATAGGGTTTTATTTAATTATAAGTTATTTGATCTGATGTGTGTTTCATGTGTTAGTTAAATGTTTTCACTTCTTTATTTGTTTCATATTGCTTTAGTTTCACTTCTAGGCCTGTAAAACCGCCATAATATTTGTTTTAAAAAAAACAATAGGTCGGATTCTACTGCTGATGGTATATAGCTCATATAAATGTTGTAATTTTATAGTTTCAACATATATATATTATTTGTACATAAATTTGTACCTAGTGTAATTTAATGCTTTATTTAGTAGTTTACAAATAAGAAACAATTGTGTACACAATATTTTTCAACATAATTTAGTTATATATATAAAGTTTTGTGTCAACGTTAATAAATCCTCTGATTGAAGAAGAAAGAACAAAAATGAATTAATTTGTCTTAGTGTTATAAGAAGAATAATGATCAAAATTCATAATTTAAGCTGAAAGCTTAGGACATAGTGAGTAATAATCTGTATTGAGCAAACTTCTGAAACTTAAAAGACTAAATAAACAATATCCAACTAACTTGATTGCTTTTTACTACAATGAGAAATGGCCAGGGGTGTTCCCAGTTTAGGTGACTGTGTCCTTATCTTGACTTTGTGTCCTTTTTTTTTTGTGTGTGTGTGCAGGACACTGGCCCGCCAATGGTCGGGGACCCGTTTTACGAGTCGCAGGAGAACCACAACCTGATAGGCGTTGCCAACATCTTCCTGGAGTGCCTGTTCCACGATGTCAAGCTGGACTACCATGTCCCCATCATCAGCCAGCAGGGAGAGGTCTGGAACACTTATGTTATTTCTGCCTCTGCTATTGTCTATTAATAAACATGTTTACATAAAGATTATGTTGTAGTTATAGAAGATGTTTTTGAATAATTGAAAACACTTCATTTAATATTTGGTACATTTGCAGTGGGGATAGTTAGTATTCATTTTGGTTTGTACAGACATGAGATTTTAACAAAACAAAAAAAGTCCCCCACCCCTTTCTCTGCAGGTCTTGCATGAAGCAGAGATTATTACTTTCATTGGACTGATTGTGTGGCCGGCACATTGCGTAGGTCAATCCCTCCTTCCCTTCTTCTTTTATGTTAGGTAACCATGAGAGCTAAAGGGCACAGTGGCCGAGTGGCAGCGTGTTCGCCTGGCTTACCAAAGGTCATGGGGTTGAATCCTTGTAAAGGTTAGGCTTTTTCCCCAGGACTGGAGGGTGTCCCTGAGTCTCACCAGCTATGATAATTTCCTGACATTAGTTGGGGCAGAGTAAAGTCCGCTGGACATTGTGCTGTCCACACAATCCACTATTATGCCATGGCCACAGAAACTGTTGAACACTGCTTCACCGGTCCTATGTATCAATTTGGTCCAACAGGATTACTTTTTACTTCACCCCTGAAAGTTATCATATTTTCTTTTTCAACCCAAGATCTATAGGATTGTATTCCACTGCTCTTTCACCAGACCACTGTATTTTATAATACCATTATTAAATTCTATAAGGTAGACATATATTTGCACACACCATTACCACACTAATTAAATGTATTTATAAAGCAAACCTTTTATATTTTGTGGGATTTATTCTTTGATGCAACTGGTCCAGTCTGATAAAAATAAAAGGGTCGATCTAATTATATAACAAATGTATTTATATAAAGAATTATTTGATATCTGAATGCATGCCATGGGGAACATTAATCTAATAAGATAGGAAATAATAATGTGAAAATTAAAAAACAAAAAAAAGTGCAGACAGATATTCTGAGCTGGATCCCGAACCAGCAGAATAGATTGATATAAAAAAACAATCCTATCAGCAGAAAGATTCCTGTGTAGCGGACATTGATGAATGGAGTGATATAGCAAAGGTCCACAACTTCTGTAAGAGAATAAGCAAGGGAGATAAATTGCAACAACCTTTTGCCCATTTCATCTTTTGTGAAGAAGGGGAATTAAGTTACTGCAAATATAGCTGGGAATAATAATGACGTCAAAACTGACATGCAAGCATTCTTGATCTTGAAAATATTGAAACGTTTAGTTTAACAAACAAAAAAATTGTGTGTTTGCTTCTGTAGGAACGGAAGATGTAAAAACCAAAAAAGGAAAGAGGTCATTTTTATGTCTCGTATCAACATTTGTCTCTTATTATGACGATGGCATGTTTACCCTGTTCTTCAAATGTGCCCCCATCTCTTGTCTTGCCTTTCTCAGGTTGCCGGCAAGCTTCACATTGAGATCTCCAAGCTGGGGGGTGCTGTCCTGGATCGTTACGTGGACATGACGGCCGACAATGATGATGACAACAACGTCCCCATGGGGGCCCCGCTGCTCATCAACGTAAGTTTTATTTGTTCTTTACTTGATATTTGTTTTTTCTTTTTTATTTACGGTCATGTTCCATGAATGATTTTTGTGTCACTGCCATCTTTGGAAATTTTCCTGGAAATACATGAAGTTAAATTTCCTGAATTTTGTTGTATAAAATTACATTTGGACAACAATATTGATTTTCTTCTTCTTGTTTCATGTTTAATTTCATTATTAAAAAATAAAAAAACACAAAGAATATTTCTAAATGTAGTTTTTGTAACAAGATGATCCTCTTTTAACATTCTAGCAAAAAAAATTTCTAAAAATCGATTCTCTTTTAACATTTTAGCACACTAGTCTAAATGTTAATTCTCTGTTAACATTTGAACACAATAGTCTAAATGTTTAACACGATTGTCTAAATGTTGATGCTCTGTTAACATTTGAACACAATAGTCTAAATGTTTAACATGATTGTCTAAATGTTGATGCTCTGTTAACATTTGAACACAATAGTCTAAATGTTTAACACGATTGTCTAAATGTTGATGCTCTGTTAACATTTGAACACAATAGTCTAAATGTTTAATACGATTGTCTAAATGTTGATGCTCTGTTAACATTTGAACACAATAGTCTAAAAGTTTATGCTCTGTTACCAATTTTTTTGTCAGAATCGTTAAAATTTCTTTTTGACTTTTAGCATTTTGAAACAATAGTTAAAATAATTCACCTTGTCTTTTTATTTTCTCAGGTTTGTATAAAGGAGGCCCGGGGCCTGCCCCTTGCCCTCTCCAACTTTGTCTTTTGCCAGTACTCCTTCTGGGGGGAGTCTGAGCCCTGTGTAGTGCCCCCTTACATCAACCCAGACCTGGTCAGCAGGAAGGATGACCACACTGTGAACTTTGTCTTCAATCATGAAAAGGTCAGCACCCCTGATTGAATCACCCAGAGTGAGATTGAATCACCCAGAGTGCTGTTGCTGTGGATGCTTGGCAAGATGCAGGGTGGGGTGGAGTGGGGGGCATTGTATCAGATAAGAAAGATTGAATAGAGTGCGCTTAAATAAATGTAGATGAGGAAGACGACAGGGGGTTGAAATAAATTGGCAGAGTCACACTTTTAAAATTTTGTAATGGTGACACCTTAATTGATTAGTCCAGTTAAAATTTATATTGAATTACAGTAAGTTTATGACATGGGGCACTATAAAAATATTCTAATATGTTCAGGGGACTAAACTCACAATAATTACACAAATGTGAGATTTCCTTCCCTTTGGTGGACAGATTTGTTTCTTGACTATGCAGAGTAGGACTTAAACTTCCATGACATTGTCTTCAACTTATTCTTCTGTCTGCCCCCCGCAGCTGTTTAGGGTTCCGATCACAGAGGAGTTCATGGAGCACTGCGCAGACGGGGCCCTGTCCATTGAGGTCTGGGGACACCGGAGCCAGGGTTTCGGCAAGGATCTGGTCATGAGCGACTCTGCCCAGGCAAAGTCCAGATCTGTAGCAGACAGGTGAGGAAGTTGTCATGTTTGGAAATTTCTACATATGGTTGAGCTTGAAATAGGCAATAAAAAAATCTTAAACTAGATCAGAAATGTAACAAAAACTTTTTTTTAGTTAAGATGTGTAAAATTAATCAAACAGGCTGTATAGAATTTGTCATCTAGCCAACTAGAAAACTGAGATGCATTTCTTCTTTTGCAGCCAATGCCATGTTTATTTATTTGCATATTGTTATTTTAGTTGATCTGTTCAACTATACGATGCGTTGGATAAGGTTGGTTGTGGATTGTTTCATGTGGATGGATGCAAGGTCTACACTAAGGAGGGTGGGAAAGGTTGTGTCATTTTAGATGACAGCTAAGGTCATTTTATCCTGTCATATTTGGAATTTACTGCTTAATACATTGCAAAAGAGAAGGTTGCATTGTTAAGTGAGTTTCTTTCATTGTTCATGGTGCTGCCTGTTTTATTTTTTGCATGCTAGCTCAAACTAGAAATGGGAATCGAACTGAACCCGAACTGCTAAATGAGGGTTTGATTCCCATTTCTAGCTCAAACATTTCTCCCTAGAAACAAAAGTTCAAAGTGTTATAAAAAAAAATGCAAATCATTGAGATAGTATAGAAGTTTTGTGGCCAGCACAATAGCCAGCCGCCTTTACTTTGCATCAACTACAGTGTAACCCGGTTATGTCGCCGGCCTAGTTGTTTGCCAAAAAGCATCAAGATAACCGATGATCGAGATAAACAAAAAGCCAATATGGCGGAAAAATATTAACATGTGCTTGAAATTTCTTTATGTAGGCCTACATTATGTGCGTTGATAAATGAGAAAGTACATGTACATGTATTTGGAGTTTTTTTTTACACAACAGCATTGCGGTTATTTGTTTGATGAATAACAGAAGGTAATTTGGTAGTGTCATTAGAAACGCACTTTCAATTTAAAAAAAAAAAATTGAGAGATTTGTCAATTTGTGTAATTTAAAAAGAGAAATAAAATTCAACTATTCAGCCATCGAATAAATATTCAGCCCGAGACTATGGTGAAAGGTCAAATCCTTTATTTTGTTATTTAAATAGACACCCTTCCTCGAGGAATAAGGTCATGGGGATCAAGATAACCAACGTTAAGTGGCAAATTTGGCCTTCTTTTGTGCTCGAGATATTAGGGTTCAGCGACATACAAGAATTGACATAACCGATGAGAAAACGCTAAGACAAAGAGAGAATTTGGCGGTTCCACTTCAAAAAAGTCGATTTAATAGGCTTGGCGAGTTAACCGTGATCAAGATAACCGGGTTACACTGTAATGTCAGGCAGCCATTAGAGCTGGGTAGACTCAGGAACACCTTCTAGGCCTGGCAAAAATTTTTGTTTTCACCAGAATTCGCACTCTTGACCTTCAGTAGGTCAGCACAACATGCAGCCACTCAGACACTATGGCCCATAATTAGATTATTAAAAATTACCTATGCTTATTGTCCAGATTTTTATTATAACAGCAGGAATTCATGTGGTCAAGCTTTAAGTGTTATGCTCTGGAAAGGCCTTCATTTCTAAGAGGTAATAATTTAAATTTCCCATGACATTTTGTCCAGATGGAACGAGGTGATGAGGAAGATTGAGTTCTGGGCAGAGATCCATGAGCTGAATGACCAAGGGGACTACACAGCTGTTGAGGTGTCACCCAAGACTGACGTCCCATGTTCGGGTGTCATGCAGCTGAGACAGGTCAGTGGCGACACACAGGAAAATTTTCGATTTGGCCATCACGCCACGGAAAACATTCCTTCCATTTTAAATCTTACAATTTTTTGTTTGTTTAGGGAATATGTAAGAATGAAATATACTGAAATTGGACTTTTGTTTTTTATTTCAAAAAAGCTCAGAAAAAAATAGTAAAGCTTTCCACAAATATTTCCCAGGGTCATTCAAGGAGAGTTCTGGTGAGGGTTCGGCCTGTGGCCAACTCAGGGACCCTCCCTCTCATCTGTGAGTCCATCACGTCTCTCGCCATTGGCTGCGTGTGCGTCAGGTCCCGCCTCCAGAAAGGGCTGGACTCCTACCAGGAGGAGGATCTAACGGTGCTGAGAGACCATTGGTCAAAAGCTCTGGCCAGACGCAAGAAATATCTGGATGAGCAGATTCAAAAGCTGATCAACAAACAAGGTAACGATGGAATTATAACTTTTACTTGAGATGTTTTAGATTATTTTAGGTGTATTACTTTTACTATATTTTACTTTTAATATAGTTTTAGATGTTTTAATTAAATAATTCAGATGTTTAACTATAATTTAGATGTTTGACTATAATTTAGATGTTTGACAACAGATGAAATCTGGTCTTTTACAATTGTTGAGATCTTTAACAATAGTTCAGGTGTTTGACTGAAAGTGTTTTTATATATTTGACAATGGTTTAAATGTTAGACATTAGTCTAGAGTCTTGACTATAGTTTAGATGTTTGACAAGAGATCAGTCAATATATTATATTTTTGAAAATAGTTTTGCCCTTCTATATGGGACACGGCGGTCGAGTGGCAGGGTGTTCGACTAGTGTACTGAGGGTCCTGGGTTCAAATTATGGTAAAGGCTAGGATTTTTTCCCTGGACTCAAGGTTGTCCATAAGTCTACCCAGCTCTGATGGGTACCTGACATTAATTGGGGTAAAGTAAAGGTGGCTGGGCATTGTGCTGGCCACACATCCCCTAGTACGCCGTGGCCCCTGAAACTGGCGAACGCTGCTTTACCAGCGCTATGGATCAATTTGGTCCGATGGGTACTTTACTTTTTTTTTTTACTTATCCTCCTATGAAAATCTGTCAATGCTGTACAAATCTTTATTGTTTCAGATAAATCCGAAGCAGATTCAGAGAGAGAAAGGGCATTAATTGAGCAGTGGGTCTGCCTGACAGAGGAAAGGAATGCAGTGCTGGTTCCCTCCCCTGGAAGCAACATCCCGGGGGCTCCAGCTGATTGGTCAGTTGCCTGTTATGTCAGAATAAAACTGTTGTGGTTCACCTTAAAGTCCTGCAGAATTAGTATTAGAATACACATTGTTAAAATGTTTAGCCCGCGTTGTTGTATGATTGAACTTTAATTATTGATATTGGTTGATAACTATAACCATTTTGAACATACACAAAAAAAACAACAAGATAATAGTTTCCCATTGCCTGTTCAATATAGAGAATCTTATCTTATCTTTTTTTAGAAATTTCATTTTAGAGATATGAGTTTAATAGCCATTTAGTATTGCCTAACAGCATGGTAAAAAAAACAACTTGTTTCAATGGTTGAAATAAGTATTTTTATATTGCTGTAATGTAGGTTTTTATGGAAATGTTTGGTAGGTTTAGGATTAGGGCTAGAGTTAATACCAGTTAGATGAAAAGGAAATTTCATTTTTTGAAAAGTGAATCATAGCTGGATGTTGCGGCTGCCAATGAATGCAGAAGGACCAGGGTTTTTTTGGTGGTCCAGAAATGTTTGGCATCCCTTGGCTTTCCCCCAGCTGTCACCGCCAGAGCTGGAAACGCTCATTTTGGTCAGACATGCGGGGGTGGGGGATGCAGTTGATCATAGGATTGGAACATTGGAGATTAGGCTACCAGTGCAGAGCTCTATCGCTAAACCACAATATCCTTGACTTGTGTTTAAGATGAAGTGTAAAAAAAAGAGAAACTGAATCAAAGGCAGATAACTCCAACACTTTCCCATTTGTTTTTATTTGTTAATGTTTGAACTCTTTGTTTGTGTGTCTCCCCCACATAGGCTTCCACCTCCAAATCTTGAAGAGCACACACCGGTGTTATTCTTAGATCTCAATGGTGAGTACAGCTATGTCAGCTTCTCTACACATTTTTCACATATTGATTATATAAGTATTATATGTGTGTTAACTGTAGCTGTTGTTCTTTCAACTATTTTACATTTAATTGTATAACTGTAATAGTTTAGTTGTCGTTTTTTTTTTTAACTAGGACAGTAAAGCTTTTCTTAAGGGCACTGAAATTATTTTCAGGCTATGAACGGGTTGAAAAAGTTTGGGAAAACTGACCTTATGTTTGGGAAAGTTTGTTCATTTTGCCATAATGTCTTTTGTAAAAAAATTGTCTAAGGGAGACCTTAAATCCTACCATTTTTTTTTTCCTGAAATATTATACGAGTTCAATTAGTACTAAAAAAAAAACATCCAGAAATAAAATTTTTAGTTGGAATCCCTATATACACTACTGGTTCACATTAACCCCTTAAATACCAGGGATGTCACGTCAACGCCATCATTTCTGTACAATTAAATACCGAGGACGTCACATCGACGTCATCATTTCCGTACACTAAAATACTTAGGACGTCACTTTGACGTCATTATTTCTGTACACTTAAATTCAGAGAATGTCACATCAATGTCATAATAAATAAAGAAATAGTAAAAAAATATGCAAAGTTGGCAAATATTAATATTAAAAAACCTGCAGTAGATAAAGGGTTAAGACAGTCCCTACACACCAGTAATATATTGGTCTGTGAATTTTGTGTAAGGTTTGGTATTTTTAAAAATGAATTTAGAGGAAGAGCCCTGAATCTTTCACCAATAATGAACAAATTGCAATGTCAAATGGATGGTACAAGTAAATACCAGTATGTTTATCTGTCTCCATATTTTATTAACTGTCATGCAGTTTCAGATACATGCTTTTTTTATATTTTTACCCTTTGTGACATTAGCTGATGACATGAGTGCACCGAATGCCAAGGAAGGTCTCCAGGCTGTTGGCATCAACTCCATTCTACCCAAGGAGCACAGTACCGACTATGTGCAGCTCCCCATTATTAAAAGTTACACAGATAAAGACACAGTAAGTCTGTTCATTAGTTGTGACCCAAAATGCTGTGTGGAGCTTTGGTGCTGTAGCTTTGGTATATTAGCTGACTGACGGAATAGTATGTTTAGCTAAATGAATTCACCGTCAATTGTCTGTCTAAATTATTTATGTTCTATTTTTTTTTATATAGTAGAAATCCCCACCCCCTATTTTCAATTCTAGCAGTTAAAGATATTAAATAAATGTTTAAGTATATATTACTTAGACACTGTCCACAGGGCTAGTGTAGCAGAGTTCACAAATTCTGTAGCCGTGGCTACTCAGAAACTATGCAGCTAGTACAATGATCATTCAATATGTAACAGTCAGTCTCTAAGAAATGTCTTATATTCATTGATGTTGGCTAGCAGTCACATGCCCTTTGACCAATGTTTCAGCCCATTAGTCTAGATTTCGCCAGTGGGAACTTACTTGTCTTAGTTAAATGTCTAAAAACTAGACTGTTACTTTGTTTACTTTGTTAACTTTGTTAACAGGGAATTAAACATTACATTAGAATGGCTGTTCTCACTGGGCTGTTTCTTTAATCGTTCATTGAATCGGATGTTACAGGCTGCTTAGCCTCAATAACTTGTTTTACCAATAGGCTGAGAATCTCTTTTCTACAGTGTTTTCTGCTCTATATTACTTCATTTAGGATAACCTAAATCCTCAATTGATCTATAGTTTTGCTGGCATATGGAAGGTCCTGAGTTTGAATCCTAGTATAGGCTAGAAATTTTGTCCCCGCAATGAAGGGTTCCAAACATTAGCTTGGGTGAAGTAAAACTGGCTGAGCATTGTGACACCCACAAAAATCCCCTAGTAAGCAGAAGCCATGCAATCTGCCGAGTACTGCTTCACCGACTCTGTAGATCAATTTGGTCAGACGGGATCACTTTACTTTAACTGCTTCAGGTAGATGCCCGCGTCTATTTGGCTCCCAATACAGCTCTCAAAGATCAGCAGACATTGTCTTATATTAATGTTATTTATTTACCTAAATTTCCATCTGTTGGGTTCAAATATATATTCATCAAAGGTTATCAAAGTCGTTATTTAAATCCTTACAGTTGTGTGCATTTGCCTCCTGGGACTCATCTCTTCATGACTCGGTGCACCTGAACCGGATCACCCCGGCCAACGAGCGCGTGTACATGATACTCAAGGCAGTGGTGCGTCTCAGCCACCCAGCGGCCATCGAGCTGGTCCTGAGAAAGAGAGTCTGTATCAACATCTACAAGAAGCAGGGGCTGACCTCCTTCACCAACATGCTCAAGAACAGGATTGTTGGAGCTGTAAGTATCACTTCACAATCATTGTAACAAAGTATCTTTGTTTTATGACTTGACTTATTTGCTTGTATTGAGGCACAGTGGACAAGCAACAGCACGCTCAGCTGGTGTACCAAGGGTCCTGGGTTTGAATCCTTGTGAAGATTAACATTTTCCTGGTCTAAAGTAGTTTGGTAAAAGTAAAGGTGACTGAGCTTTGTGCTGGCCACACAATCTCCTAATATGCCGTGGCCACAAAAACTAGTGAGTACTGCTTCACCTGCCCTTTGGATCAATTTGGGGGCAGACAGGATTGCCACTAATGCTTTATTTCCTTGCATTCCTTGTGGAACAAAGGGCAACATGTCTCCAGTGCACTTGGTTCTTTAGTTCTCCCCATGTCATGCTGTACTGCTACATCTTCTTGGATGACCTTCTCCAAGTTGTCTTTGGTCTGCTAGCCTTTCTTTGACCCTTTGGGTTCCAATTTTCAAGTTACAATAGGCCTACATTAAGGAGGAAAAAATAAGTATTGAAAATTAGTAGCTATTGCTCAAACATAAGCTTGTAACCATGTTACAATTAATTTATAATATTTTAATTTTACAAATGCCTCAATAAAGCTATTTAAAAAAAATAAATTCTCATTGGCGCTACTGTTAAGAACCATTACTCATGAAAGATTCGACATGATGAATTCTTTGACTTTATAAGTTTAAATATCACTCAATGAATGCAATAAAGACATTAAACTTTCCAATTGAGGAATTCTTTCATTATGCTTCATACTTCATCTTAATTTTAATTTCAACTAAATATTTCATACTAAGCTCTGAATGAATTTTATTTCAAGTTTTTGTATTATTGTCTCAACCCTTAACCCTTTCAAAAACTCTTTGATGCACATTGTTTTCTCTCAGTTTCTTTTAACTGAGCCATGGCTGGCATGAAGAAGTTAATCTATATCTAAACGACCAATCCAGTTAACTCCATACATATATTTTTTAGGACTGTCTCACTGCAAGCGGAGTTATTTACGAAGTTGTCTCCAATATGCCAAAGGTAAAAGATTATAGATTTTAACATTTTTTTTAAAGTCTTCTGTTGCTTTTGAAATTTTTGTGAAGGACTTCGTAATAACTTTTTTAAATAATTTACTTTTACTAGTGTTTATAATCTGTATTTATGTCTGCAGGGATCTGAAGATCTAGAAGACATGGAGACCCTTGCCCAGATGGCTGCTTCCCAGAATGAAGTGTCTGCAGTGGATGGTGAAACATACATTGAGAAATACATCAAGGGTGTGTCTGCTGTGGAGAGCATCTTGACCCTGGACAGGCTCAGACAGGTCAGTTTGGAAACCACTTATTCTTATTTAGTGCAAAAAAAAAACACAACTAAGATGGTGTGGCCAGATGTTGGCAGGTTAGTTCTCTGGACTGTCAGTGTGACAACCTGAGTTTAAACCCTACTACTGTCTATCCATGAATAATGTACAGAAATCATGTTCAGTATCACACAAGGCCGAGAACATTATTGAAATTGTGTAGTTGTTTTTCTGTTTTGATTTTTAAAACGACATTGAAAAACTAATTTTCAGAATGTCCGTTTAGATAACTCTCCCTCCATATGTTCTGTATGTTCATGCAGTTATTCCCCCCTTTTGTTTGATTTCAGGAAGTGACTGTGAAAGAAATGCTGGCCAACTCCGGTCGCCTGGGGTCTAATCTACGAAAGACAACCAGCGTGCCCAACATAAACCAGGTCTGTCTTCATAGAACTCTCCACACCTTGTAGTTTAGAAGTCTGTCTAAAAATAAAATTAGATACAAATTTTAAAAAAACAAAATAAAGAAAAAGCCTGAGTGCCTCAATATAAAATTTCTTAAATTGAATGATATTCAAACTTTGAATGAACAATTATAATTATGCCACTACTTTCAATTGACAAAAATTGTAAAGATGTAATTGTCTTAAATATTTCAACAGTTTTTTTTTTTCAACCCTTTTTGCCAATTATATTACTAAAACACTATGTAGAATTAATGTTAAAGTATAAAATGAAAATTCTACTAAGTACAAAGCTGTTGTTTTAACCTTTTTATTCTTTATCTCAAAACAAATGTAAAAAAATTTTTTTTTTCTCTCCATGTTTCTAATTGGTTCTTATTTCTTTCATGAAATGAATTTCCTATTCCAAAACTAATTGTTTATATTCTGTGGAGGATTTTTTCTGTTAAAAGACAGCATATAAGAAATTTGATTTTATCTTCTAGCAAAAGCCATATTTTACAGACACAAAAATTGAATTCTGAAATTTTAGCTTTGTACTGCTAACAAAATAATTTTTCAGAAATCATCAGATAAATATTTATTCCAAATATAACAGTCTATAAGT
This sequence comes from Anisus vortex, assembly GCA_949126835.1. Lineage (NCBI taxonomy): Eukaryota > Metazoa > Mollusca > Gastropoda > Planorbidae > Anisus > Anisus vortex. The sequence goes on from OX421505.1 coordinate 11,977,969, forward strand.
ATAATGATCTTAAAAGATTTTTTTTATCCTATGCATAAATTTAAACTCTCAAGTGATCCATTAGAAGAAGATTTTCCAAGAAATAAGTTCTGTAACTTTTCCTAGTCAAGTGATGTAGAATTCACAAAGTTCTGTGATTACCAGATAGCTTAGAGGCAATGTGTGGTAACTGAAAGATAAATATATATGACTAAGTAATAGAAAACATTTTATCTTCTTTGTGGAACTTCCTATTTCTTTGATTTTTTGTTACAACATATTTTAAAACCATTGATATTTAAATATATCTGTGTTGGGAGTAAATCATGGCAGCATTCAGAGAAATAACTTAAAAAAAAAAATTACCAAGTTACTGATGATTACTTTAATCATAGTTTTTGTGTGAGTTACAAAAAAAAACCTTAACAATTTCTAGACTGCCATTTGAATGAGCATTGCATGAGAATAGAGTTGGCAGGTCTTGTTGCTAGGTTACTTCTTTTGTTGTTGTTGTAGTTATTGGTGATTTTTTTATTCTGTTGCATTTATGGTTTGTGTGTAAAACTTGCATGGCTAATTTGGCTTTTTCCGGGTGTTGCTATTTCTCCAGGCTGTCTACTCCCCTAGCAAACTTAGTCAGCATGTAAGTATTTAAAGTATTACAAAATTATTGTTGGCTATATATGTGTTTGTCTCGTCTTTTGTTGTTTTTTCTTTTTTTGCCAATATGTGATCTCCCGAGTTTCAGGCTTGGAGTCAGCATATTACTAGTCTATAGGAAGGAATAAATGGGGGAAACTTGAAAGATAAGGTCTTTGAAAGTAGCTTTTTAAAAAAATCTTGTGTGTTAATTTCATCAGCATTTCTGATTCTTCTAAGGTAAAATTAGTTATGAGGTGATGGGGTTATATATACTAGCCTAAACCGAGCTAACACAAATGTATATATGCTCAGACTTGACTACCAAATATGTGTATAGTGGGGTATATTATATATATTATTTGTCTTAGTTGATCAATAGCTTTGGGAATCAATGACATGATTTTAGAAATCTTAAAATATCATAGTTTTTTTTACCTCAGACTAGACTGAGATACACTTGAAAATGACAACTGTTTATGTACAAATGTCTAGTATAGTTATAAGTTATTTATGGGTATAATAAATGTAGCACTTGTAAGTTGTCTTGATTCCAGAAGTGAATGCTCATTAAATAATTATTCTAATGAGTGACAAAGCTGTGCAAATTGGATTACTTGCTAAATAAATGTGGTTTATATTTGTTTTGTATTTTTTAAATATTTAATCATCATTTACTTTTTTAAAATTTGAACTAATGTTTTAAAGTATCTGTTTATTTTGTGTGGATAAATAGGGTTTGGAGATTAATAACTGTAGCAATAGCTGCATGCTGATTGGTTGATTTGTTTAATCTATTTTTTTAAACAGTGTTACTTCTTGTGTTTTTCTGTGTATTTGTAAACTGTAACTTTGTTTGTAACAGGGCTCATTTTGTCTATGTTATAAAATGCTTTTACAAAGCTATGACATTTTATGTCGTTAATTTTTTAATTTAGTTCAGCATGACTGATTAAATTGTGTGTTTGTGTTGATATTATTTTTGTTCTAATAATGTTATTTTAAGTGTTAGTAGTCCTGCTTGTCCAATGATCGTAACGTAACACTGATTGGTTACTCCTGGCCTATATTGTAATGTAATTTTTGCTTTTGTGTCCCTCACAGTTCAGGGCAGACAGCATCCAGGACCTGTCCCAGTCCCTCAATGATGGCAACCTCTACAACACCACCACAAGGTCGCCGAGCTTCCCAGGTGAGCTGTTCCGCCTCAGGACCAACGCCGAGGCTGACGAGTCGTACGCCGCGCTGGCGAAGGTGGCGTCGCAACAAAAAAGGCACTCCTTCGGACTAGGTGTGTGGCTGTGTTAGTTGTTTTGTGTGTGTGCGTGTCGCCCCTGTTACGTCAACCCGGGTGGTTTTGAGCTAGCTGTTGTGATGGTATTTATCCAGGCGGTTCGTAGTGTTAGTCCTCGCTGTTTAGAAGTATACAAGTGTGCTTTTTTAAACGTCCCGCTAACTAGATCATCCATTGTCTTAGAGTATGTATTATTTGTGTTTTTTTAAAGATATAAGAGTAGTCAATCAAATATAAATTATATTTACAGTTCTTCTGAGAGAGTTGAAATATTAGTATCTCATTAAAAGGGATTAGTCTATTTATCTCTCCTCCCAACTCACCCGCCTCCCCAAACCAGTTAAGTTGTGTTGACTCAATAAAATCCCTGGTGTAAGTATATATGAGAATGCAGGATCTCTCATCCAAATGTCCTGGGTTCAAGTCCTAGCCACGTGTATGTCAATGAGTCTAACCAAACTTTCCACAAGAACCTGACATTCAGTTGGGAGGGTGGAAATAATAAGAAGGCAAGACATTGTGAAGGCCACACTATTCCCTGATATGGAGAGAAAAAAATCCTGGTTTTCATTATTAACATTTCAAAGTTTTTGCTAACTATCTTTATTTCTTCTGATTAACGTTTGGTAATAAGTTTTACTTATAACATTTCATTACTAAAACTGATGATAATTTTCAACCAAAACTTCAGCAGAGAATTTTGGGTTATCTTAAAATACTTTTTTTTTATAACTGTTTGACATGTTTTATTATGTAATTCTTCCATTTAAAACTAAAATAAACTAAAGTACCCATGCCAAAAATAATGCCCTGTGTAAGGATAAACACAATTTATTATGACATCCAAATCTTAAAGTATTTACTAAGTTTTCTCTTTTCCACTTGTATAGCTGTAGTTTGGAAGTAAAGAGAATTTATATTATGAAGTTTCAAACTAAATAGAAACAGTTTAAGATATTGTGTCTATATATATTATACATGTAGCATTTATTGGCTTTCAGTGTTATTGTAGTCAATATATTTGTTCATCTTGCTTACTTGATTTTCTCTGTTAATTGCTGTGTGTGTTGTTTTTTTTCTATGTCTCAAATTTTGTTCGATTTTTTCTTTAACTCTTCCCAATACATAAAGATTTGATCCCACTTTTTTCTTTTCCTCCAACTTTCCACAATCATTTTTACTTCAAGTCTTAAACAATCCCCCAGTATTTTTTTATTATTTTTTTCTTGGGGGTGGTGGGGTGGGGTGGGTGGGGGGTTGTAATGCAGTTTTAATATAATAGTGTTTTTCTTTGGAAGTTCAATTTACCTTTTTAGGTCTTTTTATTGGAAGCTGGAGAATATGTGTTTACTGATCAAAGTCATAATGGTTATGTTATAGAAGTGACATGCTATCCAATATATAAATAGTGCCAGAGTGGTGCCAAAATTGACCAAGTGACAAACCATTGCCCTTTTTTATCAAACAAATCAAAACTTAATGAAAACTTATGAATAGTTGCAAATTAAAACTATTACTTTTAAAATTATGAAAGCATTAGCATACAGGCAAGGTAAATAAATAAATATATTTAACTCCAATCTGACTTGACTATTTAGCCAAATAAATACTCATGATCAAACTCACATAGCTGCATCTATAATAGACTCTTTCAATCTAAATTTAGCCCCCATATGAAACTATGCAGAAATAAAACAATCATCCGTTCATTTAATTTGGGTTTGTAAATTAACACGTCTGCTATAGTCATTATATTGGATACCAATTACACTCTTTACTGGTTAAAGGCCCAACTTTAGTTCAGACTCGGCAATTAGTTTCAACACTGACATATACATTTCTCCTTAATAGAAGCAGTATCTGTAATGTATTAGATAAGATATTTCAATTAGGCAGAGAAGAAATTTTCAAGTCACTGACTTATATAACAATATAATTCCTGACACACATAATTAAGCGTGTAAAATGCTCTTAGATTTTGCTTGGTATCTTTACAAATAAATAATGCGTCTCAGGGTAGGCTCTGAAAGGGTTAAATTCAAGACTTGAGGAAAGAAAAAAAAACGCAGGTTTCATAGGCAAACAATTGTTATCATAACTGCCTGGTTTTATATTTTCATTTCTGAAGGTTTTATGAGGACAATCTGGCAACATGGTAGGTTGGACTGCATTTCTATTCACTGTCAGCTCATAACTCTAACACACAGTTTGTTTTTTTCTAACCCCCACTTCCTTGCTCGGGCATCTAAACTCTATACACATGTCATGGTGATGGTTCCAAGAATGCAAACAAATTTTTTTTTTAAACATTTCCTACTTCTGCCCAGACTTTTTGTTATTTCAGCTTGAATGCCATGCACAAACAACATTGTTCTTGGTTTCTTGGGGAATGCTTTTCACCTTTGCACCTTGAACCTTTTAAACTTTAACCTTCCCATTTTTTTAATAACCTTTTTTTTTTCAGCTTTGATTCATATATATAAACTAACAACTTTCTTTATCCTGATGACACTAATACTATTTATCCTTAAAGAAACTTAACAAACTTTATTAGAAACTTTAAATTGCTTGACATACATCAGAAACTATATAGTGTAGTAATGAACTTTCTTTTAATACAAGTATTTCTGCTGGTTCGATGCTTTTGATTTTCCGCTTTAAATTCCTTTTTTTTTAAATTCTGGAAATATTTCAATTTTGCTTAAATCCTTCTTCTGGCCTGGGTGATTTGCTGAGTTGGGAACTAGACAATCTTGTTAAGCCTAGTCCACAGGAAGTAGTTTAGTCCCACGGAATGGTAGGAAAGGAGTTAAAATATGTGTTGAAAGAGACGAGGGTGCCAGCTTTGTTGTGACCACCAGGCGCTACTTTCGCCCGAAGCCTACATCTCAGCCAGTAGTGTTGCTGGGTGAAAAAAAAAAGATTATCACTTTAAAATATCTAATTTAATGACTTAATGAATGATACAGCATTGTTGAATCGTATGATTGTTGTAACTATGTTGTGAGTACAAAAAAACAAAAATTTAACCAACTGGTCTTGGAAACCTTTTTCTTATAAGTCACTGTATGCTAAAATATATTAAAGAACTGGTACTGAAAGGGTTAAGGGCAATGAAGTAATTTGTTTTTTTTTGAGACTCAAAGGAAAATTATTGCTTTATAATTTATGAACTATGCAAGTTATTACAAAAGAAATTTTGCAAATGGAAAGAAAATATTTTAACAGTGAACTTCTGTCTATATACCAAACTTATCTGATTTGTTGTTCTAGAAAGTTTATTTTTGGTTTTATTTCAAGGTCATTTCATAATTAGCTAGCATTGGTTGGTTAAATTTTTGCTTCACAAAAGTATGTACATGTTTCACTGGATTAACAACTGGAATAACAACTTGTACACATTTTTTTTTTCTTCTTAAATTTCTGGAAGAAACAAAAATTTCAGTAAATAGAGACTGCTGCTCTTTTTATGTTGCTTAGATCTTTGACCTTTATTTGAGTGTTATAGAAAAAAAAACACATAGCCAAGCTACAGGTGGCAGAGTGGCAGCGCATTCAACTGGCATACCAAACTGTCCTGGGTTTGATTCCTGGTGAAGGCTAGGATTTTTTCCCTGACTGGAGGGTGCCCCTAAGTCTATCCAGCCAGGTGCTTGATGACATTATTTGGATTAAAGTAAAGGCAGCTGGGAATTGTGCTGGCTTCACATCCCCTAGTATGACATGGCCACTGAAACTGTATGCCGTGGCCACTGAAACTGGTGAGCGCTGCTTCACTGGCCCCATGATCAATTTGGCCTGACAGAATACTTTACTTTACAAGCTACAGTCTGATGTTGAATAATTCATTGCACTAACAGGCACACTCATTTAGAATTGGTTTTAGATTACTTGAGCAAACTATCCATTGGTGAATGAGCTTCTACGGTCAGTTCAAATCAGTTTTCCGTTAATCACACATTTTTGTTTTGGGCTGCAAAATTGTGTGGTATGCTTTTTTAACTGAAACATGATGTGACTATTAGAACTTCCTCATAAAAACAAAAAAATCCTATAAGACAAGGTCAGGACTTGATTGTAGTTAAAAAGCAACTTGGTTTACCATTTGGCAGTGAGCAGCTGGCTGAATACTGGCAAAGTTAGGAAATTAAATTAGATGAAAGTATTATGTATAAAATAATCTGTCATTGTAAGAATTGTTTGCCTAAGTATATGTGTCTATTAGATAATTATTTTAATAAGTTTGAATATGTAGAAAATAATGTTGTCTTTGTAAATGTTGTAATTGCAACACACACAAAAAGTTGTGAGAAAGATACTAGATATGGTTTTTATTGAAATTGTATTTGCTTCTATCAAGCAATAGTAATATCATAAAATTTCTCTTTACCGTATGTTTATATAAAGGTTTGAGAAAAAAATATTTTTTTATGATACATATATGTATGTTCATGCTCATCGTCCACAGACCATGTTGATTTTGAAATTGAAATTAATGTCTCTGTGTTGAATTATCATCTTCACACGTTTCATTACTAGAATTTGTTAATTATTTTCTCTTGTCTTACACAATTCATTTTGTGACTTGCATTGTTCCGATGATGGCAACTTGATTCTTCCATGTGTCCTTGTCTCCTGGTTGCCAGAATGTGTGGGCTTACAGTGCAACTGTTTTTGTGCCAGATTTCTATGAAACTGCAAAGTTTGAAAAAAGTTAACCTTTTGAATAATACCGCAAGTTTAAGAAGAAGACCAAAAAAAAAAATCAAAATGAGATTTTACGTTCTCTCAATAAGCTTCCAAGTTTAAACTATCAGTATATAACCCTACAATTATAAGGGAAAAAAAAGTAAAATTTAATTTTTTCATCTTTTCTATTTTTAGCATAGGCTTATTTAGTAATTCAATTGACAATTTAATTTAAGAGGAGCACATCTTATTTTTGTTATTAGCGTTTGGCCTCTAGCATCTGTGTAAATAGATTTCACATTTATTTTATTCCGACACTTCACTTTGAATTCGTGTTGTCGTACCTCGTTTGGTGGCCCGCACTTTGTTTTCGTCTGTTTTGGTTTTGTTTTACTTTTTTCTGATTTGCCAAACATTTTATCTTGTGTTATATTTAATCATTTGGTGGAGATTTTAAAAAACAAAAACTGACAACACCTCAAGAGTAAGTGATTTCTAAAAAAAATTAAAAAAGAGGAAATTTTTTTTTTCTCTGTGATTATAATATGAGAATTATATATTGCAACTGAACTATGTATAAAACTACTTTTACTACTTGTCATTGACATTTTATTCCATTACATTTTGATTTTAAATGAAACGGCTTCTTGTCTAAATGATATCATTTCTTGGAACAAAGTATTCTAAGACTAATGAAATGTTGTTTTTTTAAAAGAATAAAGGCCTTATTATTTTAGAAGTTTTTTATTCTGCAAATAAATTAGTGGAGTCCAATAAATTTTGTTCCTAAAAGATTTCTTTCTTAAGAAACAGAATTATTAGAATATAGTGAAAATAAAATATTTTTTTATTTACTTATAAGATTACAATTTTTAGAAAAAATAATTAGGAGAATTTATTCAAGAACAGAAAATATAAGGCAGAAGAATTCTTTCATTGAATGTCAATTTCTTGAGGTTTTGTTGAGTTGTTTTTTTTTTGTCCTTCTCTTGTTTTAAAATTCTCCGTTTCATTTTAGTGCTGTGTATGTATTTTCTATCTTATGTTCACACTAACTCACTGTCTTGCTTTCTTGTGCCTCCTTTCAGCTCGGCCAAACTTTTTGAACCTCCCACTGTTACGTTCAGGTAGTGTCCCCAGCGCATCTTCATTCTTCACTCGCTCCGTTGTGCACTACGGTGTGTAGCGGGAGTTTTTTTCTTTTTTTTCTTACCTTTATGTGTCTGTGTTGCCTGTAAACTCGTGATTTTTTTTTCATTCTCTGGCATCGTGACGAATCCTAGCATAGTTGTCCACCCCTTCCTTTGTTTCACTTTTTATACTTCACGTTCCAACTGTTTAGAATAGAGATCTCGGTTGTCGTAATTTTATTCTTTTGTAAAAAAAATATTTGTTCATCACATCTCAATGGTAATTTGTTAATACCTTTCTTTAAAGTATTATTTGTTTTACCGTTAAACATTTTTTTCTTGTTTTGTGTTTGACATTCCATATCATGCAGGCTTATAAGACTATCCTTAGTTTATTATCTGTAGAAAATCCCATTGCATAATAAATTCAGTATGTTATAACTCTTACAAAATTGCTGTAGTTTTTGTCTATGGTTTTTCAAACTAGTTATAAGCCAGTCATTGAAAGAAGTTATTGTTAAGGCAATACATTAGACATATTACATTTTTTTCACTATTTTCAAGCTGTTGTTCCTTTTTCTTTTCTATGATTACTTTTAAAAAAAAATAAATCAGAGTATTATTTCTAGTCCTGAACTATGTTTTTTTTTTTAACCTCTGGACTTTTTATTTTATAATTTAGCGAAAAATATTTGATAAAAGAAAAAAGACATTAACTTCAAAATGAGTGAAAATAATTCCAATTCATGTTGTTGTTTTTTAAATAATAATCCTTGTTTTCTAATTTTGGTTTAGAAGTCGCACAAAAGATGTTTTATGATTTAATGTTATTATATACATATAGAAGCATGCAGACAAAAGAAATAACTTTTTTTTAAGTCTTTGTTCATTATTTTCTTATTGTTAGAAGTTCACAAATGTTGTTTTTTCTTACATAAGTTTTGACTGTAGCACTTTAGCATTCTTTTGAAGTGAAAATAAAACAAGTTTTAAACACACACAAATACTCTCACACAAGTTTTATCACTTGGAAAGAAAAACAGTTTTTACCACACAAATACTCTCACACAAGTTTTATCACTTGGAAAGAAAAACAGTTTTAACCACACAAATACTCTCACACACAAGTTTTATCACTTGGAAAGAAAAACCGTTTTAACCACACAAATACTCTCACACAAGTTTTATTACTTGGAAAGAAAAACCGTTTTAACCACACAAATACTCTCACACAAGTTTTATTACTTGGAAAGAAAAACATTTTTATCCACACAAATACTCTCACACAAGTTTTATCACTTGGAAAGAAAAACAGTTTTAACCACACAAATACTCTCACACAAGTTTTATCACTTGGAAAGAAAAACAGTTTTAACCACACAAATACTCTCACACAAGTTTTATCACTTGGAAAGAAAAACAGTTTTAACCACACAAATACTCTCACACAAGTTTTATCACTTGGAAAGAAAAACAGTTTTAACCACACAAATACTCTCACACAAGTTTTATCACTTGGAAAGTTTTTTGTTCTTTCCTGTCTATGTTTTTTTTTTTGTTGTTCATTGTTTTTTTAGAACGGGAATGATTCTTGTAGAGTTTAAGGAAACTTTGAATAGTTTTAAAACAGTGATGGTATTGTTCTTTAGTTTTCATCACTTGTTACCAAATTTAAAACTATATTTATTTGCATAAAGAAACTTTATTTCTACATTTTAGCATATATGTATTCATTTTCACTTTCGTTTTTTATTTTTTCTCACTCCCTAGCTTTCTTTCCAGCAATTTCTTTCTTCACATTTTTCTCTTGTCTTTGTTCTTGAATTATTTTTTTCTGAGATATTTTTTTCTGTCTCTGTCATCCTATTTTATTCTTTTTTTTTTCTTTCATTCTTTCATTTTCCTATTTCTTTCTCTTTCTTTCTATAGATTTCATTCTCTTTCTCAATTTCTTCTGACAGTTTATATAAATCAATTTCTATGTATTTAGTTTTGTATTAAAAATAATTTTAAAGTAAGTGATTGCTGTTTATCAAAACCCTTTCTCTCTGTCACCATAAGCTAAATATTTCAATGCTAACTGCTAGGCTATTATTGAATCTCAAGAAGGAAGTAAAATATAGTTCAACTTTAAAAAAAAAACAGTTATTGAAATTATTTCCCTTTGTTTCAGCGTTCTGGTTCAATTGTTGATTTTGTTTACACTGATTATAATTTCAATTATGAAGTTAAAAAAATAGTGGTTTCTTTAAATAAGCATATCAATAGAGTAAGTTTGTTAACTTACTTTGCATCTAAAAGAAATTAATTAACTAAACAAAAAAAATAATTTTTTTTTTCTTCAAAAATATTTCAAACCTTTACCTGGGTTTACTTCCCCTTAACATTATTTTTTCCACTTGTTTGAAAAAAGTGTGTTTTTTTTGCTGTTTAAAAGAAAAAAATTATTGTGATTACTACTTCAACTATTTCCATCATGAACTGTGTGTATTAATGTACAGGTAATATCTCCATTCAGTGTGTCGCCTTATACCTGGAATATTTGTTTTTCTCCTATAGCCACTCCCAAGCTACTGTTGAGCCCACTGTCCTCGGCTGGAAAAAGTGTTGTCAAGCCCATGAGGACCCTCCTTGAGGAGCAGCAAAGCCGACCCCTGCTGGCCAAGGAGTCCCCAGAGGTAGGTGATGTGGTGATTCCTGCTGGCTCATCTCACTTGGAGAAAAATTTGTTGTGTGTTTTGGGCAGAATGGGGCAAGTTGAGCTGTAGTACCCCTATTGATATCTTGATCAGCTTTGTGCGTAAAGTCACTTTGAATATCTTTTTGATTAGTCTGCATGTCTGCCATAGCATCAGAAGTGGTTTCAATAAGGTTTTCAGCAGGTTTTTATTGAAAAGTAAAACCACATTAGTCATTTTTGGTGAATTTGAGTAAAAGTAAATTTTTTGTTCCAGGAATATAGTGAGGATGACAACAGTGGTAGCGGCCAGGGAAAGTCCGTGAGAAGAAAACTGGACAATGACCTGGACTCACACAGCACCGACTCGGACGAGTACCAGGACTACGAGCCGCAGCAGTCGGCCAGGGGGAGTAAGCCGGCCAACAACATGACCCCATCGTCCACGGCTGACAGTATTGCCGAGACCCAAGCTAAAGGTAAGTAAATCATGATGTATTACTCTTTAGTTACTTGAAATGGAAGAACATTTTTTTTCCTATTAAAGTAGATTTCAAAGTATAGGACTTTAGTTCTCAAACCATTATACGAGGGGACTCAATGCTTCAAAGTTTATTCTAAACTTACAGTGTTACACTTGAGTAGAGGTAATTGAGAACCTGGCCTGGTTTAAAAGGGTTAGAGAAATATCAAGATTAACCGTTATCTTTAAATATATTAGTTTATAATATATTTGATAATGATTATAAACTAACTTTTGCACAGCTACTATAAACTAAAGGTACTTTAAACTTTGTTGTACTCAACACTGTTACTTTTGATTAGCTTACATTATACTTTATACATTTCTTCTGTTCTGATTTTGTCCAGGCTACACACCCAGCATGACTTCCAGTGGTTACGGTTCTCAGGCTGTTTCCACGCTGACCCTGTCCTCCGAGGACTCGGCCAGCATCAAGAGCATTGAAGAGAATGTGGACCGGCACCAGCGCAAGCTACGCGGGGGAGGAGAGCACAGCGGGGAGAGTGAGGAGATGGAGGAGGAAGAGGACCCCGATGTCACCCTTGACGAGGATGTCCCAGAGGAGGCGAGCAAGATGCAGCGACAGGAAAGATTCAACCCGTTCACCAGTGAATTCCTCGAGGACGACGCTGACCAGGTCTCTCCACCACAGCCCGATCCTCCTGTTTCGACTTCCGTCCCCACCGAGGGCACTGAAGATAGGAGGAAAGGAGCAGGGGCAGAAGAGGACGACCTGAGGATAGTCGAGGACTCGGACAGGAAGCAGGTGAACCCTGACTCAGACAGCGACCCCTACAGCGTGGACGCCATGGAGGAGCTAGAGAAGCTGGGGGAAGAGGATGAGGAGGAAGATGAGGATGCGGAAGTTGTCAGCAGCCTAAAATCAAATCAAAAGTCACAGCCGCAGATCGTAGTTCAAGTCCACACGGTTCAGAAGCCGGAGACGAAAGTCGTGCTGGGACAGGTCAAACCCGGGGCCCCGAGCAACACGGTTCACATAACTGTCAACGAGAAACATTTTCCGACTGGCAAGAGCAGGGCCTCACTGTCCCCGAACCAGACTTTTGGCAAGGGGGACAAGGCAGACAAGGTCGCCGCTGACAAGAAATCCTCCGGGAACGGCAAGCGTAAATCGGGGGTCCGGCCGCGCCCCATGTCCATGGTTGTGTCCCCTCAGACTGAGATGATGACCAAGGCCTGGCAAGATGATGGAGGCTATAAGGGACAAAAAACTTGTTCAGAAGAATTACTTACAGGTTGGTCCATTTTTTTATTTTTAACATTTAGAGTTAGATACAATATATATGACATTTAGAGTTAGATACAATATATATATGACATTTAGAGCTAGATACAATATATATGACATTTAGAGCTAGATTATATATATATATGACATTTAGAGTTAGATACAATATATATGACATTTAGAGTTAGATACAATATAAATGACATTTAGAGCTAGATACAATATATATGACATTTAGAGTTAGATACAATATATATGACATTTAGAGTTAGATACAATATATATGACATTTAGAGTTAGATACAATATATATGACATTTAGAGTTAGATACAATATATATGACATTTAGAGTTAGATACATATATATGACATTTAGAGTTAGATACAATATAAATGACATTTAGAGTTAGATAGAATATATATGACATTTAGAGTTAGATACAATATATATGACATTTAGAGTTAGATACAATATATATGACATTTTGTACCACTGAAAACAGAATTTTAAAACCTACCCTTGCAAAAAAAAAAAAATAACAAAATTTGCTTTTCTTGTAAACAATGGAAACAATTTACTTATTAGCCCAATCTTTAGTCAATACAGAGGGTTAAAACGAATGTTGATCCCTAAATAGAAATTTGTTTTAGATTACTTTTTATCCATTTTTGCAACTATTCATTTGTGATTATAAATAACTTGTTTTTCAAGAGAAATAACTCTGCAATGAAGTTTTTCTTCACAATGTAAACAGTAAACTAGTAAAGTACTTGTCCGACCAAATTGATCCATAGGGCTGGTGAAGCTGCCTTCACTTTATCCCATCTAATGTCAGGTACCCATCAGAGCTGGTTTGACTTAGTGACACCCTCCGGTCCCAGGAACAAATCCTAGCCTTTACCAGTATTCAAACCCAGGACATTTGGTATGCCAGCTGCACATGCTGCCGCTCGGGCACTGTGCCCCTTCTTCACAGTTCTCTGTGTGGATTTAAGTAATAGTAGGTAGCAGGTTGAGAAAGTATTTTCAAATCTGTGGAACCTTTGTGTTGTTCATTTCAGTTGGGGATGATGCTATGAGCGAATGCTCCTTTGGCAGCCGAGCTGACCTGGACAGGCTTCACGAGGGCCCCGTCCCGGCCTGGATTCAAGACGGCGAGCATGTCACCGTGACATCCAGCAGGGGGTTTTCAAAAGGCGGCACCGTAAAGTTTGTCGGCCCAGTACAGTTCGCCAATGGCACCTGGGTCGGAGTAGAACTTGACCAGCCAGAAGGTACATTATAAATTCTTTGGTTTGTCTTTTAAATTTACAGACTTTCCTTCTAAATAGAAGATTGTTATGTCTTTGGCTGAATATATGTAGTTACTGTCCATACAATCTACTGGCAGGTTTTAACCAACACGGGGCGTTTGTTCTTAGTAAAACTAAACTGCTTTAACATTTTATAAGTTGAATCTGCAAATATATTATGTTTGGATATTGTGGCACATTGATTCGTTGACCCTAACCGCAGTACGCAAACACTTTTATAGAGAATATATGATTCGACTGGTGTTTGCACTTTTTTAGTTATCTATCTAAAAATGTACATAATAATGTGATTTGAAAGAAACAAAATTTATTTTACCCAGGTGAAGTCCTTGTAGTTTTTTTTATCTAATTCTTCTTTTTAAGCATTTTCACACCTGTTACACTATTTGTGCATATCTATCTGTTACACTATCTGTGCATATGTAGACCAATGGTTCCTACAATAATATTCTTTCTCTAATGATAGTTTTTGTTAGCTCTCCATAATTTGAGATCCAATTATGGACCACAACACTAGGCATCAAAGAAACAAAATGTAAGCCTGCTAAACTCAAAATTTAAAATTTATCATTTATTTTTTACCAACAGGTAAAAATGACGGCACTGTGAAAGGTGTTCGCTATTTCCAGTGTCAGCCCAGGCACGGCGTCTTCGTGCGCCCGGACAAGCTGGTCTGGGACAAGAAGAGAAAAAACTCCCAGAAGGGGGTGAACCCATTCTACCGAAGGAGCCTCCCCGGGCTCGGAGGGTCCCTGACCAACCTGGCAGGGGGAGGCCACCCTGGGGGGTCGTCATCCTACATGAAGTCCACCACCTCAAGCACCTTAAAGAAAAAATAGACTCAATGGAGAGCTCCGGTGGTCTGCTGTGTTAGTTTTTCCCCTCCTCCTCGTTGAAGAGTGTCTGACTGGTGAAAGCTGCGGCATTTGGATTCATGACATGTAGACTTTGGCCAAAGAGGAGATGAAACACGTTTGTTTGTTTGCTTGAAATGATATCATAGTTGATGTTTTGAATCATTTTTAATGACACTTTAAAATTTATTGTGCTTTTGATTTCATTTTCATGATGGTACTTCCTACACAAATTTGAATGTTTTCTGTTTTTGTGCATACCAAGAATAATTCATATTGAAATGTACATAGAGTCCTTTTAAAAAAAAAACGCTTAGACTATGAAGGACATTTTTTTAATTGAAATTTTTAATCAGCAGCACACAAAAAGTATGTTGAAAAGTTTTTAAAACAGATACAGAAATCATAAATGAGATAAAAGACAATTTATTAAACGTTCAGAATAAAATGCTAAATGGCAATGCCTGTGATCTCTATACAAAAAATGTGTCTGGCTTGTGAAACTAGTAGATTGTATTACAAGATCTATAAATAAGCTCTTGTCATTATGTTTTTTTTTTCAAAGCATTTAAGTGGTCAAAGAATGGAATTGATTTAACTTCATAATAGCTGAATGTTTCAAAGTTGTCGCCAATATATTGCCAACTTTTACAACCATCTATTTTTTTTTTTGTAATAACTTAATGTAGTGTATAATGATTATGTTGTCGGCCAAATGTTAATTTGGTTTGCACTTCATCAATCTCACTTGTTTGTTTTTTATCATTCTATTCATGTTTCTATTAGAAGTGTTTTAAAAGCCTTTCTGGCAATACAATACTTAAAAATGGCAGTTTGAAGATTTTTGACAAATTCAATGTTATATTGAAGTAATAGAAAAAAAATTATCGCCTGAAATGGCCAAATCAATCATTATTCAATTTTTATACTATTGGTCGCCGATAAAGGTCAAAAGAAAGAAAAATTGTAGAAGTCGCTAATTATTCTATGTAAGTTTTTTGTTGCACCAATATTTGGAACAAAACCATTGTGATTGCGTTATGTAATACGTAAATGAATACGTAAATTCAGAGGGAAAGAAATTCAGGTGTAAAAGGCTGTGCAAATTTTAATCATTCCCATTTTTTTAATTTTTTTTTTCTCATCACTGCTGTAATCATTTTAATGACTCTTGTTTGCATCATCTTATGTTTTTTTTAATAATTTTAAAATTGATTCGGCAAGTGTAGTTTGATGAATCATCACATATGGTGTCCTTCTCAAGTAAAAGTGATAGCCATCTACTTATTGTGTGGACTTTCATTCATCAGCCTCATATTCATCAATTGATGGTATTAAATAATTTATGAAACATACTGGGTAAAATAACAAATATGTGCAGTATATTATTGGATCTTTATTTTCATTTTATTATTGTCATGAAAAAAAAATGGTTTTAATTTTTTTACTTTATAATACTTCAAGAAAAGTTTTACAGGAATCCAATGTAACATTTTATAGTTTTTTTTATTCAAATTTTAGTAAAATTTTTTCTTTTCTTTTTTTTTTTTTTGTAAAAATTCTTGTTGAAAATATTGATTGCTTATTTTGCTTTTATAGCGATGCAGATTTTGAAACACATTTTTTCGACCAAATAATTTAATAGCTTCATAATATATTCACAGTGTTTAGGTTTGTGTTGTTTCTTATTAGAATTATTTACACGTAGAGAACTGTGCTTTCACTGCAATATTATGTTTTTGTTTCACAGAATCTTTTAATTAATAAAATATCAAATAGAGACATTTTACATATATATATATATATAAACATTATTGAGAATAAGAAAATACTATTTTGTCGTTGGTTGTACATAGTTTTAAGAAGAAACAAGAAAGAAAAAATCTAATAGATTTGAATTTTTTATCTTCAAAGCACGCTGTGTATCAAAAGTGCCACAACTCTCTTCACTTGTGCAATACATTTTTGTTTCTTTCTTCCGTTTGTTACAGTTTTATACCAGCTATGAATATTTTCTACACACGGATCAGTAGTTGTGAAAATTTTGCGGTCAAGTTTATCAGGACACTTATTGTGGAAACAATTTTTTGTTTTGTTTCGCATTATACAGCTTTTGTGTTTGACATTCCTCCATTCCAAAAAAAAGTACTTTTTATTATTATTTGTATCATATTCTCTTAGAGCGGTTTTCTCTTTAAAGTTTTGTTTATGAAAATCAAATCATTATATTAGTGACTAGATGATAAAAGCGAAACCAATATTTTTGATTCGATTTATTGAAAAATTGAATCCCTTCATTTATTATCATTATTAAACATGTTTCAAATATCTTGTATATGTTTTGAAATGTTTCGACTTTTTTTGTGTGGACTAATTGATGAAATGGTTAGGAAGCATTTTGTTTTGAAAAAAAAAATCATTTGCTAATGAATATGTGGGTGTAACTTCACAACATTGAAGATGAAATCAATTTTGTTTATAAAGTAGAAGAAGAGATTATTATCTGCCGTTTTTTTTTTCTTTCTCTACAGTTTAATGTGGCTAGATGCTCCCTTAGTGTGCCGATTTATTTCCTTAGAAGTTATTTATAAAAGGGGGGAAAGTTTCTATTGATGTTTAACATATAGTTTTGATGTCATCTTTTATAAAACATAGTTTTGATGTCATCTTATATAAAACATAGTTTTTGATGTCATCTTGTATATTGGATAGCTAGGCTGCCATCAGCACTGACACAGTTTTAACATGTATTTTTTTTACTTTCTGTTTTGGTTGTGAGACTTGTGATGCAGGTATTTTTTTATGGTACATAATAATAAAGGAAGCATAAAAAAGACAGGTGCGGGGTGAGGACAGGTGTAAAGTCTACACAGCTCATAGTGTGACTCATCCCATCAGGTGACGCAAATCTATTCCTTCATTCATCGCAGCGATGGTTTCATTGTTTCGTCTGTGTTGTTTTCTCATCTGACTATTAATGACGGATGTTTGGGTCATCACGTAAATGTCTTTTCTTTTCTTCTCTTGTCTCGGTTGAATTGATTCTGTCCTTGACCTTTGTTTGCTGTGACTTATCTTTTTTTTTCATGTCCGCTACTTGCAATAAATTGAAATGTTCTTTTGTTGATGGCCACATGCCAGGTGAGATTCATTCATCCATGTCTAGTTTTTACTTTCTGGTGTTTTCTTTCTTTACGCTAAACCTTCCCTTATCCCCCATCCCTGCATGGGCCACACCCCTCCAGTACATTTTGAACTTTAAGTACTTTTAATTACGCAATGCACTTTTCGCATAAAAAATTTTTGTTGTTGTTTTTCTTTTTCAAATTTCTTCTGTGGCTTTATTCAGAGGATCACAGGTCTGTCCCCGTGAGGTCTGCCTGAGGTGTTTTGCGGCTGTGATAGGTTGCAGTGTTTGCAAGGACGCCAGTTGTTTGTCGGAAGACTGCCAAGTCGTAATGCCACCAATTGTTATGTCACTGTGTCACGTACTTCCACCCACCATTACAATGTCCATAAAACAGCCGTTGAGTAAACAAACAACTTTTGCATCAGAGTTCTAAGACATGCAAGATTTTTTTTAATATAGAATAGGTGCCAACTTATTATTAACATTTTAAAAGCTCATAAATGCTTGAGATTTGCTGTAGTCGGAATACCAACAAACAAAATTGTTCAAGCTTCCTAGAAAGCATGCACATAAATTTTTTTAATGTAGAATAGGTGCCAACTTATTCTTAACATTTTAAAAGTTCATAAATGCTTGAGATTTGCTGTAGTCTCAATACCAACAAACAAAATTGTTCAAGCTTCCTAGAAAGCATGCACATAAATTCTAAGACAAATATTTATACAGCGCTGTTAACAAATGTATGTTCTGAGAGGAGAAAAAATAAATATGCATTTTGAATATTGTTTGTTGCACCTAAATATGTGTTTCTAGTATAAATAAGTATTTATTGACTGAAGTAAACCTTACAAGAAAAAGTGTTATGAAAGAGCTAACTTACTCTAACAGCACCATGTGGATTGTGTTTACAAAAAGTAGCTGTTTGATGGCCAGCAGCGGACGCCAAAGTTTGGATTAAACTCTTTTTTTTTGTACTCCGCTGCAAACTGAATTTATTTTAGGCATACCATACTTGTATATATAGGTTGTAGTTTTTTTTTTTCTAGGAATACAACTTTTAGTATTAACAGTAGTGAAAAAATAAAGATTTATAAACGCTACCGTGATTTTTTGTGTGTGGTCATTATGTTTAGGATTGGCTAGGTTGTAGCAGATCAGAGCTGATGTTGTTCACATAGTGCTTTGTGGTTGCTAAGTGTGCAGGGGAAATAACTGTCTTTGAAAATGTTCAAGTTATGCTTCTTGCCCAGCAAAGACCACAGTAATCTCTGATCTCAAATGAAATAAATAATTAATTTAGTAAACAAAAATATATTTTTAAAAAAAGATAAAGAAAGAAAACAAAAATTACTAAAGATGTTGCTATGTTGAAAATATTTCTGATTGGTATTTTAAAACCAAAAACTTGTTTCAATTTTCAAAAAAAATTTTTCATCATAGTTACATGACTATAGAGAAATTACTTTTTGAACCAAACATCTGAATCTTTTAAAGCAAAGACTAAAACATAGTGTGAAACATGGTGGATAAAATTAGAGGTGGCATTTTTTTTCTTCTTCCTACCCAAAGAGCTTTTCTTTTGAGGCCTGCAGTTGTTATGCCCTTTTAGTGATGTATCTTGCTAAACCATCCAATACGCTAGTGACTTGGTTGTTTGCTTAAACCTGTTAAGTCTCTTTCAATACAGTTTTGTTTATGTTGTCCTTCCTTAGATTTAGTGTGTGTGTGTGTCTCCGTGTCAGACCAATGTGTTAGTTGGATGTGGTTCGTTTCTTAAACAACAAGAAATTTTTTTTTTTTTCCGTATCCATAAGTAAAGTACGGTAGTAATAATACGTAAGGCATTAAATTCTTTTTTAGAAATACAACACAAAAAACAATTTGTTACAAAGCTCAGATAAAAATAAAGACCAAAACACTTTCCTCATCCTTTGTGCATATAAGTACTCTTTCTTCCCGAGAGGCATTCGGGCATGGAAAACCAGTAACTTAACATCATTTAAAACACTAATAGAAATGCGGGACTAGACTCAGACCGAAAGGACGCATAAATCTTCTTTATAGAAGGAGTGTCTGTAATGTATTAGATAAACTTCTTCTGCATTATATAATATATTAAAAACATTGTCTCACAAGATTGGATTTTTAAAAATTGTATTCAAACTTTTATTTTTTGTTTAAATTGTGACTTTTTGAATTGGTTTTAAGCTTGTTGTGATTATGTAAGGCCAGAAATTTATTTATAGAAAACAATATATTAATTAGGTAAACATTTATTATCTATAAATATATATATGTTGAGATTTTTTTTCTTTTAATATATAATATATGTACAGTTTAAGCTTTCAATAAATACACGTAAGATGAGGCATGTCAGAACAAATTTTTATTACAGACATGAATATTTTTCAAAGTGTTTAAAACTAAACACAGTGTTGTGTTCACATGTTCTCATTCACAGCTTATCATCAAATCCCTTTTTTTATTTAAATATTAAAATTTTTCTTTTAAATTTATAATATTTTTCTCTCTTATATTATTGTATTATTACTTTTTTTTATATCAATAAAATCACATGATTTAAATTTTAACATTGCATTGAATTTGTAAAAAAAAAAACTATTTCAACAAATACCAAAAAGAAAAACAAAGGTTTTGGCATTGAGAACCAAATGTAAACAAGTTCCTTAAGTTTCATTTTGTCAAAACCATCGCAAATTTTGTAATTTACGTTTGACTTATCCAAAGTTTTCTTGTTACTTCATATACAGAAAATTTTTTATTTTTAGAAGATTGCTTTCTAGCTTTAAATATTGAAATATTACCTGGCAATGTCCAATTAACTTTGTGTCCTACTTTTAACTGGCCACTTTTTGTGTGTTTCTTATGACCATTACCTGTATAAAAATTTCAACACGTCTGTTTGGGTTATTACTTTTCTTTTTAAATGATGTTAGTCCAAATAAAAATATGTGTCCTTCATTTGTTTTGTAGGCTATTTGTTTTTGTTTTTTTGGTTGTGTTTTTGCTGTTTCTGATCTTCACTGTAAAACTAGTCAGAGTTGTTCACCCTTATGTTTTCTAAGTGTTTAGATTTACAATTCAAATTTAAATCAATATAAAAACAAAGAACCATTTAAACTTTAATATTAAGCTGTATATAGATCTATGTGTTGAAGTTCATTTGTTGACTGCAGAGAGCAGATGTCAAAGGTTAAGCAAAGGTCAATGGGAAGTAAAAGAACATTAACCCCTGACTAACCAATGTTTTTTTAATGTTCAAGCTCTCTGACTTGTGAGTGACTCCCCCCTTGTCTCAGCTATTCTTTAAAAACACCAGAAACTTATGGAAATAAACTTTTTTTTTTCAAAATTGCTTGTTTGTTTTTAATTTCATGATTATGTTGTTGTTATATGACAACATTTGTTTTGTCTTTTGTTGATTTTATCTTCACCAGAGAATATTGTTATTATTCATCTTTTGTCTCTGTTAAAAAAAAATTATTACTTTCACACTTTTCTACAAATGATCTTTTTCATGCATTAGAAATGCTTATTCCATACAATTTGGTGATTGACAACAGGGCATGGAATGGGTTGCCTGAACAAACTAGGAAAGCCAACAACTTAACATCATTTTAAACATTAATCAAAATGAAAGACTAGACTCAAGCCATGGATAAAGTAGGATACAATATTCTTCTGTATAGAAGGGGGGTCTGTGAGATATAAGATAAGATGTATAACTCCTGCCTAAAAAGACATTTTCGTAGAATAATTAATTCCTCTTGTAAAATGCAGAACAAGGAACATTTATTGGCATTTACAGCATAGAAAAACATATTTTTTGTGTAGCATTTTTTTTTTTATTTTAATGGAGTTGACAAATGAATAATTTTATAACTATATATATATGTTTTTTTAAATTCAATTTATTGTTTAAATAGTTTATTAAATTGTGTAATTATATAGGTAAGTGAATAAAGGCGGACAACTTTTGTTTGTTTATTTTGCTGAGAGTCAAAGATCAACCAGAAAATTTATAGGCTTTATATATAGATCAGTGATTCTATTATACATATCCCTTAGTCCCTAGTTCAACGTCCGCAACTTTTATCTTGTGCATATTTATTCTTGTTTGATTTCCATGAGGCTAGTGAAGGTACTTTTATCCGTTTCCTTAGTCAAAGGCATGCAAGAGAATTGTGTGGCCAGCACTCCTCATTTTCCCTCCAGCGGATAGACTCAAACCACGGATGTGCGTAGGACGCAATAATCTTCTTTACAGAAGGAGCGTCTGTATATATAATGCACAAGATAATATAAGATATCTATGAACTACCAAGAACTGGAGAGACTAATGGGGACGCAGTGGCTGGGTATAGAGCATTTGCAATCACGTGACAAGAAGCACGTGTTGTTTGTTTACTTTGTCTAGTGGTGAACAATGGCAGCCGTATTACTATATAGGCTTAAGAAGGTTTTATTTTTAAATATCAGCATTTCAACAATATGACGTAAAAATATAGCCTATAAAATACTGTCATGTAACATTCGTAGTTAAAAATTTAAACCATTAAAAATCAATGGAATAGGTTCCGTAAGTGCATAATATCTAATGGGCCGTATTGCTGATGAGAGTTAACACCCTTGTCCCTTATACAAGTCAATCTTTTATGACTGACTTGTAAATTTACAAGTCAGTCATAAAAGATTGACTTGTATAAGGGGCAAGGGTGTTAACTCTCATCAGCAATACGCCCATTGAAGATGTCGATTGTCGAAAGAGTGCATTTAACTTACTATCTAACAGTAAAGCATAAGGCAGGCTGTGCAATTTTTCAATAGCTATTGAAATACTATAAAACCCGTAAATCTTCGTTTACTTCGTGGACGGACTGCTTAGGACTAGAATCACGGTTAAATATCAAGATTTATGGAAACAAATTCCTTATATTTTGGGTGTAAAATAGACATGGTAAAGAACAATTTTATTCCACCATGTCTTCATCATGGCTTCTATTTACATAGTAACGTGACTTAGAAACCTAAGCCACGCCTGTTGCAGATGCTCTAGAGTAGAATCCCGGCTTTATCTGCCTGCTGCCATTATTCTATACTCAATTGCCGCCTAGATCTACTGTGACCTAGATATGTCTTTAATAAATTGGTAAATTTTGGGAATTTGTATCAGAGACTCTACAATGGTAACTCAACTTCCTAACACAAGATCAAATGTTAAACATTTTAACCCAATTCAAAAAAATACTTCATATTTTGACTAGGCCTATAAATAATATGGTATTGTACTATAATATTGACCTAGTTATGACATTGCAATAAAAAAGGATGTAAATATAACCTAGTCCTCGTGGTCCTCGCTGCTATCCTATTTGACGTTGTAGATAAGAACTT
This sequence comes from Anisus vortex, assembly GCA_949126835.1. Lineage (NCBI taxonomy): Eukaryota > Metazoa > Mollusca > Gastropoda > Planorbidae > Anisus > Anisus vortex. Next base: position 12,000,863 of record OX421505.1, read on the forward strand.
CGACAAGAAATGAAAAAGAAGTGACAAGTCAACGTAGTATGCATACTTTCCTCTGGGCCGGAGTTAGAAGTAGTGGCCCTATGAGACTTTCCCACTGATGAGGCCTTTAAAATCGTTAACTCTAAGTTTACTTCACGAGCAGGGTTAAACGTATGGAAGTGTTAATTGAAACAATACAAAACAGAATAATATGATAATGATAGAACCAGTGATAATAAATGTAAATAGTAAAAGAAATTAGATGTTTTTAAAAACGAGAATGAAAACTGTTAACAAATGTAGGTAGGCTATTCTTAGTTTTTTTTTTTTTTTTAAATATTAGCATAAAATACAAAAACGAAAGAAATGATTGTAGACTTCCGGAAGGAGAAACACAAGCTGACTGATTTGCACATAAACAACCAAATAATAGATCAAGTCTCGCAATATAAATATCTTGGCGTCACAATTAGGTACTGACAAACTTACTTGGTCTGACCACTGCCAAAGCCTTTGTAAGAAAATGCACCAACGACTTTTCTGTCTTAGTCTTAATAAACTAAAAACATTTCAAATAGAGAAAACCATTATAAATCTATTTTACTCAGCGACTGTTGGTAGCATCATAACCTTTGCAATCACCTGTTGGTATGGTAATACTACCACATTGAACAAACACCAGATAGACCGCCTAATAACCAAAGCCTCTCGTACTACACAGACAGAATTACCATCTCTTGCAGATATTTTCAGTTCAAGGTACCTGTCTCTGATTGGTAAAATCCTTCAAGATCATGCACACCCGCTTCATGATAGTTACATAATATCTAGTCGAAGTGGTCGGCTTCTTTCAATAAGGGCAAGAACAGAGAGATTTAGGAACTATTTTGTTCCACTATCAGTGAGACTCTTTCAAAAGAATCATCTTTCAGCCAGGAAATACAATGGCACAATAGCTGACTGCTAAATGATAGGCCTACTTTTTTCTTGTATGATAAATGGTATGATAGTGTGCGTGAATGTCTATTGTGTTTGAGTACAAATGGTTCTTTAATATTGTTTTAAGTATGCTGAAAGACGGAATTTATGTAATCAAGTCAAATTTCCATTTATTTGGATCAATAAAGCAATCTTATCTTATCTTTATCTTATCTTATTTAACTTATATAATTTATAGCCTACACCTTTAGCTGGAAGCACGGGGAGGTCCTAGTAGGCCTACAGCTTATGAGTTAACTCGGCAAAGACGATCCACAACTTTTTTGTTAGTTTTGTCTGCAACCCCATAACAATACTTAGCAACCTTATGTACATTTAGTCCCTGATTACCATAATCTATGTTCTATGTTATAATATATAATGTTAACAATGAACAAGTGTTTACCGAAAACGTGTTGTTGTTGTTGTTTTTTCTAAGTAAACAGTCACTATTTACATATGCAAATATGAACTGTCCGCGATGTGTAGCCTATTCATCTTAAGTTAAGATAAAACAGTTTGTTCATCTTCGCTTGTATCGTAGCACTTCCTTACACCCTGACGTTTCTGGGACATTTATTTCAGTACTGACAACAGAGTCGGGTGAATTCTGTGACACACTCCATAGACAATGGTGAATTTCATATGTTTATATCGTCAACACTCCATAGACAATGGTGAATTCCATATGTTTATATCGTCAACACTCTATAGACAAACACTCTATAGACAATGGTGAATTCCATATGTTTATATCGTCAACACTCTATAGACAAACACTCTATAGACAATGGTGAATTCCATATGTTTATATCGTCAACACTCTATAGACAAACACTCTATAGACAATGGTGAATTCCATATGATATATCGTCAACACTCTATAGACAATGGTGAATTCCATATATTTATATCGTCAACACTCTATAGACAAACACTCTATAGACAATGGTGAATTTCATATGTTTATATTGTCATCACTCTATAGACAATGGTGAATTCCATATATTTATATCGTCAACACTCTATAGACAAACACTCTATAGACAATGGTGAATTCCATATGTTTATATCGTCAACACTCTATAGACAAACACTCTATAGACAATGGTGAATTCCATATGTTTATATCGTCAACACTCTATAGACAAACACTCTATAGACAATGGTGAATTCCATATATTTATATCGTCAACACTCCATAGACAATGGTGAATTCCATATATTTATATCGTCAACACTCTATAGACAATGGTGAATTCCATATATTTATATCGTCAACACTCTATAGACAAACACTCTATAGACAATGGTGAATTCCATATGTTTATATCGTCAACACTCTATAGACAAACACTCTATAGACAATGGTGAATTCCATATGTTTATATCGTCAACACTCTATAGACAAACACTCTATAGACAATGGTGAATTCCATATATTTATATCGTCAACACTCTATAGACAATGGTGAATTCCATATGTTTATATCGTCAACACTCTATAGACAAACACTCTATAGACAATGGTGAATTCCATATATTTATATCGTCAACACTCTATAGACAATGGAGAATTCCATATGTTTATATCGTCAACACTCTATAGACAATGGTGAATTCCATATATTTATATCGTCAACACTCTATAGACAATGGTGAATTCCATATATTTATATCGTCAACACTCTATAGACAAACACTCTATAGACAATGGTGAATTCCATATGTTTATATCGTCAACACTCTATAGACAAACACGCTATAGACAATGGTGAATTCCATATATTTATATCGTCAACACTCCATAGACAATGGTGAATTCCATATATTTATATCGTCAACACTCTATAGACAATGGTGAATTCCATATATTTATATCGTCAACACTCTATAGACAAACACTCTATAGACAATGGTGAATTCCATATGTTTATATCGTCAACACTCTATAGACAAACACTCTATAGACAATGGTGAATTCCATATATTTATATCGTCAACACTCTATAGACATTGGTGAATTCCATATATTTATATCGTCAACACTCTATAGACAAACACTCTATAGACAATGGTGAATTCCATATATTTATATCGTCAACACTCTATAGACAATGGTGAATTCCATATGTTTATATCGTCAACACTCTATAGACAAACACTCTATAGACAATGGTGAATTCCATATGTTTATATCGTCATTGATTCTTTTGTTGCTTTTTTAAATGCCATTTTTCTACATGTACGCTTTATAGGCTACTATGCAATGATACATTATAGGCACAACGACTATTATTTTCATAAATCGGTCTAAAGTATTTTGCTACTATACAAAGCATATTGACAAGTCCTAATTAGGCGTGATCTTTTGAACTGGTGAGATCGTAAACTTCCGGTTCTATTTTTAAATGTTGAATTATTTTAGGCATTTCCGTAAACAAAAAAGCATGCTTTTGCTGGTTATTGACAGTTAAGTTGATTTCAACCTCGACGGCTAGTTGTAGTCTTTTAGAATTATTCATGGGATACAATATTAGTTATGAGGAATCCGTTTTTAACATCAAAAGTGAGTAGGCGATAATTAATACTCAAGTGTTAGTCGCATGTAGCTTGTTTATAAAATAAATTAAAGAGTTGCGTTTTCTTGGTTATTGAAAAACAAAATTCGTATTCATAAAAACGAATAACAAAAATTCTTTTGCATTAAGCAATAAGTTTGATATTTTAAAAAGGTGATTATTCCCTTCTGACTTTCACATTACATTGTTTTCTTTTGTAAACATCTTTTGGAAATGAAAGAAATTTTAATCCCCAACAAATGTTCGTAAAACCAGTAACCCAGCACACATACATGTTTCGAATAAAATGATCGAATTCGACCGGAAATGCTTTTTCTTGTGAACTTTTATGCATGCATACACGTTAAGACTTGTCAATACCTAAAAAAATATGTTTTTTTTATGTTTCAAAGTAATATTTCATGAATTCTAAATGAGAGCGGAGTAAGACAAATACTATCACAAAAAAATCTACTTTTAAGCAAGCATCTCAGCGTCTTTCTCATCGGCTTACACAACGAAGATCATCATTCACAACAAGTCTACTTCTGTATTTAGATTTAATAATCAACAAACTGGAAAGCCCTTTCACAAAGATATGTTGTTGGAGATGGAAGAAGAAGGCGCAACACAGTCTCAGACAGAATAGCATATGACTGCAAACACTTGATCCTGAATTTTGTAATTGGCATTGTAGAGAAATTAGGTGTTAATAAATTAAATTAACTTTTCTTGTGTTGTCTCATGAGCATCTTCAAATTTGACTGTGCATGACCTTCTTTCAAGTGCAAATGAAGTGTCAGATAAATTTGAAAGGTACGATGAAATTTCGTCTGCAAGAATATGCAAGGGTTCTTTTACAAAAATCATTACCGTAAAAATCATTATCGTAATCCTATTATCTGGTTCAATGTCATGTTCCTCAAAGAAAGCAGATAAGTTAAGCAACATGTACATTTAACTTACATCCATTTTTTTATATCAAAGCTGAAGTTTTTATTGGAATGATCCGATCTTTTCAGACAAATTAAGGTTTGTTACAAAAATTAACTGGTCCTTGCAGTGATAAATTTTCCTCATTCAGAATTTCAAAGATGTCAACAAAGTAGGTTATTTTCTGCAGTTCACTTTTATCACTTTAAAGTGCTAATGAACTGCTGTCTTGCTTTCTATAAGAAATGACCATTATTATTATTATTATTTTAAAAATAAAGAGTTCTGAATATACAACGAAGCTTAAAACACGTTTTAAAATGTTTCCTCTCGACAACCATCAGACTTCAGTGTGAAATAGTAGTTTGGCGCATCCGACTGTTTTCGCAACTGTTTAAAGTAGGTATGTGATGCGGTTGGTGGGCTGATGTCATCACGCCGGGTTCTCGTAAGTGGATGCATCTGCATATGGGTGGGACCGCCTGTAGACTGATTAAATATTTTCTTTTTTCGGTGGTCTTAGGCGACCCCCATGAAATGGTTCCTCGAACCCTATTAATATTTAATTTATAATGTTGATATATTATTAAAACCATAATCTTTTAATAAAAAAAATTAATTCAACGTTAGCAAACCACATATAAAAAAAATGAAACAAATGCTTACCAAATCTAATCAAGGGAGGTAATCCTAGTTTTAAGTATCTGGAGCAATGATTGTATTAAACAATGTTTTAAATACACAATTTGTATAAAAAAAATAGTGTATATGCGTATAACAGTACAGATACTCAAATTGATAAAAATACGTAAAATAAACAATCAATTTAGTAATATTTTACATTATAAATGTAATTTTTAAAACACCTTTTTAGCTACCAGCTTGATTTCATTAGTTCGCATTCATTTCTTTGTTAGACAATCCATAAATTGCAATTAATGTAAATTTATTCTCGGCCTTTTGGCTAAGTTCGATCACTCTGGCTTCCTCACACAATGTGTAGATCTTCTCCGCCTTGTGCGATTAGATTATTCACAAATGTGTAGGAGGTCTGAGTTACCCCACCCCCCGAGCTACGGCTCTAAAAAACTATACGATGCCTAGTAGGCCCAAAAGAGGGGCAAGGAGATCAAACTCCGCCGCGCCTCCTACCGGAAATAAAAAAAAAACAAAAAAGAAAAACATTAGTTTTAAGGTTTGAAGACTGAAAAGAAATAAGGAATAGTCCAGACTGGGAACTTAGACTTCAACAACCTTCGTCAAGCGTGCCAGGCTTGTTACGCAAATCGATTTTTCATGGTACGCAGAAGACTCCTAAAAAACTATTCAAGTATCTTCTATAAAAAATAGAGTGCCAAAGCAGGGCGACTTTTAGGAAGTTGGCGCGATAAATGAATTAGAAATCCCACTTTGGCACACTATTATCAAAAGGTTGCCATTAACAAGTCTTAATGAAAGGAGACGTGACCTTTTCAAATGGAAGAGATCTTGAGCTTCCGGTGACATTTTCCGCCATATTCTTCAACAAAAAAACATGATTGTGTTGCTGTTTGACAATTGATTTCACCCTTGACGGCCAGTTAAGGTCTTTTAGAAATATACAATGGTTACAAGATTAGTTATTAGGAATGCGTTTTTAACTTCAAACGTGAGTAGGTGATAATTAATACTCAAAGTGTTTGTCGCGTTTGGTTAAATTTAGCTTTGTTGATAAAATAAATATAATCAATAGTTGCGTTTCTTGGTTATTAAAAAACACAATTCATAAAATGCAGTGCAATAAAAAATCAAAGAATGTCATGAGCCAATGTGGCATTTTTATTTTTCATACCAATTTTAAACAGAATGGATTATTCAAGCACAGAGAGATTAAGACCAGATCTATCGATGATGTCTATTGTTTAAAAATCTCAAATCTTTCAACATGTGTTTACATCTAGAGCTATAAAATTCGAATTTTCTCATCTATCTATAAAGTAAATACAGTTTAAGATATTTTTAAAAGCAGAAACAAGAGAACACATAGAAAGTTTTATAAAAGGTCAAATAGTTATAGCTGTATAGTAACACATTAAAGTAAAAGTAGGCATATCCTTTTTTGACAATAACTAAAATTTAATATGTATTTGATTGATTGATTATAAAAAATTAATACATGAAATGGTTCCATCATACGACATGACACATTAGGTGAATAACTAGAGTAAAAATCTGGCCAGTACTGCGGTAGCAAGAACTGCAATCATGGAGGCGCGAATGACGTCAGTTCCGGCGTAAGAGTAAGTGTTGGTGTCTGAAACAAACAAAAAGTGGCATCTCTATAATTAACATTTTCTAACGACGGCTATGTTTTAACAAATAATTTATTTTTTCATTCGGGAGTTTGAAACCAAACGAGATTGGTCAACAATGATCACATGACCATTTCCGGGTGCTGTCATATATAGAGCGGAAGTGGTGTTGAGTTTTCAAAAGAGCCTAACTTCTAACATTAAAACAAAAATGGACAACAAAAAAATATTTTTTTTAAATTCAATACAAATCTTCCGATTTTAGAATGTATCTTTTTGTTCTTTTATTTTATTATTTCAACGTTGCTTGAACAAACCAGGAAAACCAGTAACCTAGCATCATTTAAAACACTGATCAGAATGAAAGACTAGACTCAGACCACGGTTGAGAGTAGGACGCAATAATCTTCTTTATAGAAGGAGCGTCTGTAACATATAAGATAAGATAAGATAAGTTGGGAAAGAAGGAACATGTAGCCAACAGAGATATACAAATGTCAACTCACCACACAAGTCCTGGGCTTGAACATATAATGAATTTACATATTCATTACCATAGCAGTTCACCAAACTACACGATCCATAGTTGTTAACATAACTGTTAGTTAACAATTTAGTGAACAAAAATTAGTATGCAAAGGATTCTAAACATAGTTAAAGTATTTATATACATTGACCTCTATCATTCTCCATGACCGTAAGTTGTTTTTTTCTAAAGTCTGCTGGTTTATAAGTGAAGTGAAGTATCCCGTCATACCAAATTGATCCACGGGGCCGGTGAAGCAGCAGTTCACCAGTTTCTGTGGCCATGGCATACATGGGGATTGTGTGGTCAGCACAATGCCCAGCCGCCTTTACTTTACCCCCAACTAAAGACGGGTACCCATTCAGAGCTGGGTAGCTTCAGGGACACCCTCCAGACCCGAGAACAAATCCTAGCCTTCACCAGGAGTCGAACCCAGTACCTTCTGTAACCTACGCCAGCCGAACGCGCTGCCTTACTCGGCCACATTGCTGGTCTATAAGTAAATGTATAAATATCGCAAAACGAGCGTTTTTAGAGGGTCAGATAGAGCCATACATTCGGGAGTTGTTCTTTTCTTACCTTAATTGTTTACTTAAATTAGCAACATTTATAATATTATAGTGTGTATTACTTCTATTGTTTACAATTTCTTTTAAATATTTTAAATATTTAAAAATTCATTTGTGTAAGATTGTATGTTTTTTTTTAATTAATAAATAAATTGTATTCAAATGGAACAAGTCTCGCCTTGTTATTTATTGTCCATTTTGAATATTATTTATCTGTTGGCGGCCTTTTTTAATCAGGCAAAAAGAAACTAATTTTAAACCGAGGCTGTAGCAATGTGATTGGACAAGATAGACATGTAGTGACACTGACAGAAATACAGAAAATGACTAAATGTATAGAAAGACACAAGCGTACAAAAATTAAATAGAAAGGTTATTTCTTTGTTTTATTACTTACTTGCAAATGTCATTTTTATAGTAACTCGACAGAACTGATTGCGCTTCTAATTGACATCTAGAACATCTAATTTTTGCCGTCTGGATAAAGTGTTTAATTCTATCTTCGTCTGTTGCTGTTAATGTAATACAAAAGAACATTAAAACCCACACAAATATATTTATGGAGAAATCTCCAAAAATAACTCTAATTTAAATAAATATAAAGTCGGAAAGCGTATATCTTACAAATTATTTTTTCTTTTTCATATGATATTACAAATGTACATTCGGTGGTCTACTTATTATCTTATCTTATACATTACAGACGCTCCTTCTATAGAGAAGATTATTGCGTCATATGTTCATCCGTGGTCCGAGTCTACTCTTGCATTTTTATTAATGTTTTAAATCATAGGTTCTCAACGGGGGAGCTGTCGCCCCCTGGGGGGCGTCGAGAAGCTTTAATGGGGCGCTGATGTTTCCGGGGGCGATTGGGGGTGAAGGGCAAGTGGGCGTTACAAACGTGCTTGATATAATTTGAACACCGCTCCTATTTGAATTGGTTCGTTTTTGGATGAAATGTGATGTAAACGCAAGTGCTGCTAAATATCTAATATCCCCCAACAGTAGGCCTGCATATTATTATACTAACAAGAAATAGGAATCGCTTGGACTTTTCGAAAACGTAGGGTCAATATTAGACAAGTATCGTGTGCGGCCGCCTAATCCTGTGGTTAGTTTACCAGACTGCCAACCGACACGTCTCAAGTTCTATCACTGGCTCCGACCGGTCCATGTCGCCCTAACATCTTCTAATATTATTGATATTTTGATCTGTTTAACTAAGATAACCTAAGATTTATTTTGTTTCATGCTAAAGCATATGATACACGGTTTTGTTGAGTGGAATGGTTATGTAGTAATCATACAAACTGGGTATATAATGTAATGTTTGAAAATATACATATACCATTTTTAGTCATATAATATTTATATATTTTAAAAATACTTTTTACTGTTCGATCTTTTCTAAGTTATACATTTAAAGCCATTTTTGTTTATAAAAGAAAAAAAACATTAAAAATATAGCAGCTCAAATGAAACGGGTCAATTATCTCCCTTTAGTTAAGAATGTTTCCACATTCATTTGATTCAGTAGGGATGCCAAATAATTTCTGTTTTGTAATATAACAAATATTACTGACTAATTCAACATTTTGGTTATTAATACTTGTACTAGAAGACCTTTAAGTGTAAAAGAAATTCCTCCAGTGGCGATGGTATGGCGTATCGTAGATTGATGTTGTATTTGCTTTTAAAGTAGTCTGTTCCAGATATATTGGCTGTCTATTGTGTGACAACATTTAGTTACCGTACTAAAAGTCTTGTTGGTTTTCTGTATCGTTCACTACAATATTACAGCAGTTCACAAATAAGTAATGCATTCAATGATTTTTTAGACAGCTTTGCATTGATATCTTAGGGGCCTATATTAATTAATTATTATTATTAAAATAATATCTGGCTAGTGGATGTGCACCTTACATACCAATACAACTGCCACTGCAATTTATTCCAAGAGCGCATGAGCATGCTAAATTAATAGCATGTATAGAAGCACTATATACATTACCGTTATTATTATTATCAATTTGGTCCGACGGAATACTTTTACTTGATATTAAATGCCACCCATATGTGATATTAAACCAGATACTTTTGTAGGCCTAAATCATTTCACATTTAAAGCAGAAACACTACATTTTTTATCTCTTTCTTTCATTTTCTTTCTTTAATCTCCAACTTTCTTTCTTTTTGTCTGTCTGTCTGTCTGTCTGTCTGTCTGTCTGTCTGTCTCTTAATTTTTGTATTTATATTTTTTTTAACTTACTTGGCATTGATTCCGTTGAATCTGAAACAAAGTGGAACAAACAACATTAAGGTCTCAAACGAGTTTTTCTTTATTATTGTAATAATACGCGGTATAATAAATAGTAATAAAGTTTATATAAAGATGTTTTTTATTATCAATTTATGACCACTTAGTGTTCCCAAAGACTTGATCCATTCATAATTGTTTTCCGAAAATAGTAAGAACATTTTGATGAATTGAAAACTGGAAAAAGCTTAGGCTATACAAATGTAACCAACCCTGACAGATAATTACATAATGAACCAACATATTTAAGGTAACAGACATTTACGATACAGACATAAGGCCGGCAATAATACTAAAGAAGAAAATAGGGAACGTAATAGAGTTACAGTATTGTCATGTATATTGTTTTTCCAAGAATTGGAACACGCAATGTTTATTTCTCTCTCTCTCTCTTTTCTTACTACACACAATATTAGGACGTTTAGTAGGAAAACAAAAGGTTCTAGGTAATGTTGGGATTCTGTGTTGATCTCAAATTCTCAGGATCTGGGAACGACTCATTATTTAATAGGGGAAGTTCCTATCGTTTTTGTTATGAGTTTTGTAATGATACCATGATTTTTACCCCTACTGGTAATGGGTCTGTCCCTTGCACCACTCGGATAGTATTTAATGATTTGTTTTGTCTGAAAGACAGAGAGTTTCAAAATATGTTCCTTTGAGAACGTTTGTGTTTGCACTATTTTATTCTAACTGTACATAATAGATATATTGTATATATTGAACATACCACCTGAAATAAACTATCAACAACAGTTACACTGAAGCTTCCTTGTCAAGTTACTATTCTATTGTGTTGTATACATTACTATAAGATTTATCTACTACCCTAATGTACAAGAAAGGAAATGTTGGAATACAAATACTGAATTTGTGGCAAAGGACTATAAGAAGAGTTCGTGTAATACTGAAACATAAATACTAATAATTAAAGTCTCCCCTAGGACTAACGAGAATTATCAGCAAGATCTACACAGCTCTGGCCACAAGGGGATTGTGGACGTAACAGTATACAAATAAAGACTAGTAATTTAAGTCTGGTCTATAATCGTATCTTAACCCTTACAGTCCCGGGCGCGTATATAGTGGAACTGAAGGCAGCATAGATAGAAGTAGGTCGGTACGGGAAGGGTTAAATGTAACCAGTCACCGAACATTTAATTCAATTATGTTTTTCAGTCGGTAAGAGTTAAAGAAGTTAAGTATTTTGACTGTCTTCTATATAGCATATATTACAACACAATACCTTTTATAATGTATTGATAAACAGCAGTTTGTTCATATTAATATTATATTTGAATTATTATTAACACTCACATGGCGTTGTTGACGTAGTTGGATTCCAGGTTGTCGAAGCTGAAACACATTTAAACAAAATTTTGTTATCTAATAAAAGTGTATATCGTTGTAATAATGCAATGGATAGAAATGTTTTAAATATGAATTTATGACCACTATTTAGTATTCTGTTAGAGTTATTCCGTCCAAAACTGTTATCAGATAGTGAATAATGAAATAATTTACCATCAAATGCTAGACAATGTTTATAGCGTCCATTGCACTGGGAAATAACATTGGTATACACAAGGAAGCAACACCTTAAAATGTAACACCGAACTATTAGATAGGCTACAGAGAATGTACAGACAATAAGACGGAAGAAAGTACAATGCGACAGAACTGTGTTGAAGGCTACACATGAAGACCTCTTAATTAAGTCCACTGTGTTGGAGCATGAGCTTATCTTACAACTTATAATGTTACAGACTCAAGTGCATCTTGCATTGTGCTTCTAAAAGCCAGCTTTGAATCAAAGTCACCCAAATGTCCAGGAACTTGGAAACAATCACTTAGGGATTTTTAGTTTTCACTCACATGTCGTTGTTTGCCTTGTTGTAGCTGAAATAGAAAAAAAAGCAAAATATTATGGTCTTCAATAATCTGTATACAACTGTATAAATAAGTGTAAAAAAAACAAACAAGATATATCATTTTGTGGCCAATGAAATTTTTTGTCCTATGTATATCCTTTCAGAAAATCTCAAGAACATTTCTAAACATGGTGTCAAAATGGAATCTCGGATGTAATGATCATGTATAAATAAGGAACAAAGTCTTATCTTATCTTATACATTACAGACGCTGCCTCTATAAAGAAGATTAATGCGTCGTACGCTCATCCGCGGTCTGAGTCTAATCTTGCATGTTTATTTATGTTTTAAATGATGTTAAGTTACTGGTTATTTCAGGCAACCCATTCCATGCCAAGTCTTCTGGGTTTTTACAGGAGTAAAATCTTTAAAAAGAAATTTATGTTTACTGGAAATAACTCTTTTGTTTACGTAAGAAGCGAACTCTTGAATCTTGAATAGTAACAACGAATCAGGTCAGATTGAATAAGTTAAACTTAAAATTAAATGACTGTAAATTAAGCGTATGTATGATTTTATTTTGCACTGCATATAATAAGACCAACAAAGACGATATTCGTCATGTATTGCAGAGAGGATTATTATGAATATGCACTCTAATACTAATGAGTGGTTATAAAGTATATTATTATATTAGATAAACTTGTATATACACAATAACAATCTGTTGCAATGCTCGGATAAACATAAGGACAAAAACACTTTCCTTGTCCCTATGCGAGAACAAATGCATATGAGTACTCTTTCTTCTCGAATGGCATTCGGGCATGAAATGGGTTGCCTGGGCAAGCCAGAAAAACCAGTAACTATTAGCATCATTTAAAACACTAATAAAGATGACTAGACACAGACTATAGTTGAGTGCAGGACACAATAATCTTCTTATATAAGGAGCGTCTGTAATGTATAAGATAAGATCTAACAAGTTATTATTATATAATATAATAGAGAGATAAAGAGAGAGGGGGTGAGATTTTTTCATTTTTACTTACTTCCAGAAATGGCTGGCGCAGCTGAAATGAAAATCAGAAAATCAAAATTATGGCATTAAAAAAAACTATATATACGTGTAGTAAAACAAGGTGTTCAAGTTATAAGGTGTTCAAGTTATAAGGTGTTCAAGTTATAAGGTGTTTTTACTAACATTATATCACTATAACTAGCAGTGAAAAGTAAAATGTTATGTCACTTACCCATATAAGCAATGAGCAGTGCTGCTACTGCAAGGAAAACAAATTAAAGTATAAAATGCGAGTCTATATTTCTTTGTTATTTATTTATTGTTCAACACTGTAACACATTCTAGTATAATAAAAGAAATGTAATACACCTAATTGATTGAAATTGTGACTTTGGGTAATTTTTCACTATTTATTATTTTATTCTTTTGCTGTGTAGAAGTTTACAAAAAAAAATCAGTATTTAGGCTTTACTGTTGTATCAACATGTGCCTGAAGTCAACTTAGCTTTTTTTTTAATTGGATGAAAACTCTCCCATAGCAAGGTCCTTATATACAAAAAAAAAATTTGCCTTTTTCGCCTATCCTTGTCTATTTTTTTTTTTTTTTTTAGACAATTTTTGAAATTTTATTTGATCTGGTTGTGTATTTCTATTTTAGAATTAAGGCTAGACTATAGGGACGATGGCGCAGTCTCATTCTTCTCTGCCTCTCTCCTTTCTCCTGGCTCGTTTCTCTTCACTTATTTCTGTTAGGGTGGCTTCTGCGGCTTGAGTGCCCTCACGCACCTTGGACCGCCAGGAGATACGTTCCTCAGCAAGGCTCTCCCACGTTTTGGGCTCAATGCGTGCCAGTAACAAGTCTTTTTTGCAAACGTCTTTGAAACGCTGGCAAGTGCGACCTCTCTTTCTTGTTCCGGCTGCCAGCTCTCCATACAGCAGGGCTCTTGGGATGCGTTCCGTACCCATCATGTGGACATGGCCTATCCATCGCAGGCGCCTCTCACTCAGGATTGAGCTTATGGTTTCTCCTGAGCACCTCCACATTTGTGACTCTTTCCTGCCATTTGGTGTGGAGTATCCTGCGCAGGCATCGCAGGTGAAAGCTATTGAGCTGCTTTATTTGCTTAGCGTATGTTGCACAGGTCTCGCTTCCATAGAGGAGAGTGCTTAGCACACAGGCCTGGTAGACAGATATTTTTGTCCTATTAGTGAGTTGGGCATTATCCCATACTCTTTGGTTGAGCCTTGCCATTAAAGATACTGCCTTGCCGATTCTGGTTTGTATTTCTTTTTTCCAGGGACAGTGAGCTTGAGATGTTGCTGCCAAGGTAAGTGTAGTCCTCGACAACATCCAAAGTGTTTCCCTCAATTGAGATTGCTGGGAGGCATTCTTTACCTTGCCTCATAATATTGGTCTTTTTTAGGCTTTTTGTTAGGCCAAATTCTTTGCACGCCTCCGAGAATCTACTGACCAGTTGCTGTAGCCCTTCCTCTGTATGTGAAGCAAGAGCTGCATCATCAGCAAATAGCAATTCTCTGATTAATACGGTTTCCACTTTGCTCTTTGCACGGAGCCGGGCTATGTTATAGAGATTTCCATGGCCCTAGTATGGATGTTCACGCCATCGGAGCAGTTCTCAAAAGCATATTGGAGGGTTACTGAGAAGAAGATACCAAAGAGTGTTGGTGCCAAGAGGCAGCCTTGTTTAACCCCGCTACTCACTGGGAATGGTTCTGATGTGGCGCCATCGAAGAGAACTGTGCTGTGCATGTTGTTATGGAAAGCCTCAATAATACTTAGTAGCCGGTGCGGACATCCAATCATTTTAAGTATGCTAAAGAGTCCAGTGCGGCTTACTAGGTGAAGTCAATGTATGCAATGAAGAGGGCCTTCTGCTGTTCCCTGCATTTTTCTTGTAACTGGCGCAGTGAAAAAACCATGTCCATTGTTGACCGGCCAGCCCGAAAGCCGCATTGAGATTCTGGGTAGACGTTTTGTGCCAGAGTTAGCAGGCGTGCCAGTAAGACTCTTGCAAAGGCCTTTCCCACAATAGTGAGTAGAGATATGCCTCGATAGTTATTACAATCGCTAGACTATATATTATAGACTATATATATATATATCAATGCAAATGAATATAGTATCATTAATGCATGTATTATTAAAACTTTCCTAAAAATATGCCTCTATCATTTTTAGCTATTTAACTAATGATAAATTATACTTAATAAGCCGTTAGTAAAAAACATATTTCGTTACTCTTTTTCTTATAGTTTATCTTTGTGCCAACTTACCAAGAACTAGCTTTACCATCTTCTTTGTATATCTGAAATTGATTTATACAAATATTTCTTCCATTAATTTAACACTTTCTTTATTCATACTTGCTGATTCTAAATTAATTTTTTTTTAAAGGAAAAATATATTTTAAACTTTAAGTTGTTTTTTTTAAATAGTATTACAAAACAAAAAAAAAATTTCAGTTTTTACCTTGTGCTGAGAATATTCTTCAATCACACTTTCTCTATCTCCGTCTATCTCTGAATGTTATTTTTAAAGGTTATTAAATGTAAAGTCTGTCAATTGTTTTTATCTCTCCAATATTTGCATTGCGAAATTAGGAAATAGCAAAAATTACCATAACTTCACTGGCTCCCGTCTCCCCACCCCCTTTATCCCTACTTTTATTTATTAAAAATAATAGATTATCAAAACTTGGTTTCCATAGGCCTATCTACAGAGTGTCACCCGCCCCTCCCCTATCGCAATGTTTGCTTAAAAAGTCTATCCCTGTTTGTAAAAGGTCAAACTTTGGACTAAAATAAATTGTTATAATAATAACAATGAATAGTTCATGCTAGTGGCCTGATTAACGTAACTAGTTGATAATATGTTAGTTATCGTATTAGCCCAGTTGTTGACTCTCGTTCAACGCATACCCTACCTATATATTTGTGTGCTTATCCAAGCGTGTTAGGTTTTCAGTGTCATTCTTTGTGTACAGCCACCTTAGTGATGTAGCCAGGAGCATAAAGTGGACATTAACTATAATGTTACTGATAGGATTGTATAGTATGCAATATAAATGGTGGTGTTCACGATGTAGAGTATAACAATAAACGGCGCAGTCTCAGCTAAAGTTTGAGAACAACTGTTAAGTGCCATTGAGTCTCTACATATTTCCTAATGGTACTTTGGTCTAATAACAAACACTGGTTTATCAGACAGCCAGATTCAAATATTTTAAACAAGCAAAGATACCCGATGAAACAGCCAATTCATGAGTCGTATAGATAAAAATAAATATGACCCCGAAGAGGCGAGTTTACTCGTATTTAAAAAAAAAAAATGTACCATTGTTATCAGGATAACAGCCCATGGCTTTCGTTTCGTTACGAAACACTTTAAACGTGAGGTTTAAGTGACCCGAGAACGCCACAATCCGCTGTCAACTTCTGTCTATTTGTTATCCACTTCACTTCATACAACGCTTAACAAATAAAACTTGGGGGATGGAGATGGTTCAGAGCTCTCGATAGTAGGTCTCTTTTCTTCTTCTTCTATTAGCCAAACTGCTGAGAGCATATTGCTTTCTTACAGTCAATGCCAGACAAATAAACATGTTATTGTTGCTTTTTCAGTTCTGTATTCTTGAGTACTGTGTTGGTAATGGCAGGCTGATGGAGGTGTAATGTATGCCTGAGGATGGTTAGCCCAGGGCCATTCAAGTAGGAAGTGGTATACCGTTTCTTGTGGGTGGCGTCAGTGTCTACAGTTAGGTGGGTGAGTTGGGTTTATTATTATGTTTAGATGTCAGCTGAGGACTTAACTGGAATATATTGCATTGTTGTTGTTGTTTTTTGTGGGGGAGGAACTTTATGTTGTCTTTTTGTTGGGCATGTTCATTTCTTATAAAATTTTTCTTCCAGGTTTTTTTCGTATGCCCATTTATATAGCCATTCTTCCAAAAAGTTGTGTTTCTTCTGTGGATGGCGGAGAATGGACCCTATTCTAGCTCCGCCTTAGCTCAAAGAAACTTGTCTCATCGTAGCCTGATCACAAACTACCACTAATTAATAAGTGCTGAGCACAAAATAGAAAGCTCTTTCGAACCGCGTGGTTTGAAAAAAGTCACACATAAAATAAACACAGAACAACAGTTCCAGGAAAACCCAATAAAACTTCATGGTGGGGTATGAAATAGCAACAAACAAACAAAATCTTTGCCAGAGACCCACTTGGAAACAGAAGAAGAAGACTTGTCTAAAGTGAAAGGAAGTAAGGCTAAACTATTTTTTGTTTATATAAAAATATCAAGTAAATTTAAGTTTGCATCAGTGTATCTACAGAATAAAATATACGTAGAAAGACATGATCGCCTACGCCACCCGGCATGGCACCTTTATATGATGATGAGCTACAATACATTAATTTATAATATTTTTAAATTATGTAAACGAACAAGCCGACTTCCATACCGAATATTATTTGTAAACCGACGCCTTTTCCCTGCAAAAAATATCATAAAGATTTTTACTTTCAGAACATTTTTTCCCTACTGATGCTTTTTCTATATTGAAGATAATTCGATATAGATCTAGAAGCAATTCCATAACAACATATTTATCCATAGAGACGATTTTTTACTTTAAGAAGATTATTTACTAATGACGCTTCCTCCTTATGGAATATTTTTCTACACGGACATATTTTCCCTACAAAAGATTATTTCCTTTGCCTCTTCTTTACAATAATTTTTTTTTTGCTACAGCCGCTTCTTCCCCATGAAAAATTAATGGACGCAAATGATTCTTTTCTCCACAACAGAATAGTACAGAATGGTATTTGTTAAGGCAGTTTAGAATGTGTGTTGTGTTTGTTCTATAGTCTGTGAGCTCCACAACTAGCCAACGTGTCTCAACGACACACAACCATGAACTCTACACAGTAATAGTCTGGATGTATTATTTCTTATCTTTCTGTTCTTACTTTTTAATTGTCTATATAGTCATATAATTCAATACTCTATTCATACTTCATCCAGGGGTCAAAGGTTGATATGATTAGAACACTTTGGATCTTTAACATTGATATTTATTTTAATAAATCAATCTAAACAAATTTTGCTTTGCATGTTTTACACCTGCTTCGGTCACTATTACTTTTGCTGGCCAAAAAAAGTGATCTGTTGTAATTTCAAATTTTGCAACTTCAAAATTTTTCTGTAACAAATTTTTGCTTCCAAATTAGAATATTCAAATGTAAGTATATTATTAATTATAGAATTAACATGTTTTTACTAGGTGGGAAAATCTGTTCTAAGTCTAAAGGTAAATTAACAAAAGGGGAGATAAAGACATCTTTAAAAATGATTTACGGCCCCTGTTCTTTATAAATACTTTCCAATGCTTTTATTTTTCCATTGTTGGATTTAAGTTGTTTCCCTTTTGATCCATACACAGATATCAACTTTACATACAAGCGTGTGAATGCTACACACATATTTTCTCATTTTTCAAACAAAGACATATAGTACAAACATATAGTTCTAAATGTGAACTATTCATTTATCCTTTACATTGTGAGTACAACTCCTAGTAAAGCTTTTCTTTATTTTACTCTGCAAGTATACACAAGGGACATAATCGTGAATTACATACGATAAAAGGCTATAGTTTAACAAAATTATCTCAGATTTTTATTATTTCCCTATTTTTAAATTCTAAAATAGAATATAATAATAGGCCCCTAATAATTATAATAATAATAATGGTCATTTATATAGCGCTTCTATCCATGCTATTTTAGCATGCTCAGTGCGCTCTAGAAGACTATTAATCTGTGAGAGGTTTCACTGCTGCCGGTTAAGCGCTCGTGATAACAACCCAGTACTAACGTCATCTAGACCCAAAACTCCTGTAGGGCGACAGGGATAGAACCCGCGACGTGTCAGGTGGTTTTTGACGGTCAGTCCTGTGAACTAACCGCACGGCCAGCCGGCTTCACTTATTAAAAACTTATTTTTAAAATATATTGTATTAAGGTGTGATCTTTCAATACGCTTAATAAACAATTTAAAACTATATTGTGTTTCATAGTCGAAAATTAATATAGACAAGAAATGATAGCTTAAACAAAAAGTTTACCACTATTGTCTCCCTTTTGTTATAGATTTTTTTTTTTTATTAGCAGTGAAAATGGGAACACACAAATTGAATTTTATTATTCTCTCCCTTACTCTCTTTGAAAATGTTTAATTTTTATTTATTTTTTTAGCTGAAGGCTTTATGCTTTCATAATTAGAGAAGTAAATGTACTAATAGAGAACTAAACCTGATCCGTACACATTAATAAACAAACGACCAGAATTAAAAATATAAAAACCAAATAAAACGCCGAACAACAAGTAATGAAACATACTAAGTCAATAAGTAATATCTTAAAGTTAGACATATTCTAAGTTATAGATCTACTAACAAAAATCAAAATTCAAAAGTAAAAAAACAACCACTATTTATTCGATAATTAGGCTACTTTGCATTCCAAAGTCATCCAACGATTGCTTTTAAATATAAAAATAACGTCATCATTTTAAGTTTCTTTATAGCACAAAATCAAACATTTTTGAGTTAATACAACGGAAAGCCTTTTTCAAAATGAAACATAATGTAGATAAGATTTTGATGGCAGATGTACAGACATGTGATGAGAAATAAACAAAATATTGTTACATAATTACATGCAGAATAAGTTTATACAAGAGGGGGATAGCAAAATAAAGTATAAAGTTCTTATTATTGAAAAAAATATATATTTATTAAGTCATTAAAAGTGTGTGGTGTTCTTAAAAATATTTTATCTCTGACAAAACTTCAGAATATTTTTTAAAATAAAACGACCATTGCAGGTAGTTCAGATAATCGTGGTGGTCATTCAACTGCCCCCTTCGTCAATCTACCCCCACCACGACACTTATAGCTGTATACATATTTTTGCCCCCTCCCCCCTCCCTCCTACCCTGAATACACGGGTATCTAAAACAAAATTCTTGTGATGGCTGTCATGAGGAGAAGTAGAATTGACACCTGGATAGCACCAGCTCCTGCATCTGAAAAAAACAACAACACAAAAAACATAACATTTGATTTATATGAACATCTATATTTTCAGACAATACTGGAACTGTCTTAACATTTTACAATTATTTTGAATTACAAAGTTGATGTCGAATGTCATAGTCAAGATTGATTGTAGTTATATTGTTTATATCAAAGAAGTATTTGGTTTTGACTACAGCATCGTGGTATACTAATTCGAATCTAAAGTGAGGCTGACTGACTTTGTATTTCTTCTTAAACTAACATACTAGTGCCAAGCGTGGAAACTCTCGAGATAAAACAACTCCAGCAACGACTCAACTTATTAGACGCCTAGTGCAGGGGCCGGCAACCTTTTAATGTTAATGTGCCAAAGTGGGATTTCTAATTTATTCAGCGTGCCAACATTTTAAATCTCATCCTGCTCTAGCACTAAATTTCTTGTAGAAGAGAATTGAATACACCTTTTAATACATTTTTAGGGGTCTTCCGCGTGCCATTGAAAATAGCACTGCGTGCCAAGTCTGGCACTGTCGATCTCCAGCCTAATGCATTCAATAATATAAAATTATGGCCAGAATCGGAATAAACGATAAACGTGTAAAAAAATAATAAAGTAAGAAGAAAGAGTAAACGTGCAGTAAGGTTCAACTAGAAATAAAGGTTAAACGTATAGAAGGGGCGAATCGATTTAACGATATCGGTATACCGTCATTTGGTTTTGTTTATATATTACATGTTGATACAAAGTTAAATTAAAACTATTTCTTTTTTTCGAACTTTTAAATATCTTGACTTTTAGTATGACAGAAATGAAATTTTGTTCTGTATAATACTTTTTTTTATGATAAATAACAAGTACTCACAACAAATTGTTTCGGCCTCATGAACTTCGCTTATAACTGGGTTACTTATGCAGGCAAGTGAGCAGATTTCATATTGATCCACTGCACTGAGAACACAAACAGAGAAAAATCCAACATAGAAATCTTTAATCCTAACATGGTCAAAACGTTTCTTTTAAGTTCATGTTGGGGGAGGGGGTGGTGGTCTTTATAAATTTAGTTTAGTTTTTGAAATACTAACTCGCAAATGTCTTGAGGGGTAGTTCCAGAAAGTACTTTATCAGCAGTATCTTGGCAATGGCCGCTGCATTTATTTTTAGCAGCTTGTATAAGGTATTTGATGTGTATCTCTGGTGTGTCTTGGTATAAAGAAAAAAAGATGTCTATATTAACGTTATCATACTTTTTTCATTAAGAAAAATTATTCATTGGTTGAAGATAACAACACTTTAAGATAAATGATGACACAAGTTGTAAAATTAGGTATTCGCGTTTTAACAAAAGAAAATAAGTAAAACAATAGAAAAGGCTATTAGCATTTGCAGAACCTTCAAACAACAATATTTAATTTGTATTAATTGAAACCAATTAAAGAAGCCCAAGACCTTCTTTTCTTGGACAGTACAGTGTCAAAATAAGAGGTCTTGGTATGGATTCTAATTGCTTTGGGCAATGCGCATGTCCACAAAAAAATGCGAACATCAATAAAAACAAAAAATACAAAAATTTAAGCCTATTTAATTAAGCTTTGTTATAACAATTGCTCAATACAAAAAAATGTCACGAAGATGATAGTGTATATCGCATGGTTGTATTGCGCCAAAAGTGCCTACGGAGAATTCGGGGTAGATGTTATAGTACTACAAGTTCTCAAACTGTGCGTCTCACTGACAATGAGTGATCAGATTAAAAATAGAAGAGTACGATTACAGGTCATGTTAGGAAGATGCCAAAAACTGTCCTTTTAAAGGTGGCATTCAATTGCAAACTAAAGAGTAAAAAATATCTAAATTATTATCTTTTTCAGACCAATTGTGGTATATAGAGATGTTCAAGCAGAATACCCTAGTTTTAGTGACCACGGCATGCAAGTGGATTGCATAGCCAACAAAAAGCCTAGGTGCCTTCGCTGTAATTTGTAAAATATATAGTCTGAGCTACCGTTTTATATAAACAAAAATTAAACAATTATACGAAGATATTAATTTACGTATGTCATAGGTTGTCGTTATAGGTGGGTCTGAAAAAAACAACGAAGAAGGGGTTTTCCCAGCTAGATATATCAAACTATATACTTGATATGAACAAAAAAAGTATTTGATATAAAATTCATTCTAAGAAAAGGCGCAAAAAAAAAAATACTATTTCTTCTTTTTTTTTTCCAATTTTATCATTTATTGTTTTATAATTACAGAAAATTTTCCTGAGTATTGATATTTATGATAAATATAAAATACTCACTACAAAAATGTTGGGCACTTTGAACTTTGTCTGCAACAGGGTCATTTATACAAGCGAATGAACAAAGTTGATACTCATCCACTGCACTGAGAACACAAGCAGAGAAAAGTACACCTAGAAATTTTCAAACCCACCGTTAATGGGTTTTTATTTGTCTATTAAACATTATTTCAATTTTAATTTATTTTAAACTTGTCTTTATATTTGATAGCTACATGTGGCCATCATGAGTATAACTTCTTCTGGCTGGTTCTTTCTTTCTGTCTTAATTACACAGACAACAGTTTATATTTGTGATATATTTGATAACACTTCTTTGCAGCACAGAATTTTAATTCATTTATATCCATTACATCAACAACGAAAAAAACATAGTTCCAATAATTAAATTACATTCACAGCTGCTAAGTCCATTTTTACTTTCAATACAATAATTATCATATGCGTCTTCTTTGTTCCAGATCTTGAAGTTAACTGCCGAAAAACAATTTATTATCACGTGATCATTCTCTCTTTCAGAAAGCAAGGTTCTCGTGGAAATCGAGAATACAATCTAACATCGCATTTTCTACAAAATTGAATGCGACATACAAAAATTATTGAAGCATAGACAATCAAAGATAAGATCACTCATGCTTCTTAATGTTTAATTTGATAGTATAAGTCATTTCGCTTATATCACATATTATTTGATTATCTGACCTTATCACCCACAATGGCCAAAACTTTTCTTTTAAGGTAAAGTTGGGGGAAAGGATGGGGGCCTTTATAATTTGAGTTTGTTTTTAATATACTTACTCGCAAATGTCTTGAAGGGTAGTTCTAGTAAGTACTTTATCAGCAGTATCTTGGCAATGGCCGCTGCATTTATTTTTAGCATCTTGTATAAGGTTTTTGATGTGTACATCTGGTGAGTCTTGGTAGAATAAACAAGTTTATAGTAACATTATCAATATTTTTTTTATTTAAGAACAATTATTCATTGGTTAAACTTTAAAATATGTTAATGGTTAAAACATTTTCAATGTATACGGCAACATTTTAGTCAACATTTATAAACTATTCTGCGCGGTGGATAGAGTCAATGAAGCTACGTGTCGCCCATCTCGCTTTATGCAAATATGCCAATGAAATTTCAGAAATGGCTGAATGGTTACAAGACTTTAAGATATGATGTCACGTATTGCACTACAAGCTGAGAGATTAGGTCTTCGCTTTTGACCAAAATAAAAACAACAGAAAGGCCAATAGCATCTGCCAAACCTTTAAACAACAATTTGTACCAATTGAAACCAATCAAAGAATTCCAAGACCTCTTTTCTTAGACAGTACAGTGTCAAAATAAGAGTTCTTGATTTTGGATTGTGTGACCGTTTTTTTGTAGATAGTAATAACCGATGCATGGATTTCAGGGTAGATCACATTTATTTTAAGCTGAATAAATTAAAGCAAATTCCGTCTTGTAGTAAATAAGAATTGAATGTTTCATCAAGAAGAACAATCCGCTAACGTATAAACATTATGAACTCAATAATACAAAACAACTTCAAGAGCCTAGTTTAAACACGTCTTGTCGTTCCCAAAGCCTAATGTTGTCTAACGTTTCTGCAATATCGCTGCGACGTCAAATCTAACTCAGGCGTCATCGTTTTTATCGTCATACGTCACACGTTTATTTAATAAATATACACCGTGTTAGAGATTATAAAAATGCGTCTTACTAAAACCACAATATATATTTTCAATCCTAACACATTGTAATTTCTTTGGCTACTGCTCATGTCCACAAACAATTGCTCAATTAAAAAATGAATGGCCCCGAAGATGATAGTGTATCGCGTATTTGTATTGCACCAAAAGTGCCTGAGGAAAATTTGGGGTAGATGTTATAGTACTACAAGTTCTCAAACTGTGCGTCTCACTATCAATGAGTGAGCAGACTAAAAATAGAAGAGTACGATAGACAGGTCATGCTAGGAATATGCAAAAAACTGGCCTTTTAAAGGTGGCATTCAATTGCAAACTAAAGAGTAAAAAATCTCTCAATTATTTTCTTTTTCAGGCCATTTATGGTGAATAGAGCTGCCCAAGCAGAGTAAGCTGGTTTTCGGTACAACGGCATGCAAGTAGATTGCATAGCCAACAAAAAAGCCTAGGCGCTTTTGCTTTAACCTGTAAAATATATAGTCTGACCAACTTCTTTATACAAAAATAAAGACAATTATGCGAAGATATTAATTTACGTATGACAAAATGTTTTCCCAGCTAAATATAGATCTATCAAACTATACTTGATACAAACCAAACAAATATTTGACATAACATTAATTCAAAGAAAAGGCGCAAAAAAAAATAAATACTATTTCTTCTTTTTTTTCAAATTATATCATTTATTGTTTTAGAATTGCAGAAAGTTTTCCTGAGTATTGCTATTTATGATAAATATAAAGTACTCACTACATATTTGTTGGGCACTTTGAACTTTGTCTGCAACAGGGTCATTTATACAAGCGATTGAACAAAGTTGATACTCATCCACTGCACTGAGAACACAAGCAGAGAAAAAAACACCTATAAATTTTCAAACCCACCGTTAATGGGTTTTTACTTGTCTATTAAACATTATTTCAATTTTAATTTATTTTAAACTTGTCTTTATATTTGATAGCTACATGTGGCCATCATGAGTATAACTTCTTCTGGCTGGTTCTTTCTTTCTGTCTTAATTACACAGACAACAGTTTATATTTGTGATATATTTGATAACACTTCTTTGCAGCACAGAATTTTAATTAATTTATATCCATTACATCAATAACGAAAAAGACATAGTTCCAATAATTAAATTACATTCACAGCTGCTAAGTCCATTTTTACTTTCAATACAATAATTATCATAAGTTAACCGCGAAATAACAATTCATTATCACGTGATCATTCTCTCTTTCAGAAAGCAAGGTTCTCGTGGAACTCGAGAATAAAATCTAACATCGCATTTTCTACAAAATTAAATGCGACATACAAAAATGATTGAAGCACAGACAATCGAAGATAATATCACTTATGCTTCTTAATATTTAATTTGATTGTATAAGTCATTTCCTTTAGATCACATATTATTTGATTATCTGACCTTATCATCCACAATGGCCAAAACTTTTCTTTTAAGGTAAAGTTGGGGGAAAGGATGGGGGCCTTTATAATTTGAGTTTGTTTTTAATATACTTACTCGCAAATGTCTTGAAGGGTAGTTCTAGTAAGTACTTTATCAGCAGTATCTTGGCAATGGCCGCTGCATTTATATTTAGCATCTTGTATAAGGTTTTTGATGTGTACATCTGGTGAGTCTTGGTAGAATAAACAAGTTTATAGTAACATTATCAATATTTTTTTTATTTAAGAACAATTATTCATTGGTTAAACTTTAAAATATGTTAATGGTTAAAACATTTTCAATGTATACGGCAACATTTTAGTCAACATTTATAAACTATTCTGCGCGGTGGATAGAGTCAATGAAGCTACGTGTCGCCCATCTCGCTTTATGCAAATATGCCAATGAAATTTCAGAAATGGCTGAATGGTTACAAGACTTTAAGATATGATGTCACGTATTGCACTACAAGCTGAGAGATTAGGTCTTCGCTTTTGACCAAAATAAAAACAACAGAAAGGCCAATAGCATCTGCCAAACCTTTAAACAACAATTTGTACCAATTGAAACCAATCAAAGAATTCCAAGACCTCTTTTCTTAGACAGTACAGTGTCAAAATAAGAGTTCTTGATTTTGGATTGTGTGACCGTTTTTTTGTAGATAGTAATAACCGATGCATGGATTTCAGGGTAGATCACATTTATTTTAAGCTGAATAAATTAAAGCAAATTCCGTCTTGTAGTAAATAAGAATTGAATGTTTCATCAAGAAGAACAATCCGCTAACGTATAAACATTATGAACTCAATAATACAAAACAACTTCAAGAGCCTAGTTTAAACACGTCTTGTCGTTCCCAAAGCCTAATGTTGTCTAACGTTTCTGCAATATCGCTGCGACGTCAAATCTAACTCAGGCGTCATCGTTTTTATCGTCATACGTCACACGTTTATTTAATAAATATACACCGTGTTAGAGATTATAAAAATGCGTCTTACTAAAACCACAATATATATTTTCAATCCTAACACATTGTAATTTCTTTGGCTACTGCTCATGTCCACAAACAATTGCTCAATTAAAAAATGAATGGCCCCGAAGATGATAGTGTATCGCGTATTTGTATTGCACCAAAAGTGCCTGAGGAAAATTTGGGGTAGATGTTATAGTACTACAAGTTCTCAAACTGTGCGTCTCACTATCAATGAGTGAGCAGATTAAAAATAGAAGAGTACGATAGACAGGTCATGCTAGGAATATGCAAAAAACTGGCCTTTTAAAGGTGGCATTCAATTGCAAACTAAAGAGTAAAAAATCTCTCAATTATTTTCTTTTTCAGGCCATTTATGGTGAATAGAGCTGCCCAAGCAGAGTAAGCTGGTTTTCGGTACAACGGCATGCAAGTAGATTGCATAGCCAACAAAAAAGCCTAGGCGCTTTTGCTTTAACCTGTAAAATATATAGTCTGACCAACTTCTTTATACAAAAATAAAGACAATTATGCGAAGATATTAATTTACGTATGACAAAATGTTTTCCCAGCTAAATATAGATCTATCAAACTATACTTGATACAAACCAAACAAATATTTGACATAACATTAATTCAAAGAAAAGGCGCAAAAAAAAAATAAATACTATTTCTTCTTTTTTTTCAAATTATATCATTTATTGTTTTAGAATTGCAGAAAGTTTTCCTGAGTATTGCTATTTATGATAAATATAAAGTACTCACTACATATTTGTTGGGCACTTTGAACTTTGTCTGCAACAGGGTCATTTATACAAGCGATTGAACAAAGTTGATACTCATCCACTGCACTGAGAACACAAGCAGAGAAAAAAACACCTATAAATTTTCAAACCCACCGTTAATGGGTTTTTACTTGTCTATTAAACATTATTTCAATTTTAATTTATTTTAAACTTGTCTTTATATTTGATAGCTACATGTGGCCATCATGAGTATAACTTCTTCTGGCTGGTTCTTTCTTTCTGTCTTAATTACACAGACAACAGTTTATATTTGTGATATATTTGATAACACTTCTTTGCAGCACAGAATTTTAATTAATTTATATCCATTACATCAATAACGAAAAAGACATAGTTCCAATAATTAAATTACATTCACAGCTGCTAAGTCCATTTTTACTTTCAATACAATAATTATCATAAGTTAACCGCGAAATAACAATTCATTATCACGTGATCATTCTCTCTTTCAGAAAGCAAGGTTCTCGTGGAACTCGAGAATAAAATCTAACATCGCATTTTCTACAAAATTAAATGCGACATACAAAAATGATTGAAGCACAGACAATCGAAGATAATATCACTTATGCTTCTTAATATTTAATTTGATTGTATAAGTCATTTCCTTTAGATCACATATTATTTGATTATCTGACCTTATCATCCACAATGGCCAAAACTTTTCTTTTAAGGAAAAGTTGGGGGAAAGGATGGGGGCCTTTATAATTTGAGTTTGTTTTTAATATACTTACTCGCAAATGTCTTGAAGGGTAGTTCTAGTAAGTACTTTATCAGCAGTATCTTGGCAATGGCCGCTGCATTTATATTTAGCATCTTGTATAAGGTTTTTGATGTGTACATCTGGTGAGTCTTGGTAGAATAAACAAGTTTATAGTAACATTATCAATATTTTTTTTATTTAAGAACAATTATTCATTGGTTAAACTTTAAAATATGTTAATGGTTAAAACATTTTCAATGTATACGGCAACATTTTAGTCAACATTTATAAACTATTCTGCGCGGTGGATAGAGTCAATGAAGCTACGTGTCGCCCATCTCGCTTTATGCAAATATGCCAATGAAATTTCAGAAATGGCTGAATGGTTACAAGACTTTAAGATATGATGTCACGTATTGCACTACAAGCTGAGAGATTAGGTCTTCGCTTTTGACCAAAATAAAAACAACAGAAAGGCCAATAGCATCTGCCAAACCTTTAAACAACAATTTGTACCAATTGAAACCAATCAAAGAATTCCAAGACCTCTTTTCTTAGACAGTACAGTGTCAAAATAAGAGTTCTTGATTTTGGATTGTGTGACCGTTTTTTTGTAGATAGTAATAACCGATGCATGGATTTCAGGGTAGATCACATTTATTTTAAGCTGAATAAATTAAAGCAAATTCCGTCTTGTAGTAAATAAGAATTGAATGTTTCATCAAGAAGAACAATCCGCTAACGTATAAACATTATGAACTCAATAATACAAAACAACTTCAAGAGCCTAGTTTAAACACGTCTTGTCGTTCCCAAAGCCTAATGTTGTCTAACGTTTCTGCAATATCGCTGCGACGTCAAATCTAACTCAGGCGTCATCGTTTTTATCGTCATACGTCACACGTTTATTTAATAAATATACACCGTGTTAGAGATTATAAAAATGCGTCTTACTAAAACCACAATATATATTTTCAATCCTAACACATTGTAATTTCTTTGGCTACTGCTCATGTCCACAAACAATTGCTCAATTAAAAAATGAATGGCCCCGAAGATGATAGTGTATCGCGTATTTGTATTGCACCAAAAGTGCCTGAGGAAAATTTGGGGTAGATGTTATAGTACTACAAGTTCTCAAACTGTGCGTCTCACTATCAATGAGTGAGCAGATTAAAAATAGAAGAGTACGATAGACAGGTCATGCTAGGAATATGCAAAAAACTGGCCTTTTAAAGGTGGCATTCAATTGCAAACTAAAGAGTAAAAAATCTCTCAATTATTTTCTTTTTCAGGCCATTTATGGTGAATAGAGCTGCCCAAGCAGAGTAAGCTGGTTTTCGGTACAACGGCATGCAAGTAGATTGCATAGCCAACAAAAAAGCCTAGGCGCTTTTGCTTTAACCTGTAAAATATATAGTCTGACCAACTTCTTTATACAAAAATAAAGACAATTATGCGAAGATATTAATTTACGTATGACAAAATGTTTTCCCAGCTAAATATAGATCTATCAAACTATACTTGATACAAACCAAACAAATATTTGACATAACATTAATTCAAAGAAAAGGCGCAAAAAAAAATAAATACTATTTCTTCTTTTTTTTCAAATTATATCATTTATTGTTTTAGAATTGCAGAAAGTTTTCCTGAGTATTGCTATTTATGATAAATATAAAGTACTCACTACATATTTGTTGGGCACTTTGAACTTTGTCTGCAACAGGGTCATTTATACAAGCGATTGAACAAAGTTGATACTCATCCACTGCACTGAGAACACAAGCAGAGAAAAAAACACCTATAAATTTTCAAACCCACCGTTAATGGGTTTTTACTTGTCTATTAAACATTATTTCAATTTTAATTTATTTTAAACTTGTCTTTATATTTGATAGCTACATGTGGCCATCATGAGTATAACTTCTTCTGGCTGGTTCTTTCTTTCTGTCTTAATTACACAGACAACAGTTTATATTTGTGATATATTTGATAACACTTCTTTGCAGCACAGAATTTTAATTAATTTATATCCATTACATCAATAACGAAAAAGACATAGTTCCAATAATTAAATTACATTCACAGCTGCTAAGTCCATTTTTACTTTCAATACAATAATTATCATAAGTTAACCGCGAAATAACAATTCATTATCACGTGATCATTCTCTCTTTCAGAAAGCAAGGTTCTCGTGGAACTCGAGAATAAAATCTAACATCGCATTTTCTACAAAATTAAATGCGACATACAAAAATGATTGAAGCACAGACAATCGAAGATAATATCACTTATGCTTCTTAATATTTAATTTGATTGTATAAGTCATTTCCTTTAGATCACATATTATTTGATTATCTGACCTTATCATCCACAATGGCCAAAACTTTTCTTTTAAGGTAAAGTTGGGGGAAAGGATGGGGGCCTTTATAATTTGAGTTTGTTTTTAATATACTTACTCGCAAATGTCTTGAAGGGTAGTTCTAGTAAGTACTTTATCAGCAGTATCTTGGCAATGGCCGCTGCATTTATTTTTAGCATCTTGTATAAGGTTTTTTTATGTGTACATCTGGTGAGTCTTGGTAGAATAAACAAGTTTATAGTAACATTATCAATATTTTTTTTATTTAAGAACAATTATTCATTGGTTAAACTTTAAAATATGTTAATGGTTAAAACATTTTCAATGTATACGGCAACATTTTAGTCAACATTTATAAACTATTCTGCGCGGTGGATAGGGTCAATGAAGCTACGTGTCGCCCATCTCGCTTTATGCAAATATGCCAATGAAATTTCAGAAATGGCTGAATGGTTACAAGACTTTAAGATATGATGTCACGTATTGCACTACAAGCTGAGAGATTAGGTCTTCGCTTTTGACCAAAATAAAAACAACAGAAAGGCCAATAGCATCTGCCAAACCTTTAAACAACAATTTGTACCAATTGAAACCAATCAAAGAATTCCAAGACCTCTTTTCTTAGACAGTACAGTGTCAAAATAAGAGTTCTTGATTTTGGATTGTGTGACCGTTTTTTTGTAGATAGTAATAACCGATGCATGGATTTCAGGGTAGATCACATTTATTTTAAGCTGAATAAATTAAAGCAAATTCCGTCTTGTAGTAAATAAGAATTGAATGTTTCATCAAGAAGAACAATCCGCTAACGTATAAACATTATGAACTCAATAATACAAAACAACTTCAAGAGCCTAGTTTAAACACGTCTTGTCGTTCCCAAAGCCTAATGTTGTCTAACGTTTCTGCAATATCGCTGCGACGTCAAATCTAACTCAGGCGTCATCGTTTTTATCGTCATACGTCACACGTTTATTTAATAAATATACACCGTGTTAGAGATTATAAAAATGCGTCTTACTAAAACCACAATATATATTTTCAATCCTAACACATTGTAATTTCTTTGGCTACTGCTCATGTCCACAAACAATTGCTCAATTAAAAAATGAATGGCCCCGAAGATGATAGTGTATCGCGTATTTGTATTGCACCAAAAGTGCCTGAGGAAAATTTGGGGTAGATGTTATAGTACTACAAGTTCTCAAACTGTGCGTCTCACTATCAATGAGTGAGCAGATTAAAAATAGAAGAGTACGATAGACAGGTCATGCTAGGAATATGCAAAAAACTGGCCTTTTAAAGGTGGCATTCAATTGCAAACTAAAGAGTAAAAAATCTCTCAATTATTTTCTTTTTCAGGCCATTTATGGTGAATAGAGCTGCCCAAGCAGAGTAAGCTGGTTTTCGGTACAACGGCATGCAAGTAGATTGCATAGCCAACAAAAAAGCCTAGGCGCTTTTGCTTTAACCTGTAAAATATATAGTCTGACCAACTTCTTTATACAAAAATAAAGACAATTATGCGAAGATATTAATTTACGTATGACAAAATGTTTTCCCAGCTAAATATAGATCTATCAAACTATACTTGATACAAACCAAACAAATATTTGACATAACATTAATTCAAAGAAAAGGCGCAAAAAAAAAATAAATACTATTTCTTCTTTTTTTTCAAATTATATCATTTATTGTTTTAGAATTGCAGAAAGTTTTCCTGAGTATTGCTATTTATGATAAATATAAAGTACTCACTACATATTTGTTGGGCACTTTGAACTTTGTCTGCAACAGGGTCATTTATACAAGCGATTGAACAAAGTTGATACTCATCCACTGCACTGAGAACACAAGCAGAGAAAAAAACACCTATAAATTTTCAAACCCACCGTTAATGGGTTTTTACTTGTCTATTAAACATTATTTCAATTTTAATTTATTTTAAACTTGTCTTTATATTTGATAGCTACATGTGGCCATCATGAGTATAACTTCTTCTGGCTGGTTCTTTCTTTCTGTCTTAATTACACAGACAACAGTTTATATTTGTGATATATTTGATAACACTTCTTTGCAGCACAGAATTTTAATTAATTTATATCCATTACATCAATAACGAAAAAGACATAGTTCCAATAATTAAATTACATTCACAGCTGCTAAGTCCATTTTTACTTTCAATACAATAATTATCATAAGTTAACCGCGAAATAACAATTCATTATCACGTGATCATTCTCTCTTTCAGAAAGCAAGGTTCTCGTGGAACTCGAGAATAAAATCTAACATCGCATTTTCTACAAAATTAAATGCGACATACAAAAATGATTGAAGCACAGACAATCGAAGATAATATCACTTATGCTTCTTAATATTTAATTTGATTGTATAAGTCATTTCCTTTAGATCACATATTATTCGATTATCTGACCTTATCATCCACAATGGCCAAAACTTTTCTTTTAAGGTAAAGTTGGGGGAAAGGATGGGGGCCTTTATAATTTGAGTTTGTTTTTAATATACTTACTCGCAAATGTCTTGAAGGGTAGTTCTAGTAAGTACTTTATCAGCAGTATCTTGGCAATGGCCGCTGCATTTATTTTTAGCATCTTGTATAAGGTTTTTGATGTGTACATCTGGTGAGTCTTAGTAGAATAAACAAGTTTATAGTAACATTATCAATATTTTTTTTATTTAAGAACAATTATTCATTGGTTAAACTTTAAAATATGTTAATGGTTAAAACATTTTCAATGTATACGGCAACATTTTGGTCAACATTTATAAACTATTCTGCGCGGTGGATAGAGTCAATGAAGCTACGTGTCGCCCATCTCGCTTTATGCAAATATGCCAATGAAATTTCAGAAATGGCTGAATGGTTACAAGACTTTAAGATATGATGTCACGTATTGCACTACAAGCTGAGAGATTAGGTCTTCGCTTTTGACCAAAATAAAAACAACAGAAAGGCCAATAGCATCTGCCAAACCTTTAAACAACAATTTGTACCAATTGAAACCAATCAAAGAATTCCAAGACCTCTTTTCTTAGACAGTACAGTGTCAAAATAAGAGTTCTTGATTTTGGATTGTGTGACCGTTATTTTGTAGATAGTAATAACCGATGCATGTATTTTAGGGTAGATCACATTTATTTTAAGCTGAATACAATAAAGCAAATTCCGTCTTGTGGTAAATAAGAATTGAATGTTTAATCAAGAAGAACAATCCTTTAACGTATAAACATTATGAACTCAATAATACAAAACAACTTCAAGAGCCTAGTCTAAACACGTCTTGTCGTTCCCAAAGCCTAAGGTCGTCTAACGGTTCTGCAATATCTATGCGACGACAAAACTAACTCAGGCATTATCGTTTTTATCGTCCTACGTCACACGTTAATGTAATAAAAAAATGTACACCGTGTTAGAGATTATAAAAATGCGTCTAACTAAAACCTAAAACCACAATATATATTTTAAATCCTAACAGATTGTCATTTCTTTGGCTACTGCGCATGTCCACAAACAATTGCTCAATTAAAAAATGAATGGCCCCGAAGATGATAGTTTTTAATTTACGTATGACAAAAAGTTTTCCCAGCTAAATATAGATCTATCAAACTATAATTGATACAAACCAAACAAATATTTGACATAGCATTAATTCAAAGAAAAGGCGCAAAAAAAAAATTTATACCATTTCTTTTTTTTTTTTCGAATTATATCATTTATTGTTTTAGAATTACAGAAAGTTTTTCCGAGTATTGCTATTTATGATAAATATAAAGTACTCACTACATATTTGTTGGGCACTGTGAACTTTGTCTGCAACAGGGTTACTTATGCAAGCGATTGAACAAATTTGATATACATCCACTGCACTGGGAACACAAGCAGAGAAAAATCAAAATATAAATCTTCAAGCCCACAATGGCCAACTTTTTTTTTAAGGTAAAGCTAGAAGAGGGGTGGGGGCCTTTATAATTTTAGTTTGTTTTCAACATACTTACTCACATATGTCTTGAAGGGAAGTTCTAGTAAGTACTCTATCAGCAGTATCTTGGCAATAGTAGCATCTATTTTTAGCAGCTAGTATAAGGTCTTTGACGTGTCCCTCTGGTGTGTCTAAAAAAATTAAGATCCTTACAGTAACTATACATTTACTTTTAATTTAAAAAAATACTGATAAAACAGAATAGTAATATTGACTTTAAAATATTTTATGAATATGGTAACATATTTTGTTTGGTCGGTTTTTGTGAAATTATCGTTGACTACTTTCTGTGGCCAGAACATACGAGGGGATTAAGGAGGTAGAAAAACGCCAAAGTTTTACAGTTTCGACAATAAATTAATTAATAACATTCAATCTTCATTGAAAGCAATCCTTATAAATAAACAAAAAAAGTTACAAAGTTATTAACTTACTTAAATCGTAGCTTGCCGATAGGCCTGGAGAAAATTGAGATATTTTATTGGTTCATTCTACTTATATTTAACATACTTTATAAAAGACACACACATACAAATATATATATATGAAAAACTTTGCTGTGATAAAACTGATAAAAATTATGTTTAGCTAGTATATATATATATATATAAATATATCATTAAAGTAAGCCTATTGAATTATACTTTTTTGCACTAGTAACTTACCAATTAATACGGCCAGAATAACTGCAGCTGGAAAATACAGAGAGAAACTGCTATAGTAGGTCTAATGTTTTTTGACTATTAATTACGTCTTAAGTATTAGCTTAAAACAAACTAAAGTTTAGCCACTGTTGTGTCTCGTGTCATAAATTATCTTTATAGATATTCATATTATAACAGATTATTTTACTTTAAAAAATAATTAATAGTGCTGTAAACTTACAGAGAATAAAGTGGTTCATTCTTTGAAAAATTGTAACTCAGCTATACGGAAAAAGAATATATATCAGAGACAATACTCTATATTTAAATAAATAGTATTAATACATTTTAGTTCTAATGCCTATTAGAACATTAGCATTTTCCATTCATCAACATATTATATATAAAATATAGGCCTATATATATATATATATTATTTAATTACACAGTCAGTAAGTTTTCTTTAATTTAAAAAAAAATGTAAAACAAAACTTCTATAATAGTACAAACTCTTTAAACATTAATGGCACTAATACTTAATATCTAGAAGCTGTAACAAAACACATTGACAAAAAAAAAGTGTAAAACCACCTCGACGAATCTAAGACAAACTTCTTTGGCCACTGGTATTTTATCACTCCCACGCTCCTTGTCTTGTATCTAGTTCTTTCATTGGCTGACGTACTTTCAGTTAAAAGAAAAAAAAAACTGCAAAAATTCTCGTGACATAATTTTATAATGGAGACATGTACATTTAACGGCCCTTTGTAAATGTTCAATTTGTTAACATATTTAAAAAGAAGCTTATCAGTAGATGACCCAGTTAAGGTTAATGTTATAGCTAATGTTTTTGTTATACGTTATTGGGTCACTGGATTTTTAATTTTCGAAATTCAGACTATAGATAGATAGATAAATGGATAGATAGTTAGATAGTTAGATAGTTAGATAGTTAGATAGTTAGATAGATAGATAGATATACTATTTTGGATTTAGGCAATTTTCCAATGTTTTAACCCTTCCTGTACCGACCTACTTCTATCTATGCTGCCTTCAGTTCCGCTATATACGCGCCCGGGACTGTAAGGGTTAACCGCATTGTAACAATGACATCAAATGACAAAAACATTGATAAGACCCGATTTCAAACACCTTTATCAGATGGGTTTATTTTAGCAATACTCGGGGCAAGATAAACATTCAGTCGAACCGGTTTTTTTGGTCTTATCTTCAACTTCCCAAAATACTTTTTTTTAAAGACAGGCTTTATACAGTCTTAAAAATAAAAAGGAATATAAATATATATATAAAAAATATGTTTACTTTATACACTGTAAATTTAAAAACAAGGAAATCATATTTTAAACTTTCTGGTGCCGTTTTAGATAAGAAAGTATGCATGATAAATAGTAGGTATTGCGCAGCAATTCTAAAGCTGACTTCCTTATGTCTAGACACTGGACAACTTGAAAGAATAACTTTCAATAACTGAAAGGACTTGGATAAAAAAAGCAACAACAGTTTTACTGTCCAAGTTAGTTGTCTTTTTTAAAGTTCAATCTACGTAGGTCTGTTTACAAAAGGAGATAAATATTGATACAATGAGCTCAACTTGATTCTCAGTTCTTCTGAATGAATAAGTAATACGAATTTGAGCACCTTTATTTAGGCTATATTTTTTGCTGCCCATTAAAGGCCAACCTGCTTTGTCGCCGAAAAAAGGCAGATGGCCTCTTTCAGCGTGGTTTCGGTTTCGCACGAAACCAAAAAGTTATCTTTCGGTTTACTTTCGGTTTCGGGCCAAACTGATATTGACTTTCGATCATCAGCCGAATATCTATTTTATCTTTCAAAATTCAGACTGCAGTGCTAGTGCTGCTTCTATTACTCTGCTTATGGGAAATTAATTATCTTTTAGTTAAACTGTTAAGAATTAATCTGTGTGAAATAGAATATAGAAGTTAATAATAATGAACGGATTATTTAATCACCCAAAAGAATGTTGAAAATTTTAATGTGGCTTAATAGAATGGCTTTGTGTTAAGCTCAAGGTCAACACCTTTTTTTTAATTCATTGCATTTGTTTTGTCTAATTTTGTAAAAATTATGTCATAATATTTGGATACAAAAATTGTATATAAAGTTTATATTGCCTTTTAGGTTATTAAATCTTAAGGAGTATCCAGTTCTGAATAAAATTATATATATAATATATGTAACTGTATATTACATGTTCTATGACTTACCTAAATAGAGTACCCATTAATTTGATTAATTAGTTAATATTATACAAAAAATGTGCAGGCTTTTAAAATCTTTTATTTTCCCTTTATCTTTCGGTAATGAAACTTTTGGTTTCGCCTTCGGTTTCGACCGAAAGTCAATTTATAACTTTCGACCGAAACCAAAAATTTGCTTTCGGTCGGCCTCTTAATGCCTCTGTCCATGCCGCACTGCCTATCTCGTCCTCTAATGACCTTCTCCAAGTGGTCTTCGATCGGCCGTCATTCCTGTGGCCTTTCAGAGTTAAAAAGGTCTCATAAAAATAACCGGTCGAGAATTTTGGTTAATGAGTTTTCTTTATTGTTCAGAACCATTTTCACAGCAATTTTTTGGACCCTTTGTAGTTTTTTTCAAATCAATTTCTGGCAGTCCAACGTATAAACAGTTTGCGTAGTCTAGATGAGAGATTACCAGGCCTACGATAAATGTTTCACATACCTCTTTTGTTAGAAGGTTTCTAATACTTTTTATTCTCTGCAGATTCCTTACTGAAGATTTTTTCCCGACAGTCGCTTCTTCCTCACAAAAGAATTATTGACGCAGAGGATTCTTTTGTTAACCACCGAAGATTTGTTATTGCAGTACAGATTAGCCATTGTGTTTGTTCTCTAGTCTGTGACCTTCACAACTAACCAAGGTGTCTCAATGGCATACAACCCTGAACTCTGTCACGATTCTGGAATTAAATCGCGACACTTAGCACTCATGGATAGATCATAGCGCAGAAGTAGTGTAGAACTAGAAACATAGGTTAGCGTAGAGTTAGATTAGGGAGTAGAAAAGTAGCCTGGAGCTATTACCCTCTCTCTCTCTCACGCAATAGGAACCCCCCCAACCACCCCTTCTTCACCTGTTCTTTAACCCTCTCTACACTCTTTCATTCCCGAATTCAGAGTTGCTACTTGATTCAGCCAATTGGTATTACACTATTTATATGTGTGATTGTATGTGTGTGTAATCTTTAATGTATGTATATATATATTCTATTATGCTGTCAATTATGATTCATGTTGTATTTGGATAGTAAATACTCATTTATTTTGCTAAACTCAGCATACACGTAAAACCCCCACCCACCTGTAGAAACCCCCACCCACCTGTAGACACCCCCACCCACTGCTACACCTTTTTCATTATCTCCCCTCTTCGTCCCTACTCAGCGCCCGTGGGCATAGCCCTTGATCCACTCGTCGTAGTGACATCTGGAGCGAAGCGTCTCGCACATACGTAAGCGCCCCGGGCTGCGCTCGACCAGAACCAATAGTCAGGTACATCAAGGGAGATAAGTCATTATCTTATCCTTTGTATCTCCGTATACGTCTACCCACCCCCCCCCCTTTCCCCTGGGCCCCACCCCGCAAAAGTCGGCGGTACTAAATGTTCATCTACACCCACTCCTAATTCCCCCCCCCCCCAATAGTCAATCCTTTATGCAAGTATATTTCAAACCAGCCAACCAGAACATATGTAATTCTAAACTAATGTAGCTATCCAATCAAATTGACCACTGATCACGTGACTAAAATGCACGAAAGCGCGCTTAACTAGTTTTAGGACACTTCGGCTCAAACGTTAGGTGGAGAAGGTTGTTCGATTCTAGCCTCCACTTATTCAGTTCGTTCCATAGGATATACCGCCTGTATGTGTATAGATAGATATTCTGCCAGTATAAGTATTTTCATGAACACAGCTACGTTTGCCTAATGATTGGATAACCTAGCAGTACCATGTGTTGAGTGTTAACTGAAGCCTGTGCAAATTCGTATATGTATCTTGCCATTGAGTGAAGAATTTAAATGATAATAAACACCTGAACTTAACCAGCGATTTATTTGCCTACTTAGAACTATCTGTTGTGTCCGTCATAATAGAGCCAGAGAGAGAAATAATAATTATTCCAGGGCGATTCCAGTCACGGTAATTCATACCCCACGTCGACTTGCCACTACTACCCCACTCACCTACGACTCCGCACCCCTCTCATCGCCCAACTTCTGCCAGGTTGATGTCCTAATCGTAAACACATCCTGACAAACTCTACACAGTAGTAGTCTGAATTTATTATTTCTTATCTTTCTAACGTCTTACTTTTACATTTTCTAGTCATACAATTCAATACTCTTATTTATACTTCATCCAGGGTTCAAAGGTTGATTTCATTAGAACACATTGGATCTTTAACATTGATTTTTTTTAAATAATTAAATCTAAACAAACTTCGCCTTTACAGAGTTTCACACCTGCTTCGGTCACTAGACCTATTATTTTTACTGACCAAGTGATAAAATTGTGCTCTGTTGAAATTTTAAATTTTGTAATTTCGAATTTGTTCTGTAACTTAATTTTTGCTTCCAAATTAGAATATTCAAATGTAAGTATATTATTTATTATAGAATTAACATGTTTTTACCAAGTGGGAAAATCTGTTGTAAGTTTAAAGGTAAATTAACAAAAGGGGAGATAAAGACATCTTTAAAAATGATTTACGTCCCCTGTTCGTTATAAATACTTTCCAATGCTTTTATTTTTCCATTGATAATAAAACTGCTCTGCTGTGGGATTTAATCTATTTCCCTTATGATCAATACACATATATCAACTTTACCGTGTGAATGCTACACACATATTTTCTCATTTTTCAAACAAAGACATATAGTACAAACATATAGTTCTAAATGTGAACAACTCATTTATCCTTTACATTGTGAGTACAACTCCTAGTGAAGCTTTTCTTTGTTTTACTCTGCAAGTATACACTTTAAGGGATATAACCGTGAATTACATACGATAAAAGGCTATAGTTTGAAATAATTATCTACCCTGGTCGAATGGATGGATGGACCGATTTTATCATTTTTATTTTGTTAATTTCTAAAATAGAATAGATGATTTTTAGAACTTTTTTAAAAAAATATATTGTATTAAGGTGTTATTTTTTAATACGCTTAATGTACAATTGAAAACTATATTGTGTTTCATAGTCAAAAATTAATATAGACAATAAATGAAAGCTAAACAAAACATTTTACGACAATTGTCTCCCTTTGTAAATAGCAAGGAAAATGGGATCACAGATTTTGCATTTTATTATTCTCTCCCTTACTCTCTTTTAAAAATGTTTTAATTTATTTTTGAGCGGAAGGTTTTCTGCTTTCATGTTTAGAGAAATAGGCCTAACTGTACTAATAGAGAGCTAAACCTGATCCGTACACATTAATAACCAAACAAACACAATTAAAAAAGTAAAAACAAAAATAAAACAACAAACAAGTGAATAAACAATTAAGTGAATAAGTTTATATTTCATGGTTAGAAATATTCTAAGTTATAGATCTACTAACAAAATCATTTTAGGTTTATTTATGGCACAAATGGAAGAATTCAGTTGTACTTTATAAGAAAAACTAAAATTTAAATACACGTATGCATAAGCCAACATGCTGCAGAGGATACTTATATTCTTGTGTTTTATTATTTTAAACACAGTGTTTCAACATTTTGCATGTACTGTTTGCGTATGACGCAATAATCTTATTTATAGAACCAGCGTCTGTAGCCTACTGTATAAGATAAGATAAGATAATGATATTAAAATAACTGGGGCATGTTTTCAGGAACAAAGGGAAGAAATAACATAATATCTGAAAGACGGAATTTATGTAATCAAGTCAAATTTCCATTTATTTGAATCAATAAAGTAATCTTATCTTATCTCTCAGGTGAGTGGGCAGACAACGAAAAAGAGGCAGAATGCAAATTTCATGGATAATGAATGCCTGAGAGGGACATTAAAGAAATGTGGACGAAGATATGGAATTAAGTTCCCAGGAAAGAGCGACATTACACGGAGTCATTGGATGATGATGTTGATTTATATCGCCCATCGCCCCATGCTATTAGATTTAGCAACATCAGTGCAGTCTTGGTATAATTGCAGTGGCAGATGTATGGGTAAGTAAGGCACACAGCTACCAGCCAACGAGAAAGGTATTTCATTCAAGCTGTTCCATATAGAAGGTGCCACAGATTTAGACTGTAGTGAATTTGGACGCTCTATACACGCGACTATTATCATCATTAAGCTTGCCATATCTACTATAAATGAGATAATTTTCATCGTTTCATTGAGTATTTGTTGTCATATCTTCTCTTTGATGATGATGTAGTGTTAAAAGAAATAATATGATATCGAAACAATTTTAGTTAATACACAGGAAAGTCTTTTTTCAAACTGAAACTTAATGCAGATAAGATTTTGTTGGCAGATGTACAGACAGGTAATGAGAAATAAACAAAATATTGTTACATAATTACATGCAGGATAAGTGCATACAAGAGGATGGGGGGAGGGGGGGAGGGGGATAGCAAAATAAAGTATTCAATTTTTATTATTGAAAAAAAAATATTTATTAAATCATCAAAAGTGTGTGGTTTTCTTATAAAATATTTTTATCTCTGACACTTCAAAATATTTTTTTTTTTAAAAAAAAAAACGTCCGTTGGGACTAGGTCTGGTGACCGTGGTGGTCATTCAACTGCCCCCTTCGTCAACCTACCCCAGCCCCGACACTTATAACTGTATACATACTTTTGCACCCTCCCCCGCCCTCCAACCCTGAATACAATGGTGTCTAAAACAAAATTCTTGCGATGGCTGTCAAGAGGAGAAGTATAATTGACACCTGGATAGCCCCAGCTCCTGCATCTGGAAAAAAAACGTAACATTAGATTCATATTGTTACGAAACGCCGTTTCATAATTATTAATAACTGCGAAGATATTTTAAAATGTTTATTGAATTGAATTGAATTGTTGAATTTCCGGCTCATCAACATCGAAGGTTATATAGGGCCTTTTTGATAACGTTGTTGTCATTTTTCTCTTGTATCCATTTTATTGTTCTTATATCTTTAGATTCTGTTGTACAGTTGTATGTCTTTAATATAGTTTATTATATGTTTTGGTTTTAATTTTGCTGAAAAGTTCATGAAAAGTTCTACAGTAATAGAATTTACGTCGAATGTCATCAAATGTATTACATTCCAACAAAATGTGAGACACTATTAAGTTGGCATTGCAGAAAGCACACATTGGGGCCATTTCTCGTTTTAAGATAAACGAATGTGTTAGTTTCGTATGTCCTGTATGTAGTCTGCAGAGAATAACTGCGTCCTTTCGAACAAGTTAGCCTGTATCATGCCAGGTTTTTGAATTTTCCAAATACTGCAGTTTATTGCATTCGGTTTTCAAGAAGTTAGTCCATTTTTGTTTTTCATGTTTAATTATTAAAGGTTTCAAGTCTCGATATGGTATTGGGATAATACTCTCTGATAACAACAGGGCGGCTTTAGCCTCTCTGTCAGCTTTTTCATTTCCATCTATCCCTGCATGACCAGGAACCCAACAGAAAACGACACGTTTGCCTCTTTCATATATTGATTGGTATTTTGTCAAAATGTCCAAGGCAGATATATTCCTGGTATTACAGTTTCCCATAGCAGTAAGACAAGATAACGAATCGGATAAAATAACAAAATTTTGGTTTTCTGATTCCTCTGCAATGTCTAATGCCAGGCATATTGCTAAAGCCTCTGCAGTATTTATTGAAATACTGGAATTATATTTTCTTTTTTTACTTTTATTTGAGGTAAGAGCAACCGAAGATGTCGCTGTATCATTTTTCGATCCGTCTGTGTATATTTGTACATAATTTGGGTATTTTTGTAGCACTTCTTGGAACATATCCATGCAAGGATCCTTTTTATTTCTATGGTTTAATTCTAAGTTTATAGGCGGGATTTCAAAAAGCCATGGTGGAGTTTTTGGTATATAAAAATATTAATTCAGGCACCGGTAAGTCATCCAAAAGAACTATAATATTAACATAACTGGTTGTCATAAATATATTATGATATTGACCAGTGTACCTTCATCATACTAACTTTCGGCATGTACAATGGTGAAGATGACCACCGT
Organism: Anisus vortex; assembly: GCA_949126835.1. NCBI lineage: Eukaryota > Metazoa > Mollusca > Gastropoda > Planorbidae > Anisus > Anisus vortex. The sequence goes on from OX421505.1 coordinate 12,044,212, forward strand.
ATATCGTCGATGCAATACCATATGACTGGCAATTATGTAAAGACTAGTGGTTATGCCCGTCAAAATGACGGAGAAACGAATGACTACAATTTGTTTTGTTAAGAGAGAAAGAAAAAAAAATACAGTATTACAATAAAAACTGGAGTGAGAACTGAGAACGTTGCATAGCCAACAAAAAGCCCAGGTGCCATCGCTTTAACTTGTTAAATCTATTGCCTGAGCTACCGTTTTATATAAACAGACAAAAAACACAATTATAAGAAGACATTAATTTACGTATGACGTAGGTTGTCGTTACAGGTGGGTCAGAAAAAACAACAACGAAGAAAAGGTTTTCCCAGCTAAATATATCAAACTATACTTACTTGATATAAACAAAATAATTATTTGATATAAAATTAATTCTAAGAAAAGGCGCAATAAAATAACGGGAGTGTGGCTTAATAGAATGGCTTTCTTCTTCTTTTTTTTTTCAAATTGTATCATTTATTGTTTTATAATTACAGAAAGTTTTCCTGAGTATTGCTATTTATGATAAATATAAAGTACTCACCACATATTTGTTGGGCACTTTGAACTTTGTCTGTAACAGGGTTACTTATGCAAGCGATTGAACAAACTGCATACACATCCACTGCACTGAGAACACAAGCAGAGAAAAATACACATATAAATCTTTAAGCCCACAATGGCCAAAACTTTTCTTTTAAGGTAAAGTTGGGGGAAGGGGTCGGGGCCTTTTTAATTATAGTTTGTTTTTTAATACACTTACTTGCAGATGTCGTCAAGGCTAGTTCTAGCAAGTACTTTATAAGCAGGATCTTGGCAACTGCTGCATTTATCTTTAGCAGCTTGTATAAAGTCTTTAATTTGTCCCATTGGTGTGCCTAAAAAAAAAAAAAAAAAGATGCTTTTAGTTACATCAAATTTATTTTAATTGAAAAAAAGTTATTGGTAAAACAGAATAGTGCTAATGACTTTAAAAGTTTTTATGACTATTGTAACATATTTTGTTTGGATTGTTTTTGCGATAGAAGCGTTTACTATTTTTAGTTACTCCCACAACATATGAGGGAATTGTGTGGTAAGAAAAACGCCTAAATTTTTCAGTTTCCACAGTTAAATAATAACATTCAATCTTTATTCAAAGCAATCGTTCGTTATGAAAAAAAGTTACAAAGTATTTAAACTTACTTAAATCGAAGCTTGCCGAGAGGCCTGGGGGAAAAATTGAGATATTTTAATGGTTCATTCTACTTATATATAACATACTTTATAAAAGACACACACATACAAATATATATATGAAACACTTTGCTGTGATAAAACTGATAAAAATTATGTTTAGCTAGTATATAAATATATCATTAAAGTAAGCCTATTGAATTATACTTTTTTGCAATAGTAACCTACCAATTAGTACGGCCAGAATAACTGCAGCTGGAAAATACAGAGAGTAACTGCTATAGTAGGTCTAATGTATTTTGTGTATTAATTACGTCCTAAGTATTAGCTTTAAACAAACTAAAATTTAGCCACTCTTAGTGTCTCGAGTCATAATTTACCTTTATAGATATTCATATTTATAAAAAAATTTTTTTGCTTAAAAAAAATAATCAATAATACTGTCAACTTACATAGAATAAACTGGTTCATTCTTTACAAAATTGTAACTCAGCTATACGGAAAAAAGAATATATATCAGAGACAATACACTATATTTAAATTAATAGTATTAATATATTTTAGTTCTAACGCCTATTAGAACATTAGCATTTTTCATTCATCAACATACTATATATAATATATAGGCCTAAATATATATATATTATATATTACTCACTGACACCATATGTAGTCAGTATGTTTTCTTTAATTAAAAAGAAAAAAATAAAACAAAACTTCTATAATTACACAAACTCTTTAAACATTAATGGCATCTATACTTAATATCTAGAAGCTGTAACAAGATACATTGAACAAAAAAAGTATAAAGCTACCTAAACAAATATCTATGATAAACTTTATTGGCCGCTGGTATTAATTCGCCTTGTAGCCAATAGATTATACTTCTTTTATATATAGGCTACCAACGGGATCTGTGGGAGGGGAGGAGCTATTGTTACCATGAGAAAGCGAATGTTATATAATCAACTCATAAGTTTGAGATCATTCATAGGGTTGTCCTTTCAACCTTCTTACCGTCCCAGTCCCTAACCCGTCCACACAATCTTACCCCAGCCTCAAAAACTTCCCTAAACACACCATCACTCCCACGCTCCTCGTCTAGGATCTAGTTCTTTCATTGGCTGACGGTACTTTCAGTTAAAAAGAAAAATAAAACGCAGCAAATGGTCACGTGACAACCAAAAGACATCCTTTAAAATGGAGTTATGTACATTTAACGGCCGTTTGTAAATTTGCATATGGAGTAGCATAGGCCTACTCATATTTTTATCAACATCTTTTGAACATATTTAAAAAGAAGCTTATCAGTTAATCTAGTTAGGGTTATTGTTATTGCCAAGTGGCCGTAACATATCCAATGTTTTTGTTTATACGTTGTCGGGCCACTGCAACGCTAGTGCTGCACACATAATATTCTGTGGTGCTGCATCTGTTAATCTGCTTATGGATAATTTCATTTGGTTAAACTGCTGCAAATTAATCTGTGTGAAATAGAAAAATTAAGTTAATAATAAACGGATTATTTAATCACCCCAAAGAATGTTGAAAAATGGAGTGTGGCTTACTAAAATGTCATTATGTAATGCACCTAGGTCACCACATTTTTTTTCTTTCATTGCATTTGTCATTTTTGTGTTGTTTTGTCTCATTTTTACAAATACTATGTCATAATATTTAGATACAAACGTCTTATATAACCTAAGGTTTATATTGCCTTTTAGGTTATTAAACCTTAAAGAGTATTCGATTCTGAAAAAAAATACATGTATATACAATATGGCTGATTTAAATAGAGTACCCATGAACTAGTTAATATTACACAAAAATGTTCGTTCTTTTTTAATCTTTTCTTTGGCAATTTCCGTTTATCTTTCGGTTTCGGCTGAAGATGTAGTGAAACATTCGGTTTCGTCTTCGGTTTCGTTCGAAAGTCAATTTATAACTTTCGGTACGGATTCGTTTTCGGCCGAAACCGAAAATTTTGGTTTCGGTCGGCCTCTAAATTTCTCTTTCCATGCCGCACTGCCTATCTCTTCCTCTGATGACCTTCTCCAAGTGGTTTTCGATCGGCCGTCATTCCTTTGGCCCCTCAGAAGATTCCGCCAGATTGCCTGTCTATAGCGATGTCTTCAGTTAGCTTTCTGGAGAGATCAACAAATCCATCTCCATTTTTCATGTAGCTGTCTGTTGGCTTATAGTATAGGGACAGTATTTTTACTTCTGCCATAGATTTTCGTTGTATTTTTTTATGTTGTCTATGGACTCTATGCGGCTGCTCGTAATGGTGTTTCTGGGACACATTTTATTTTACTAAGGTCTGGAGTCTGCTGATCAAAGTAATTGTGTTTTTTTTTCTCCAGGTTTCAAAGTCACAGATATGCAAATGAGTTAATACTCTAACTTGATTCCACTGAGTTTAATTATATCGCAGTAAATGTTTTTATTATTGTAAAGAATATAAAAAAAGAAAACAAACAGCTTATGTTGAGTAGAGGCTAGAAAGACATGTACAGGCGTAGTAACTGAATGGTAATATAAGTTGAGAAAGAGAGAGTAAAGAGTCGGTAGATGTTGATATTCAGTGATAGAAGGTTGTTCGCCAGATGAATTAAGTTTAGTGGACTGATGTTAATATGAATTATTTTTTCATGACTAGTGTAAGACCCGTGAAAAAAGGCTGATTTGTATTACACTATTTTTTTTTTTTTTTTTTTTTTTTTTTTTTTGTTGTGATTTGCTGTATTGTTGAGCTTTTGTAAATAAAGTATATATATATTATATCATCACCTATCTTTTTTTTTTAAGTTCAGAGGATCCTGCTGTAACCGATCCTACCGCACGTCAAAATTAAGACTGTAATAATAATAATAACAATTCTTGTATAGCGCATATCCCGTTGAGAAAATTTCTAGATAGATGGATAGATAGAATGATAGATAGAATTAAATAGACTTGACAAAACATAGACACGCATTACTGTTGGACATCTTTATCAAACAGACAATACTCAACGAAATAAAAAAAAAAGGTTGGCCATATTTGTTTAAAAATTTTATTTGTGTATATAATGTCAATATTTTCTACTTGAAGCTAAGAACATAGTCAAGATGGCGCTCTGCTATAGTCAGTTGTTGACATAATTTATCATTTTATGCCTCCATCTTGTCTGGCATTCAACGATCCATCTCATAATGTTTGACCTATAAGTTGGATGTCTACAAATACGAGATAACCTGCTTACGACCCACCGATCAAGATAAAACTACTACTTCACATCCTCCCTTTTTTAAAAAGCAGAACATAAATATATTTAAAATACCGAAGCAGAAATTGTAATATTTTTTGTCAAAATGCAAAATATGTTATCAAACCGCCATTCTTAGGCTATCTCTTCCGTTACATACACCTATTCAATTTAGAAAAGTATTTTCTACAAACGCTACTATAATACAGAAAATTATTCCATTAAGATAATTCTTCTATAAGAGTAATAAATAAAATGATTCATGATCTTAGTTTAAATCAAATACTCTCATTTATTCTTGGTTTTGGAATGTTTGTAATGTGGACTGGTACCAATGTTTGTAATGTGGACTGGTACCATTGTTTGTAATGTGGACTGGTACCATTGTTTGTAATGTGGACTGGTACCATTGTTTGTAATGTGGACTGGTACCATTGTTTGTAATGTGGACTGGTACCATTGTTTGTAATGTGGACTGGTACCATTGTTTGTAATGTGGACTGGTACCATTGTTTGTAATGTGGACTGGTACCATTGTTTGTAATGTGGACTGGTACCATTGTTTCACTACAAGCAGATGTGACCTCCTCAAGGGTTAAGCAGTTCTTTATTGGCATAAGAAACAAAAAAGAAAAAAGTCCAAGACTAAAAGAAACATCTTTGTTTGAACATGTATAACCGTTAATTCGAGAGACTTATTATCTGTTACATTGTATGAACTTAGTTGCATTCTAGCCCAGTCAGGCCTTGATTGTTTTAATGTTAAAAAAAAAAAACTCTACAGGGGCATAACCGTGACATACTTAGAATTAAAGTATGTGTTTGATCGATTAGCTCCCTTTGTCAAATAACCGACAGATTGTTTATTATGAGTTATTATTATTATTATTATTTTGTTTTTGTTTTTGTTTTGGGGGGGTAGCAACACCGGTATTTTCGATTCTGAAGTTTAACAAATACCTGAATCCCGATATTTTATATATTTACTTGTTGAGAAGACATGACAAAAAAAAAACAACAACAACAAGACAATAATTTTAAATGTCCTTAATTTGATGCTTGAGTAGGAGGGATATTTAAAACTTAATCATTGAATAGTTTATGTCAAGTCTGTAAAACAAATGTTTTTCTTATAGAAAATTTTCAAACATTGTGGGGATTGGTATTTTATATGTATCAACTATTTATGACATTAAACCAGCAATGATTCAATAGTAACTTTACGCCAGCATGAAAAAGAGTACAAAAGCTTTTATTGATTCTATAATAATTGTACGTAATGATATATTTCTAAATGTTCTACAGATTATAATTTGTACTAAGATGTACTAAGATAAAACAAAGATTATGTCAACTGTCGTCCAGAAGCATGTGTGCTCACTATTTTATACCGATAAGGTGAGTTTATTACCTTTCTTTACAATATTTCTTTTATTTCATATTTATTTTGCCTTTTTATAATTTTGAAAACATTGTTTTATATTAAGTTGTTGTTTTTTTCAACTCAAAAAGAACGTAGATGGAAATTTCGCAAAGACGTTCCAATTATATTTTGAGTCCAATTACAAACTATAATTTTTGGCGCCCCGCTACTCCCCGTTTGATAACGTTTTATATTATAAGTTATAATGTATTGGTGTACGCCTCATTTCGGCGCCCTTTTACCTTAACGACCGGGGCATCTGTAACCACCCCCCACCTCCCCCATGCCTCTGAAAGTTCGTGACTGATGTACAAGTAAATAAAGAGAAATTAGATTTGATCATATCCAGACCAATTCTATCTACAAGGATATTTAAAACAAAATTCTTGCGATGGCCGCCAAGAGAAGAAGAATTATAGACACCTGGATAGCACCAGCGCCATCTGTAAAGATGAAAAAACATATTTTTTATTTCATATATTAATATTTCTGGCAAACTCCGGAACCGTTTTATGTGTCAACCGATTTCCCTTTTTTTTTTACTAAAAATTTGTATTGGTATAATAGTTTTGATTAAAACTAGTTAGCCTATACTGTTTACCTAAGTCTGGATATCCAATGATGTTTTACAATGACGTTAAGATACACTAACGTAGCCACAACTAAAACAATCACTCTCTTATTGTTCGTTTAGTACATTGATTGATATAAAAGGGTCATTGTATGTATTGAATGTTTGGTAAATAGGGTCCAAGTGGTTTAATTATGTTGTGATATTAAGAACATTTAATTGCAAAGGTATAATGTAGAAGAACGTTTAATTCCAGGGCATATTATATAAAAACATTTAGTTCCTAAGGCATATTATATAAGACAATTTAATTAGAAAAGTATATTATATAAGTATATTACATAATACCATTTAATTCTAAAGGTATATCAAACATACAAGTCTAGGAAGGAGGCGGCACAGCATGCCGTAAGAGCATCGCTATGATAAATTTAAATACAAAAAATTACTCACTACAAATTTGTTGGGCATCATGAACTTCGCTTACAACTGGTTGATTTATACAATCGACTGAGCAAACTTTATATTGGTCCACTGCACTGGGAACATAAAAGAAAAGGTCCACATAAATAATTGGGGATACAATGGGAAACACAAATGTCTAATCTTCAAGTTTTGTTTTGCAAAAATTTTTTTCTTTTTGTTTAAGAAACTTACTCGCAGATATCCACTTTGGAAGTTCTAGTAAGTGCTTTGTCAGCAATCTCCTGGCAATGGTCGCTGCATTTGACTTTAGCCTTTTGTATCAAGTCTTTGATTTGTCCTTCTGGTGTGTCTGAATGGAGTTTAAGGTAGTCATCATCATATTTTTTATATTCCATTATTTATAGCTTGGTTATAAAAGTGTTTATAGTGTCAACGGAATCGCAAACATATTAAAAGTTTACAAGCTTATTTTGTAAAGAAGGATTAGTAAGCCGTTTCACTATTTTTCGGTGGTTACTGCAAACGAAAATCATGTGTGTCCAATGTAACTTCAAGACGAAGCCTTAATTTTACTAAATCAATGACATTTTGCCAATATGTAGTCAAATCTAACGCCGATTTACACTGTCAGCATACAGATCATAGACAATTTATTGACAAATGCAGCTTTATGAGAAAAATATGAAGAACTTTTTACCTATATTGTAGGTTGTCGTTACTGATGTACCTAGAGAAAATAAAAGAAGAATTTTATTTTCATGACAATTAATATAATTTGTAAATTATTAACGTCTCCTTTTAGTATTTTTCACCGAGTGAGTCAAGGGTACATATTAACACTAGTGCTATTTATTTTCATGAAAGACTTTATTTCCAAGCGGAAGTCAATCAATTAACCAAGTTACGTCATTTCTTGGTTAGAAGACACTGATCCTGCTTTATGCAAATGATATAACCATAATAACACTTTAAGATATGACTACACTTATTGCACTACAAGTTAAGAAAACAGGTATCCTCTTTTGAGTAAAAAAAAAATAACAACAAGGAATTACAACAGAGAAGGTCTTGGGCATCTGCAGAACGACCAAAAACAATATTTGATACTATTGAGTCCAAGCTTTCGTTTCTTGGGGCAGTACATTGACAATTGAAGAAAAAAACAAGAGGTGTGGATTGAGTCATTTAGAGACTGACCAATGCGCAAGTCTACAAAAATGGGAGAATCAATAAAACTAAACTTCCAAAACTACTACGTCTCTACTTATTACGCTGTGCTATACCAATAGCTCAATGAAACACAGAAGAGGATGGTGAATCGTTTCAATGTATTCCGCCAATGGTTCCTATGGAAAATTTGAGGTATGAGTTATTTCAATCATATAAACAAGAAGGAGTCCTCAAACTGTGTGACTTATTGACAATGGGTGATCTCATTAATAGTAGAAGAGTACCACAGACTGGCCATGTTGTGAGGATGCAAGAAACTAGCCTTTGAAAGTTTGAAAGATGGCTTTCAGATGCTAACTAAAGAATGGAAAATATCCAAATTATTATAATTTTCAGGCTAATTTCCGTGAATAGAGTCACTCAACCAGAGTTTACTGGATTACGTGACCATGATATACAAGTGGATTTCGTAGCCAACAAAACACCCAAAACGCCTTTACATAGGCTAACTAGAAAAAATTTAGTTTAAAAAATTTAAAAAATAAAGACATAAATAAGGAGGTACAGTATTGACTTACGTATGTCGTGGGTTGTCGTAACCGGTGGATCTGAAGAAAAAATTATTATATCTTACAGACGCTCTTTCTATTAAAAATGATTATTGCGTCCTACTCTCATCCGTGATCTGAGTCTAGTCCTGCATTTTGATCAGTGTTTTAAATAATGTTAAGTTACTGGTTTTCCTAGTTTGTTTAGGCAACCCATTCCAGTCCCAGATGACGCCCTGGAAGAAAGAGTACTTATATTATGTTATATATGCTTGATGAACTCGCGATCAGAAAATGGCTTGTTCTGTTTTACAATTATATCTTCTGTTGCGGCATCGTTAAACTGAAGACTGTTTAGTGAAGTCAGTTTGCTGTTTCTCCTAATGTTTCACAATTTAATTTTCTTTCCCTCTATATGATTGTTAAATTGTATCCAATATCATAATGTTTTGTTTGGTAATGTCTTTTTAAATTGTCTGTCTTTCATAAATCATCTTTATTAAATGTGTACATGTCGATAAATAATTCTCTATCTCAAAATTGATAAATTCATATTTTAGCATTACATTACATAAGTCAAATACTGTTTACAAAATAAAATATAAAAAAATGAATCTGAAATTGTATTAAAAAAAAATTATACCATTTGTAAAAATTGTACAAATTAAGCTAAAAACGATGTAACTTTTCTTTTATAATTCCAAATGCCTTTGAGGGCCGCATAATATCAGCTGGCAGACCATCCCTGGTCTCCCTGATACAAGATTACAAAATTCCTAAACACAAGTTTATTTATAAGGTGCAAAAAAAAAACACGTTTTCTTTTTTTTTTTTTGGGAACTTTAAAAAATCATTTTTGTTAGTTTGACAGAATTTTTTCTTTCTGTGTAATGGTTTTCATAATCAATTAAAAGTTCTCACCACAAATTAGTCGGGCCTCATGAACTTCGTCTGTAACAGGGTCACTTATGCAAGCTATTGAGCAAATCAGATAGTATTCGAACGCACTAATAACAAATAAACAAATACACAAAATAAATCAGCAAATCTGATAGACTTCGAATGCACTAATGACAAATAAAGAAAAAAAAACACAATAAACACACAAATCAAAATACTAGAAGAATACTTTATCTCGAAAAAGAATAACGAAAAGGGTTAATTAATTCCCAATTCGCATAATATAGACTAGTTTTGGTTGGTGCATATCTCGTTAACAAACTTACTTGCATGTATCTTGAAAGTCTGTGCTAGTAAGTACTTTATCAGCAGTATCTTGGCAATGGCCGCTGCACTTATTTTTAGCAATTTCTACCAAACTTTTGATGTGTTCTTCCGGTATGCCTTTTTTGGAGTATATATAGATACTAACTAAATGCCTCTACGGTGCACGGGTGAAAATTAAACATGCCTGCCTAAGCTACAGATCAAAATTTCATAAGAATTTTTTAAACTACAATGAACAGAAGGATATAATAATTTAAACAAAAATTATAATCATACACTATGTACTGGGAACTTTTCAGGAAAATAATTTAAAATAAATAAAGTATCGGTGTAAAAATAGCCATGTCTTTTTATTTAAAAGAAAAGTTAGGACTATCCAAGGTTGAGAGTCGAACACTCGTGGCCCGCATGCCTAAAATAAAATTATAAGATTTTACTTGCTGAAAACATGTTCAGTTTTATGTCCTAAAATTCTTTAAAATCTTTGAAAAAAAAAAGTTATAGTATTGGAAATAGTAGCCTACCTTTAGTCTATTTCTATTACATACAAAGAAAAAAAAAGGTTTTCAGTGGGGAATAGAACCCAGGTCATCTGCATGGCATTTGGTGACGCTAACCACTCGGCTAGGGAGGACACATGGAGAAAGCGAGATTGCAAAAGTAAAATAATATGCGGAAATAAGGTCACGTGTCTTCCGGTTAACCAATGGGAATCGGAATCCACACGCACACACATTTTAATATATATATATATACATAGAGAGAGAGAGAGAGATAAAGCGTTCACTTGTGTCTGCAAATAAGGCATACAATGGGATTGTGTAGCCAGCGTAACGCCCGGACGCCGTCTTTTCCACAACCATTCATGTTATTGCATATTTAATATTAGCTATTTATGTATGCTCACAGCTACCAATATAGTCTTATATACACATATACATATATAGCCTACATTAAATCTATAAAATAATTAAAAAATGACGACGCTATAGACTTACTGATATTGTAGCGTGGAGGTGGATCTAGAGAAAAAGGAAAAAATATTTCATGTGTTTAAGTTCTACATTGTATTAAACTACATTCCATATAAGACAAAAAAACAGATATGATACAATCTAAGCTGTAAACGGGAAATAAACTACAATTCATTCGTTATTTTCTTTACATTTTAAAATTGTTATTGCATAATTACTAAATGCATTTAAAGCACTTATATAATCAACTTTGTTTTCATGGGGTGTTTAAGTTATTTGGATTTTCATTTTGTTATCAACGGAATTTCTTTTATAAATGATAAATAAAGCTTGTTTCTCAGTAAGTTTAAACAATTTCTAGCCTTTAGGTAGAAAATAAATGTTCACCTTTTTTTGATAAATTATACTTTAGTGTGCTATTTACGTATAATATTTAGGTTAAATATGAATAAAACACAAGAAATTTGACTTTAAAAGATGTATGAAGAGTTTCAAGATATGATTCTTTCACTTTTCTATTTCTGCTTCAGATGTTCTACAAAGATATAATTAGCATTTTACCTAGCGTATACACAAAAGTAGTTAAAACAAAAAATTCTTGTAATAACTGTCATCACAGTAATAGTTTTTTTTTAAACTTAGCGGCAACGATTTTATAAATGTCTATAAAAAACGAATTAGCCTTCCGGCTCTTATAACCAGGGTGAAACGATGGAAAGGGGGTCGACCATGGCGGGCACACTAAGATCCTTTCCAAGGCTAGCCGTCTGCAGCACGCAGATAAGGATTGTCTCGTGATATAGGGTACGGTCTCCGCAATACGAATCGTGACGTTTCGGCGCTGCCGTTTTGGCGACGTTTTAGGCGACGGCCGATTTGGCGCTGGATGTTTTGGTGCGATGGAATAAAAACATATCACATCATTTAATAAATTTTAATGTTATGTAATAGCTTCAATTGATGAAAACACCAGACTTTTTGTATAATAAATTAAACAAAATAGTAAGAAATACTAGTTTAAAACTTCAATAACTTAGGTTTTTTTTTATACTGACTGATTCAACTAGTAAATAATTCTAGCCACTGTAGATAACGCCAACCAAATTACTATAATTATCTATGATTTGGACGCTCGTTGTTGATCGGGGGTAGTGACTACTTCTCATTGAAAATTCCAAAAGCAAGAAAGTTTTATTTCATCTTTTTACTCTCCACCCAGTATTCTAAAACAAGGGTCGGCAACTAGAGACCGACCGAAACCAAATTTTTAGATTCGGCCGAAAACGAAACCTTACCGAATCTTATACATTGACTTTCGGCCGAAACCGAAGCCGAAACCAAAAGTTTAACTACAGCTTCGGCCGAAAAATAAAACGAAAATACAAAACAAATGATTTCAAAAGACTGCACATTTATGTGTAATATTAACTAGTTTATGAGTACTCTATTTGAGTAAACCATTATTTGGAGTGATCAAATAATCCGTTAACATTAACTTCAGTCTTCTACTTCACATTAGGGACGTTAATAGACTCTATCCTTTTTTTTCTCAAAACCTATTTTCGATTCTAAATATCCGATTTTCTACCCTTTTCTTTCCCCCCTCCCCGCCCCCGGGGCAAAGTAAGTTATAGTTTGGAAAAGACAAATTTGCATTGATTATACTAAGAAAAATAATACGAAGAACCATTGATCATTAGAACGTGGTGAAATCTTTGTAAAAAAAAAATGGTTGATTTTGGATTAGCATAAGTCAAAGCTGTAGTGTCATGAATTTAGACCTTTATAATTATAATATAAATCAGAGGATGTTAGATGTATATGTTACACACATTAAAATAATATTAGTAGAATATGAATAAAATCCCAGACTCATCTATCTAGGGCTGACAGACGTCCGGCAAGAAAATTAACCGTTTTTTAAAAGAACCTTACATGCTCTGCAAACTTGTTTTTTTATTTGCCCTAGTTGCTTTTCAGTCTACATTAAGTAAAATATTGGGTCAGTTTTACTAATATACAATTATTGACAGTTAATGTAATAAAACTGAACTGATTGTGGATTGTGAAACACTAAATATTAATGTCATTTTTTGTCTCTCTATGTCCTCCTTTTGAAGTCCAAGTATCTTGCAACCTTGCGTCTATCGGTCTGTTTGTTTGTTAAAAAAGCGTTCAGCATCAGGGGGGAAATTCCAGTTTTTTAAAAATATTTTCGAATACGTAGATCAAATGTCTGTACCAACGACTAGCGTTAACATCTGTATTTGCTGTTGTATGTGCTTGGATCGCAAATTCACAAACAATATTCGGAATTAAAAAAAAAAAAAACATTTATAAGTCGCCTCTGACAAACGAGTGTTTGCAAGGAATATAATGTTAAGGAATTGTTTTGTGCTAATCAGGATTTACAAATATTTCTTCAGATAAAAAGATAAATAAATCGTGGGACACAGTTATGAATGATTTCCTCACGAAATCCAGTTTTCGTTTAACATCCCTACTTCACACTGATTAATTCACAAAAGTTTAACTAAATGAAAGTATCACTAAGCAGAGTAATAGATGCAGCAATAGCTTAGCATTTTGAATTTTGAAAGTTAAAATAGATATTCGGCTGATGACCGAAAATCAATATCAGTTTCGGCCGGAACCATAAACACGCCGAAAAGGGGTTTTTGACTATTTTCGGCACCGAAACCGAAGCCGAAACCGAATATCGGTCGGTCTCTATCGGCAACCTATGGCACCTATGATTTTCAATGGCATGCGAGAGACCTCCAAGAGGTGTTTCTTTATAAAAATAAAGAACATTTTCGGTTCTGAATGAGGAAAACTGACTGTTGAAGCCAATGTTTCTGAATGGCAGAGCGACACATTTCAGTGAGTTGTACGCATTTACAAGGACGGGGTCAAACAAGACTTGAACTGTTAGACCACTGGAATAGATTTGCAAATATCTTGAGTGAAATCAATTTCAAAACATTCAACTAATGTAGTTTCCTTTCTTAAGGCATATATTATTATAGATAGTTGGGCTTTTTCAGAAGTACATCGAATCACACAAAGCGCAGTTTTAAGACTTTTAAATTCATGAACTCATTCTTTCACACCTCATCAAGCCTAACTGCTTGATCTTACTACAACCTTCTTAGGTGTCGATCTTTTTTTAAGTGGAGGGATATTGTAGCCAGTTGAATTTTAAATTTGCAGGAAAATCTGGATGGAAGCCGCTTAGGAAAGCCATATGCTACTCTCAACTGTCAGACATTCGCTCTACTTTCAACTTACACGTGTGAACAATATTTATTGCACATGAAAGTTGTGTTATGCATACAAAAAGGTTACTTACACTTCACTACTCAGAAATGTCTAAATATGAATCTGCCATTATAAATTAGCAAAGAGAATTCAAGATAAGGCGCTCATTAATTGATACAGACCAATGGGCCGTATTGCTGCTGAGAGTTAACACCCTTGCCCCTTTTACAAGTCAATCTTTTATGACTGACTTGTAATTTACAAGTCAGTCATAAAAGATTGACTTGTAAGAGGGGCAAGGGTGTTAACTCTCAGCAGCAATACGGCCCATTACAGTTAAAAAAAGATTGTATGCTCACCTTCTAAGCTTATAATTAATATAAATATAAGTAATTCTAAAACGAATTTAGTTTTTATTAATTTAATAAGTATAAGAGACCTTTAATAACATTTTATTACACACTTGTTGTAATATTAATGTTTAAAAGATAAACTCTTTAAGGTTAAATGGGCATTAAATTAATGCAAGAAATTTTTATTTACCACTGTTTAACGTAAATTAATTTTATACCTTTAATACTTAAATTTTGTAATGAATACCATAATTCTGGATTTATTTAAAGAAATAATAATTAGTCAGTAATAAACATTACTTGTTTCGCATCATTATTAAATTAAATTTAGAAACTTTATTTTAATTAAAGAGAGTTAATTTACCACGTTTTTTTACGCTAATATTTGCAAATATTATGTTTGTTTTTATTTTATAAAAGACTAAATGGTCTACAACTTATAACTTTATAATGACCGAACTGTTAAAAATAGATGAAAATTATATAAATATTATATGACTAAAAGTTAGATGCACATCATAAAAACATTACATTAACTACCCAGTTTGTATGATTACTATGGATCAATTCCGCTTAACGCTAGAATCAATGACCATCCAATTGTTATAAACATGAAAAAAAAATTTTGAAAAAAAAAATTTAGATAATCTCAGTTAATTTGAAAACAAAATATAATAGTTAGTATTAGCAGCTGCACGATCCTTGACAACCAAACGATAATGTTTAAGAAATAGTTACCATAAATGTGAAAATTTGGTAACAACAATTTATAAATAAATATATAAAGGATGATAATCATAAACACGTTTTTTTAAATTAAATATAAAACGCTTTTATGATTTTATCTATAGGCAAGTCTTAACAAATATGCATGCATTAAAGGTCGCATAGAAAGACATAGCCGGTCTTATTCGATCATTTAATTTAAAAAACGTGTTACTGATTGTACCAAAAACTGGAGATTACATTTTTTTTTCATTTAAAAAAAAATGTGTCAAAAGAAAACGATGGATTGTGGGAAGTGAAATTTCTCCTTTTTATAATATCAAACTTCTTGCTTAATGGAAAAGAATTTTTGTTATTTGCTTTTAAGAATCTACGCATTGTGTTTTTTAATAACCAAGAAACGCAACTCTTGACTAATTTATTTTGTAAACAAAGATAAATTTCACCTTACGCGACTAACACTTGAGTATTAATTATCGCCTACTCACTTTTGATGGTAAAAACGGATTCCTCATAACTAATATTGCATCCTTTGTATAAATATAAATGACTAGAACTGGCCTTCGAGGTTGAAATCAATTGTAAAACACCAGCAAAAGCATGTGTTTTTTTTTGGTTTACTAATTAAAAATAGAACCGGAAGTTGTGATCTCTTCCAATAGAAAAGGTCACGTCTAATTAAGACTTGTCAATATTTGCTTTTGGCGTTGGTCTTGCTACGGAGTTAAATTAATTGTCTTATAAAACAAGTATAATAGAGCAGGTTGTCTTTAAGGCTGTTGGCATGCTGAATGATTTAGAAATCCTGGCACACCATAAGCAAAAGGTTTCCGACCCCTGTTTTAAAACTTCCATTGTTATCATTTATTCACTGACAATCTTGTTTAAAATGTACCCTGGGTTTGATCACTCCCAACATTTTTACAACAGTTAAGTTATTCGAAAGGTATGGCCAAGGAGTTACTTAACCAACTCCTTAACCAACTCGTACTTGTGTAGCCTAGTTATTAAATTTTTTTTTAAAGTAGCACGCGTAATTTTCGCATACAACGTCCTAAGTTCTAAGTATGGACCCACACACAAAAAACAAAACAACCAAGCCACAAATATATAAATACATAGAGAAGCCTTTATGCATTAAAAAACATTGTTTTAATCTGTCATTATTTACTTTTTGTATCAGTCAGTTTATTAAAAAAAACTAAGTTATTAAACTGTAATAGTCCTATATATGCATTAACGTACATTGCTTTAAACAGTTGTTATTTACTATTTGTATTATTTATTCTACGAATAATATTGATTTCCTCACATGCAGATAGTTCGTTACGTTTATTAAATGATGTGCTATGTTTTTATTCCATCGCGACAAAACGTTCAGCGCCAAAATGGCGGCGCCAAAACGTGCTGCTTCGCCGCAGTTCATGCGCAATACTACACTTCACTCACTTCCCACCTACAGAACACATTATCGTGATAGCTTGCTCGTATATCTACACTGTCGCCCTTATATATATCATAAATCCCAGATTATAGGTCTGAACATCCAGGCACCAGGGCGGGTTTGAGACGGGCTGTTGCGCTCATTGAATTTAAGTGAATGGTTTTCAAGTTTACACTACTCATGAATCTTAAATCTTAGGTTTTACAATCGTTTTGTCCCTCATTCCACATTGTGCCACAATGAAATATTTCCGTTCATTGTTCAGCTTTTGTTTGGTTCTGTTAATTTTTGTGTCGTCATCAATTGCCCGAATCTTCTCTATATAATAATAGCCCAAATTAATCATTCTGTCATTCCGGAACGCTTAGCGACTTGGTTTTGAGAGTACAGACAGATGACGTAGGCCTAGTATCAAAGACTATAATAAGAGGACTGCGTGCGCTTTTTTTTAGAACTCATAAATCGTGTTTTTTTGGTGCGCAGCAAATAAAGCGTGATCCATAAGACTTCTGCTGTAAACTTATACAACTTTCGATTTAAATCTTAATTATATTTCTAAACTTATAATATATTACAGAAGCGTCTAATATATTACAGACGATCCTTCTATAAAGTATTATTCTACA
Source organism: Anisus vortex (assembly GCA_949126835.1). NCBI lineage: Eukaryota > Metazoa > Mollusca > Gastropoda > Planorbidae > Anisus > Anisus vortex. The sequence goes on from OX421505.1 coordinate 12,061,393, forward strand.
ATTTCTCAATGAGAAGTAATGAGACGAAGAAATTGAAAAATGAAAACATTTACTTTTACAAATACATTATTGAATAGTTTTAATTTACATCTATGCGTCGGCATTTTACGTCTCAAATATTCCTTTAAATTCTGCGACAATAAGAGACAACTGGGATAAGTAGGCCTATAGTTTATAGTTTTCCATTCAAAAAATCATATAAAATTACTAAACCCTAGGTCTATAATTTCGTTTGTATTCGTAAATATCAAAGCAAGCGGTCCATCCTTTCACCAAATCGTTTCTCCGTAAGCTTTGACCATTCTTTGAAATTTTTTTAATTTTTGAAATTAAAACCGCCTTCAAACATTTAGGTTTTCCATTTTTGTATAACGTACAAAAGTAATTAGAAAAAGTAATATAAACTCTTTTTAATTGTCTTTAGAATTAGCAACTTATTATCATTATCCCCACTTTCCCTACATTGAACAAAAATTGATTATTTAAAAAAAAGCGGGTGTATGGGATAATAAGTACAGATATTTAAAACATTTATAAAAGAAACACAACAGTTTAGGAACAGTAACTTGATATGAAAATGAATACAGTGGCGTAGCTAGAGGAGGGGGAGGGGGGGTCCAAATTCGAAAGTCCCCCCGGCCCCTACTTAAGGGGAGCCCCCAAAAGAGTGTCCGAATTGTTTTTTTCTCATGTCATAATGTCGAATGTCAAAATGCAGGGGCCCCCAAAGAGGACAAGCTCCCGGGCCCCCAAATCCCTAGCAACGGCACTGAATGAATATTGCTTTTCGTTGACACATTTTAGCCTATATATTAGGCTATCACCAATTTCCCTATGGCTATAATGTCTGGCCTCACTAGAGTTGTGGTAAATATCCATCCCCTTTAGACCAATTTGATCCATAGGGAACATGAAGCAGTGTTCACAAGTTTCTGTGGCCACAATACCCAGCCCCCGATATTTTTTTCTAACGAATGGCAGGTACCCATCAGAGCTTGGTAGACTAGGAGACACTACTCAGGTACGTTAGGCGAACGCTCGAATTCACAAACAGTTATGATAATGTCTGGTATCAAACTAATTGTGATAAATATGATAACAATTATTTAAAAAAAAGTATCCCGTCGGACCAAATTGATCCACAAGGCCAGTGAAGCAGCGTTCACCAGATCTGTGTCCACGGTATACTAGGTGATTGTGTGGCCAACACTATGCACAGCCGCCTTTACTTTACCCCAACTAAGGTCAGGTACCCATCAGAACTGGGTAGACTCAGGGACACCCTCCAGACCCGGGAAAAAATCCTAGCCTGCACCAGGATTCGAAATGTAATCATTATGCTTTTGAGAAATCTCAATTCATAGATTGTCTTTGTAACGGCTGTTGATTCATCGCAATTTGAACACTTCAGAAATCTTCTCTAATGCAATAGCTAAAAGCCTTTAAATCCAAATTTATCAACTTGGTTCCTGAACATTACCCTATTATCTTTGAGGTCAACAATTGCCAATAATTCTGGCTTTTGTGATAGCTATTATCAAATTTTATTAACAGACATCCGATCATGTCGAAGTTTTCATCTATAGTCAACTTTTATCACTTTTTAAGGAAAAATGTCCCAAACATGTAGAAAATAAACACTCAACAGACAACTAGACCCTATTCATGGTGAACAAGAAATTACACTTAATATTGCTTTTAAGGAAAAGTTTTATCTCAATTTATTACACTGAAAAAAGACAGTTAAAGCAAACTATGTTTATGTTTTATTTATCTCAGTAATTCTATAACAATTTAAATATCACCAATTAGAATCGTCATTTCTTAAATTTAAAACCATGACTTAGGGCTACTTTACTTCCAGCTCCTGTCTCCCAGACTTTTGAAAAAGCATACCAAATATAAAAATACATAAAACTAAATTCTTTACCCCCGTGGTTTCCCCACGGGGAATATTGTTTGAATATTGTTACGACTCGTTGAATCAGGGTTTAAATATATGTGTATAGTAATAAAGCCGTCAATTCTGCTTTCTAACGTCAGGGATAGGGGCTCCTCTCGACATCCGGTTTTTGTAGCTCCTGCTATGATGCGATTACTTTTAGAAGTAAAGTATTAGTAAACTATTCTTTCATAGGTTCTCATTCAACAGTAATATTAAAAAAACTTCCGTTTTTTAATAAGACAATGTTAATTATGTAAATTGCAGAAGAATCATACAAGAAAATCTATTTACAAAAATACTTGGCGAAAACTGGACTCCATAAAAATACAACCAACTTAAGACATAGAGGCGAAGAATACGAACTGCTCTCTACAAGCTCTCAAACCGAACTGAACTAATTTAGAAACGGGACGCTATGGTGTAATGGTCAATGTAATATTATACTATTTTAGTTATAACTCTAATTCTTTAACAGGATCTAATTGTGATTAACATTTTTGTTTCATTTCAAAAATGCATTTAACAAAAATCTCTAGTAAGGGACCTGCACATTACGCCGTAATTGATCATTGACTTATTAGATTATTAAAAGTTACTCACGGCAGATTTGATAGGCATCATTGACTTCGTCTACAACAGGGTCACTTATGCAAGCGATTGAGCAAACTCGATATATATCCACTGCACTGAAAACACAATCATAGAAAAAGCCACAGACAAATCTTCAAGCCCACAAAGGCCAAAAACTTTTCATTAAAGGGTGTAGTAGGAGGCGGAGGGAGAGCAGAAAACTAATTGGCTTATTTAGTTTTAGAGTGTGAACTTTGTTTTTAACCAAACTTACTCGCAGATGTCGTAAAGGGTAGTTCTAGAAAGAACTTTATCAGCTGTATCTTGGCAATGGCTGCATTTATTTTTAGCAGTTTGTATAATGTCTTGGACTTGTCCCTCTGGTGTGCCTTGAAAGAATTAAGTTCTTTTTTATAACATTATCATTGTGTTTTTTATATATATTAATCGTTAAAACATAATCAATGAATTGAATATATATATATAAAGTAAACATTTATAAACTATTCCTTTCAGGCCTGTTTTTCGGTGGATATAGCTAGTGAGGTAGAGTTTACTAGTTTTTTGTGGCAATAATATATAAAGGGATTGTGTAGCCTTTCTTCTGCCTCAATATATAACATATTAGTCTTTTGACTTTCAAGAAAATGTATTAACTTAAATTACGAATCTTTAAACTTACTTATATTGTAGGCATCTGATACCGAGAGGCCTATAGAAAATATAAAAAAATATGTTTGCAAGAGCTTTATACATTAAAACATACTTGATTTAAAAAAAAAATGGTTTTACAAATTGTATTTAGTTATGAGCTTGAACACGTTTTCTTGACTAATGCTCAAGCAATGAGTACTATAGTTGTCCACCTTAGCAAACAATAATGAAGAGTAAAATAGTAGCCTAATATATGCAGATGAATAGCCAAAGAAAAATTTGCGGCCCCCAAAAAATTATACAAATCTTAAGTTACATTGCAGGCTTTTTTTTTACTAATTCCGCGGAGAGCCGCGGCGCAGCAAGAGCGGTACCAGAACGCCATAAAAAAAAAATTTGTAACCTAAAGAAAAAAATATTTTTTTTTTAAATTCTGAATAGTTAAGTAATCATTATTTATAATAAAAAGTGTTCTGGTCGGCACTGTTTTAATCCAAGGTTTACTTTAGACAAAATAGCTTAGGCCTAAAATTAATTGTTCTCAACAAACTTTTGAATAATGTTCTTACAATCATCAAATGAGATCGGTAACCCAGTGTACACTAAAGCAAAGATCTGTTTAACGAGTGTGAAAGACCAAGAGAAGAGCTTTTTATCAAAATTGAGTTAACATTTGATTTTGATAGTAAATAGTGTATTCAGTATCTGAATGTTAAAAAAAACATTTATACAAAATATCAAAGATACATTTTAAGTAATTAGTTCAATATTTGTACTTAAATGTGTGTGTTTTTCGGATGATTACTCCAAATCTCGTAGCCATTTGAGATGTTTTTATTTCCGGCAATATAGGAAAGTGACGTAACATAAAGGATTCCGACTAGGAAAAATGAATATTGTCACGTGTTTTGAATCTATTGCCACATGTTTTGAATCTTTTCCCGGTTCTTATTTTTAACAAAATGGTTAAATATAGATTTATAGCGTCTATTTTTATTTATTTATTTCCCTTGTGATACGTCACTGCCGTATGAGGCTATTCCAAATCTCGTTCCTTTGAGAAAAACCTCTTCACTTGGTCTTGAACTCTCAGGCAAGACAAACAGCAGAGATATCAGTTGAAATTTTTAAAAGAAATTGTTTGAATGTTGTGATGTAATTTTGTTGCTTCTTTTTTTAATATCTTTTCAGAAGATTATTGCGTCCTATCCGTATCCGTGATTATTTGTGTCTAGTGTTAGTAATATTTTCTCAAATTTGGTATTTTCCGCGGTTAGGCGTATGATGATATTCCGCGGGTGGCGCTTTACCACGAGTAAACTACTCCGCGGCGTTGCGTGTAATTCCGTGAGTCGCACTAAATCATGAACTCTACTAATGGGTTGTTCCTTACCCCTGGGGAAACTGGGCAACTCGGATATTCCAAGTAGGAAGTTTTCCCATTTAGGAATTGGTCCAAAATGTACATTTAATTTTTTTTTAGGCATTTATCTATCTATCTATCTATATAAATATATATATAAGCTTAGATGTCTCATTTGCATTCTCAACGACTTGGTGAATATTAACATAAAATATTGAAGAGTTAATTATTTATGGGTTTATTATGGTTTTCTACTCATATAGATAAGTGATTTATCGGCATTTGGAATAAGAAATAAGAAGGCATATTGAAAAATATTATTTTCACTTAAAGTAATTTTAGATAACCATACTATAATGTTAGCGGTTAATGATGAAAATGGGGAATTGGAAAAAAAAAATATTAAAAAAACATGTTACTAATGACGCTACAATGAAAAAATAATTGTTTACAAATGCACCAAATCGTCAACTCGTGTATTTCCCACTTGGTTAATCTTAACCATTATAAGAAGAAGAGCTTGTATTTCAAATCATACATAGATCAGTGCTTATGATGCAAAAATATTTTATACGCAATATTGAAATATACTTATATTTAAAATTGTCTTTTCTTTATATTATATAGGCCTACATAATATTTTATTACATTTTTTATTCTAACAAATCTTCATAAAAAAATAAAAATGCAAGGCTGCTAATGACGCATCAATAAAACAAACAGTTTTAAAATGCACATTTTCAGTAACCAGAAATTTATTTTCAATTATTCCTATTCGGCTGCTTTTATATTCTCCGTATAGGAGAATGCGAACCGGGCTCATTCTTTTTAAATCTCCGACCCATCTTAGGCTTTTTTCGCTAAGGATTGAGAACATGCTTTTGGGCGTTGCCGCACGCCAAGAGCTCGCTAGTGGGCACTTTTGTAAAAAAAAACTACATTAAGTTTGTATATAAATCAATAAAGTAATTTAATTTATTATAATATTATAGAATGTAAGCAATAAGAACTTACCTAACAGTACAGTCAGAATAAGAGCAGCTGAAAAAAATACAGAGATACCGTAAATTAAAGTTGATAATAAGTATGAATTCCTTCTAATATTTTTTCACTAGTTTAACATTAAATTATATCAAATTTCCAGTGTTTTATTTCATATTTAACCTAAAGATACTTAAATAGCACATTAAGGTATAAAGTTATCAAAAAAAAGTTAACCATTTATTTATTACTTAAAGGCCAGAAATATTGTAAACTTACTGAGAAACAATTGTATCATTCTTGAAAAGATTTATTTACCTGTACAAATAATAGAGAAAATAAAATATCCTACAGCAAAGAACATTCAGGAATTGAATGAAAAGCCTCAGTTTAATATTATAGTTTTAACATGTAATCAAATTCTAGCATTCTATATCTATATATTCTATATCTATATATTCTATATCTGTATTCTATAAATTCTATATTTATATACTCTATAATATCAATATATTAATTTGTATTGATAATTTCTGAAATTCGTCTTATATCAAAAACTAGTTTTACAATTTTATATATTGAAAACTACGCTATTATTCTTCAAAATTATTCTATGAGGGCTAAAAAGCCTTTAAGTATTAATGTAATTAATTTATAATAATATCTAGAGGCTTTAACAAGATCATCTAAAGAAAAAATCAAAACACCACAACAAACTATATGCGTGAGATATCAATGAACCGTTGTAGACGAGTCATAATTTGCAGTGGATAGCTGCTTCATCGCCTGATATACATGTATATATACCCTCAGTTTCAAGTTTCTGGCTAGAAAATTAAGTTACCTTGGGAGGCAAAACGTCAAACAGACAAATCGTAATTAGAAGATTCTCATTCGGGGGTCCCGATAAGCCCCGTCTCTTCTTATCCCTATCACCCATTTTCATATCTACAAACACTAGTACTCGGTTCCTAATCCAGGAATTAGACCATTTGTCTTACACATTACAGGCGTTCCTTCTGGAAAGAAGATTGCTGCGTCCAGTGTCTCAACCCCTCCTGCAGATTTAGTTCTTTTATTTTGGCACAGTTCTGAAGTAACCAACGAACATAGGGTTCAATAACAACATTGAAGATTTAAGGTTAAAGATAGTTCGATCTTTTCATTTATATGTTTAAAGTCGTAATATGTTTATATATATATATATATATATATATATATATATATATATATATATATATATATATATATATATATATATATATATATATATATATATATATATATATATGTATATATAGGCTATATATAAATCTTACAAAGAAGTAGGATTAATGCAAATGCGGGTTCGACCCCAGCCCGGACCACCCCCACCCCACTGCAAGGAAAATTTAATTTATTACTTCGTTTAGCTGATAATCCTTCTTATTATTTATACTTTGAGTTGGTCTAAAGTCTAAATTTGAAAAAAAGACACCCTCATCCTCCCCCCACCACCACATTGCAAAATATTACTTTGTTTTAACGTGTGTGATTGGGTTTTATTTTTTTGAATGGAGTTATTGTTTGCGAGAAATAGAAGAATTTACACAGTGTTTCTTTATGTGTGTTTGGGTGTAAATGAACCATGATGCCTACCATTAATAGGAGGGTTAATTTGTTTTAAACTATTTGAGTACGTAATTTTGTATTCTATACTAATTGTTTGAAGATTTTTCCAGGTAGTTAAGGTAATCACCTGTACCCTCACCTGTACACGTAACCTTCATCTTCCCCTGTCTCCTTAACCTGTGTACAGTTCAGGTTACCTCAATTCAGCTAAAGTCGTTTCAATTCTATCAGTTCATAATGACCCATGAATAATTAGACTCGCCCCGTTAGACCTATGACAGCCTCTAGGGATATATACCCATTCATTTAAACCACTATTTAAAAAAACACTTTTACTCAGTAAAATCTCTACAAGAGATGTTATTCTAAAAATTTACACATTTAGAAACACTTCAGCAATGTAGGCTGAATGTAAAGTAGTTAAAATAAACAGTTCATATACAAGTATAACTTATAACACAATGATTAATGTTTACAATTACCTTAAGTTTGTTTATTTATATATATATATATATATATATATATATATATATATATATATATATATATATATATATTGTTGTTTGTTTATGATATATATGTGTCCTCTATAGACTCCTAGGACATGTAACTTATCAGGACAAAAGGTCAATACATAAATTTGAAATGACCTCCAAAAGAAATTTGTATTATATGAACTATATTGTTAAATTCGTCCTTTTTAAAAAATAAACATAATATTACTAATTATGTTAAGAGTATAAACTTGAGCGCCATTTTTCAAAATTGCAAACATATTCAGAGTTAGGGCCCTTTAAAAAATGCTTTCAATTTAGGGATGTTAAAACCGGTTTATTTTCAAAACCGGTTTTTGGTTCTATAAAACCGGTTTAAAACAGGTTTTCAGTTCTTCTCCCCCCCCCCTTTTCCCTACATAATGTCACAAGTCACAGGCCCGAAAAGCCAAATGTGCTTAATTTTGTAGATATATTTGAAAAATAGTTCAAACTTAATAAGTGTTTGCAGGGCATTCAATGGGTTTATTTGTGTGAATACAATATGATTTTGTACATTTTACAATGTCATTCTTTAGAACTAAAAAAAATCTGGGCTTATTGAAACAGATAGTAGCTTTCAATAGTGATAATTTGTACACCGTGGACTTAGATTTGAAAAATAATGTATTATGTCACAGGACGAACACCACAACATATGTCTAGCTGGCAATATAACAGAGGCTTCTCTTCAATACAACTGTTTAATATAAGTTCAATCACTGGACAGTAAAGTCATACAATAGGTACTCTGGTCATGTCTTGAGTTGATAGTAGCTTCAACTTCAAGATCCAAGATTCACACACGACTTGCTTGTGTAGAATCTTAGGCCCAACTACCAAGGTTCCAAACTCTCTTCGTTACTATCTATAATCTCACACGCAATTTCCTTTCACACTATAGTGCCAACTAGTTTAAACAATAACATGCACACCTCACTTATTCCTTATATCTTAACCTGCGCACTTTCTCTATTATATACATATTAATACAGCCACTCACTGACATATTATCTTTTCTTATACATTACAAATGATTATTGCGTCCTACGCTCATCCGTGGTCCAAGTCTAGTCTTGCATTCTTATTAATGTTTTTAATTATTTTTATTTACTGGTTTTCCTGGTTTGTTCAGGCAACCGATTCCATGCCCGAATGCCACTCGGGAAGAAAAATTACTTATATGCATTTGTTCTCGCATAGGGGATAAGGAAAGTGTTTTTGTCTTTATGTTTATCTGAGCTTTGCAACAGGTTGTTATTGGGTTGTATTTCTAAATTAGAGTTTAATGCCTTATGCATTATTACTACTTTACTCTTTGCCCTTCTGTCCTCTAGTGTTTCTAGGTTTAGTGATTTGACTAATGGTGTTACTCTTGTCAATTGGGAATATTCACTAGTTATGAGCCTTGCATCTCTCTTTTGGATTTGTTCTAATTTTTTAATGTTTTCTTTAGTTGATGGGTCCATACAGATCCTGCATATTCTAGTATAGGCCTAACTAATGTGAGATAGCATTTTAGTTTTATATTCTTATTACATCTGAAAGGGATTGCGTAGCACCAATCAAAAGAATGTGTATTTAATAGTGCCGTTAATAATAAAGGACATCCGCGGTGTCTAGGCGAATTGTTCAGGGTCACAGGACAAAACTAGTTTGCGTCTCTCCATTGCGTACATCAAAGAGGAGCGCACATCTAAAAGATGAGCCGACAAGTAAAAATATTCATGTCAATTGTAACTGTAACTTAACATTTGGTTTGATGTTGTTTTTATCGCAAGCCATAGTTGGTATGTGCAACAAAAAAAAAAGAAACACAATATCTAAAACTAATTAGGTTTAGTGTGAGCAAGGTATTTCAAGAATTGTTTTGTACGAATCCAACATTATTTTAAAAAAATATTTCCATCAGAACCAGAAAAAAAGGGATTACCTTCCAACAAACAAACCGAAATCCGGTATAGAAAATAAAAATTGGTTTTCAGTTTCATAACTGGATTTCGGTATTTCGGTTTTCGTTTAACATCCCTCTTTCAATCTATGTGCTGTTTGGTCCTGCCGGGCTTTCCTTTGCTGCGAAAGTTTTTATTTTACATTATTTGTTATTATTTCTTAGTTTTCCTTTATGATTGCTTTTATTCTTTTAATAAAACATGTTGTACTCATTTTGTTTCTCCGTCATATTGACGGGCATAACTACTAGTAATCAAATAACAATATTTTTTTTAATCTTGGAGGTAAAATAACATTTTTATGCTAGGACAAATACATATAAGTTTTTTTTAACTAGCATTCTGACATGGAGTGGGTTGCCTGGACATGTCAGAAAAATGAACAACTAAACATAGTTTGTTTATTATTTAAAAGCATGACTACACTTAAATCACGGTAAAGCGTAAGACATAAAAATCATTACAAGGTCCTTCTGTAAATTTTACGATAAAAAGATATGGAAGTATATAGATACTGTATTGTTTATTACATAAAAAAATAAAAAACAACGATTTATACATTATTTGAACTCCTGCTTGAGTGTGAAGGGATTTAGTCCTGGAACGTTTTAGAATATTACAACAATCTTATCTTTTCTTTTATATTACAGACGCTCCTTCTATAAAGAAGATGATTGCGTCCTACGCTCAATCGTGGTCCGAGTCAAGCCTTGCATCTTTATTAATGTTTTAAATGGTGTTAAGTTACAGGTTTTCCTGGTTTGTTCAGGCAACCCACTCCGTGTCTACATAGGAACTTTTTTTTATATTTTCTAGCACCTTGACTTGTGAGATATTTTTGTTATCAACTGTTTGTCTAGCATTATTATTATTATTATTATTATTACAAGGACTTAGGTCATCTCTTTCTCCTAGCTTTTATTAAACAAATTAAAAGTTGTAAACAATTTCTTAATTTCTTAATATAGAAGAAAAAAAAAAGATGTTTTTGCTGAATGATAGTTCGACAACAAGTGGGTGAAAAAGATTAAAAGAAAAAAAACAACAATAATAAATTAATCGAACTTGAACAGGAAAAAATATAAAACGGAAGTACTGGTTAGAACTAGTTAGTTTACGCCACCTGGTGTTACATGTCGTTTTCAACTCTTGTCCTTATATGAAATATTTTTTTTTTAAATATACTAGATCTACTATATTTACTTTGGTATTGGTTAAAACATATCTAAATATGATAAGTAATATTTAAAATGGGACAGTGGAGCTGCAAGTTTGTTTTGTCTCTCTCGATATCGAATATTATGATTTAATTGCTTTTCTCTGACGTGAATTTGCTTTTTAATCCTCAAATCATAGACTATGATAAGAAGGACCGCTTGCTCTATTTTTTAGAGCTTATATCAACTTTTTTTTGCGTGCGCAACCAATAAGGCTGTCTTAAATTACTTCTACGCACCTCGTTGTTTCTTAATGTTTCCGCTGTATAGAACTTTCGATTTTAATTTTAATTTTTCATTGAGAAAATCGAAGCGATTCAATAAAACGGAAGTGCAAAGGGAACAACGAATCGGAAATTCCGAAAAGCAGTCTTTCGAGTCATCATATAGCAGAAATACTAAAGCCAGCGGTCCATGTATATTATAGTCTATGCTCAAATGTAATCTAATTTAAAGACTGATCAGTGTTTGTACGCGTTGAAATAATACAACAATATTTCGAAAAGCAACAAACAAAGAAACATTTTATTTTTCATAGAAACGTCTCAAATCTACAAGACACATTTTTTTACATTGAGAAATAATACAAACTTATTTATAAACAATGTATTAAAATAAACAAACAATCAAATACAAAAGTAAGAAAACAGTTTATTGAGAAATTTGCACTTTAGAGTTATCCAACGATTGTTTTTCAAAATGGGGAAAACAACGTCATCATTGTATTTATAGCACAAATGTAAGAATTAGGTCAATGGTTCATTAGTAAATAATAAGAATAATATTTACAAAATAAATATTTTAAAAGATTACATTCTTTGGTTTTATTATGCTAGAGTTATTCTTTTTCTAAATTTATTTTTGGAAACGTTCCAAATAGATAGTAAGATCAAATGGCTTATACAAGAACAAAGAATGGGTAGGAGCAGAGTAGCTCTCGGACAAAGGGTGAAATGAACAGGCAGACCACAAAATACACGGATTAGATATGTAGATGTGGAAATATAAAGTTGGGAAAAGCAAGGAACGAGATCAATGTATTTTAGAGAATAGTGGCTGGAGCCTTGTTGGAGCCTTATTTCCCACACATAATGAACTTGTAATTTTTCTTTTAAATGGTAGATAGGAAGTTTTGAGTCTGATAAAGATGAAAAGAAAATATATATGATTAAATTCAGACTAATTTTTTATATATCACATTACTTAAAACAAAACTCTTGCGACGGCCGTCAGGAAAAGAAGAATTATTGACACCTGGATGACTCCAGCTCCATCTGAAAATACACACACAAAAAAAAGATATTTTTTATAGAACCTCATCAATATTCAGTGGAATATACAGTGTTAAATTTTCAATATAACGGGACAAATTAAGAATAAAGGGTATTAACGTAAAGACTAGGGGCAATGGTGTTTAGCCGTTTCGTGATATGTTTCTGAATGTATCAGACATTAAAATCTAGAAAGGGATATCTGCACAGCAAGCTCTAGTAAACATAATAAATATATATAAATATAAATTAGTACTCACTACAAATCTTTTGGGCATCGCTAACTTCGCCATTAACTGGGTTACTTATACAACTGAGTGTGCAAACTTGATATACGTCCACTGCACTGAAAACATAATAATAAGAAAAAATAAAATAAATATGGGTCCACATGTGGTGGAAGGTGGGAGTGGGGTGAATGGACATAGACTCTTAATTGTCATATAAAGCAGAATAAATTGATACAAATTTGTTTGGTAACATTATAAAACAAACTTACTCGCAAATGTCCCCTTTGGAAGTTCTAGAAAGGACTTTATCGGCAGTATCTTGGCAATTGCTGCATTTGTCTTTAGCCCTTTGAATTAAGTCTTTTATATGTCCCTCTGATGTCCCTAAATGGAATAAAGAAGTTTTATAGTCTAAATGAACAATTGTAGTTGTTCTTTTTTTATACTATACATATTTCTTAATTAAAAATTATAGATTAAATGGTTTAAAATGATTCGATGAATGCATTAGGAAAACGTGTTTTATTGATAACGAATAGGACTATTTCTATAACGCATCTGTCCATCTTATTGCTTTTAATATGTTCGGTGCGCTATACTTCCACAATTCAGTTGCAGATGTTGGGTTGGCGAAGGCGCAAAAATACTAATTAAAGAGAAAATTCTTTAAACTCTTCTTAAATGACTATTTTGTCTCAGAATTACTAAGTGTATGCCCATTAATAGAAGCAATTTCAAAAGTTTCCGTGGCATCAGCGCACAAGCAGATTGTATGGCCAGCAGACAAAAGGCTCTTGAATTCCTTCAACTATTGCAATATCCATACCTGGGAGGCTAGTTCCAGGCGCGTGTACATGGTTTCAAGTCTAAAACCTTGGAAAGGGCAACAAACCGCGCCAATTATAAAATATTCCCCAATTTCAGATTCAAAACAGCATTTAGAAAAAAAAATTGCAACTATAAAGCTTTTTACTTACATGTGTTGTAGGTTGAAGACAGACCTGGGGAAAATAAAAGAATACGTTATTAGTGTTACATTTAATACAACGTCTCTATATATAAGCTTGAAAAAGTGTGTGCCGATTGCTCATGTGATTGGTTCATTTAAACACGCGTGACCTATAATTACATTAATTGGTTAAAGAAAACGGTCTTATTTTGTTTCTCAAAATATGTATGTGCTATGTCTCCTCGGTGGTATCGTGGTAAGTATGCCCGCCTGCCTTGTGAGAGTCCCGAGTTCGTTCTGCAATTCAACGATTATAAGAAAAATGTCACGTTTTCCAGTATTTCCGGCTTTTCTAATAGTTTTCCAAAACAAAGTCGGGTTATTTAGCTAGTACTTGATGCAGATACATGTGTGACATAATGTGACCGTTATTTTGTAATTACTATGTATACAACTCTCAGGGAGATCACATTATACAATAATAATCAATGAACAAACTGCCGGCTTGTAATAAAATGAGAACTCAATATTTAATGCAATCTATGTACAAGATGAATTCAAATACACAACAGTTTATATAGCCTAGTCTAAACACGTCTTGCCGCTAACAAATTCTAAGGTCGTCTGTCGTTATCTCCAAATCTACGCCACGTTCAATCTAACTCCTACGTCATTGTTTCTATCGTAAAACGTCACTCGTTTATTCCATACATTAACACCGGGTTAGAGATTATACAAATTATGTCCCACTAAAACAACTATATATATTTTAAATCCTCACAACATGATACAAAAATTTAATAAAAACTGCTTATAAACTATATAACCTTGTTGTGTGTGTATTATTCAGAGTATTTTAAACAAAAGCGTTCAAGCGATACTCTTGTTTTAGTTGTCCACTATACGTGCAGTTTAAAACACAGGTCTAAAAAAAGTAAAGTAGAGTAAAGTACCTTTCGGACCAAACTGATCATAGGGCTGGTGACAAGTTTCAGTGGCCACGGCATACGAGGGGATGTGTGGCCAGCACAATGCCCAGCCGCCTTTACTTTACCCCAATTAATGTCAGGTAACCATCAGAGCTGGGTAGACTCAGGGACACCCTCCAGCTGGGTAGACTCAAGGAAACCCTCCAGCTGGGTAGACTCAGGGACACCCTCTAGCTGGGTAGACTCAAGGACACCCTCCAGCTGGGTAGACTCAAGGACACCCTCCAGCTGGGTAGACTCAATGTAACCCTCCAGCTGGGTAGACTCAGGGACACCCTTCAGTTGGGTAGACTCAAGGACACCCTCCAGTTGGGTAGACTCAAGGACACCCTCCAGCTGGGTAGACTCAAGGACACCCTCCAGCTGGGTAGACTCAATGTAACCCTCCAGCTGGGTAGACTCAGGGACACCCTCCAGTTGGGTAGACTCAAGGACACCCTCCAGTTGGGTAGACTCAAGGACACCCTCCAGTTGGGTAGACTCAAGGACACCCTCCAGCTGGGTAGACTCAAGGACACCCTCCAGCTGGGTAGACTCAAGGTAACCCTCCAGCTGGGTAGACTCAGGGACACCCTCCAGCTGGGTAGACTCAAGGACACCCTCCAGCTGGGTAGACTCAAAGACACCCTCCAGCTGGGTAGACTCAGGGACACCCTCCAGCTGGGTAGACTCAAAGACACCCTCCAGCTGGGTAGACTCAAGGACACCCTCCAGCTGGGTAGACTCAAGGACACCCTCCAGCTGGGTAGACTCAAGGAAACCCTCAAGTCCCGGGAAAGAATCCTAGCCTGCCCCAGGATTTAAACCCAGAACTTTTGGATCGCCAGTCGAACGCGCTGCCGCTTGGCCACATTGCCCAATAATAAAAGTATAAGGGGGAAAAAAAGACACCGAGAAGTTTCCTAAGGTACACCACGGAATAAATATAGAACAGAATGCGCAATCGCATTTCTTTCTGTTTCCGGAAGTAATACCGACGACATACTGTTTAAACGCAGCGGTCCTGGTTACGCTATATATTTATGCTTATTTACAATGTCTTTTTCATCAGAATCTACAATTTCGAACACCTAAAGCTAATGTTCCAGGCAAAAGGTACAAAGGCTGCTGTGTAATAAACTGCAACAATGATGCAAAAACGATTTATTATTGTACAAATAAGCCTGTCAAACTACATGGCTTTCCTGACCTCGTAAAGGATAAAAAACAGAAAGTTGTAACCTCGTGTTACTTAATATTAGTAGCCTCGCTTTAGTCCTAAGCTTGCTAAGAGTAGATATCAGTAATAAATTTTTAGCCTTTCTCATTTTACTATAGTAGCGTTTCTAGTGACCGCTGCCTTGAATCAAAAGAAAATCGCGGAAGCCTAGCTTCATTTTAGTGACTGTGCATATAGGGATTGCGCATTCTGTTCTATACCTATTCTGTGAGGTGCACCAATGTCTTAAAAACATCACAATCACATCAATTTTATAAATATTTTGTTTAAGAAACAAGTCTGCAACCATACGGTATCCGCGACAGTGTAAGTTACTCTATGTGGGTTTATTAACATGCAAGTGAACTGCTGTTTTCAAATAGATGCAGAAAACCCTTAATTGTGTGTATGATGCCGAAATACACGAATAAATGTAAAAGAGTCTGTCTAGTTAAGACGAGTTGCTTGTGTTCTCTGATTAGTGATCAGAGTGTGGATGTCGTCTAACGATTTGTTAGCTTAAAAATAAAGATAAGATAAAGATAAGATAAGGATAAGATAAGATAAAGATATAAAGATATAAAGATATAAAGATATAAAGATATAAAGATATAAAGATATAAAGATATAAAGATATAAAGATATAAAGATATAAAGATATAAATATATAAAGATAAAAAGATAAAAAGATATAAAGATATAAAGATATAAAGATATAAAGATATAAAGATATAAAGATATAAAGATATAAAGATATAAAGATATAAAGATATAAAGATATAAAGATATAAAGATATAAAGATATAAAGATATAAAGATATAAAGATATAAAGATATAAAGATATAAAGATATAAAGATATAAAGATATAAAGATATAAAGATATAAAGATATAAAGATATAAAGATATAAAGATATAAAGATATAAAGATATAAAGATATAAAGATATAAAGATATAAAGATATAAAGATATAAAGATATAAAGATATAAAGATATAAAGATATAAAGATATAAAGATATAAAGATATAAAGATATAAAGATATAAAGATATAAAGATAGAAAGATATAAAGATATAAAGATATAAAGATATAAAGATATAAAGATATAAAGATATAAAGATGTAAAGATGTAAAGATGTAAAGATGTAAAGATGTAAAGATGTAAAGATGTAAAGATGTAAAGATGTAAAGATGTAAAGATGTAAAGATGTAAAGATGTAAAGATGTAAAGATGTAAAGATGTAAAGATGTAAAGATGTAAAGATGTAAAGATGTAAAGATGTAAAGATGTAAAGACGTAAAGACGTAAAGACGTAAAGACGTAAAGACGTAAAGACGTAAAGACGTAAAGACGTAAAGACGTAAAGACGTAAAGACGTAAAGACGTAAAGACGTAAAGACGTAAAGACGTAAAGACGTAAAGACGTAAAGACGTAAAGACGTAAAGACATAAAGATATAAAGATATAAAGATATAAAGATGTAAAGATGTAAAGATGTAAAGATGTAAAGATATAAAGATATAAAGATATAAAGATATAAAGATATAAAGATATAAAGATATAAAGATATAAAGATATAAAGATATAAAGATATAAAGATAGAAAGATAGAAAGATAGAAAGATAGAAAGATAGAAAGATAGAAAGATAGAAAGATAGAAAGATAGAAAGATAGAAAGATAGAAAGATAGAAAGATAGAAAGATAGAAAGATAGAAAGATAGAAAGATAGAAAGATAGAAAGATAGATAGGTAGAAAGGTAGAAAGGTAGAAAGGTAGAAAGGTAGAAAGGTAGAAAGATAGAAAGATAGAAAGATAGAAAGATAGAAAGATAGAAAGATAGAAAGATAGAAAGATAGAAAGATAGAAAGATAGAAAGATAGAAAGATAGAAAGATAGAAAGATAGAAAGATAGAAAGATGGAAAGATAGAAAGATAGAAAGATAGAAAGATAGAAAGATAGAAAGATAGAAAGATAGAAATAGACTAATAGATAGACTGATAGAAAAGATATATATAGAGAGAGAGATAGATAGATAGATAGATTTAACAAATGAAATTGAACTCAAGGAAAGAACAATGTAAATCTCAGATGATTAAAGTTATATAGTATTGTATATCTTTTATATTATATTAAAATGTAAAGACAGTTACTTACCAATTGATACGGCCAGGATAACAGCAGCTGAAAAAATACAATTCACGGAGAATTAGATAGTAATTTTGTTTATATCTATCTATACACTTAAATACTGTTTCAGACTATTTCTGCAAAATTAAATTATAGCCTATTCCATACCCTGTAATTTATTTTCAATTTTAAAAAAAAATTCGATCAATTTTTGTATACTAAACAATGCTATATTATACTTACTGAGAAATAATTTGTTCATTCTTTAAATTGTTTGAGTCAGCTATACAATGAAAGAAAACATAAATTTATTAAGGAAAATGTAAAAGATTCAGTTTAATCCCTAATTGGACTATAGGACTATACCATTTTCTATTGATCAATATATTTTATTTTCAATGACTTTATCAGCAGTCTATCGTGTATCTTAAAACATCGTGTATCTTAAAACCAGCCGGCTGGTCCAGCGGTTAGTTGACCGGACTGTCAACCAAAAACCAACTGACAGGTCGCGGGTTCTAGCCTTGCCACCGACAGATCCCTGTCGCCCTGTAAGAGTTTTGGGCCTAGTGGACGTAATAATCTTCTATCTAGAAGGAACGTCTGTAAACTTATAGGATAGGAATTTAATAAAATAAAAAAATCATAAAAAAATATTAAACATTTATTTAATTTAATGTATTAACAAACTTTTTTTTAAAATTGTGAGTGTAAGTTTATCAACGAAATAAGAATGGCATTCTTTTTTTTTCCAATTAGTATATGTCAATATATATTTATGTCAGTAGTGTATCAACATATTTGTGTATATATGTGGCTTTTATACCGTCTATGTACATTATAATATCTAACAGCCGTAAACATACAGTATGGAATTAAATAGAACACCTTAAAAAAAAGCTCTATCCCTGTGAAAACTTTTTCCTCGGGTATTAATTTGAATAGTTTCCACCTCCCCTGCTATATATACAGTCCGTTTATGGGCAGGTGGGCGGAGCTATAGTTACCATGGAGAGAAGTAATAGTCAACTCTTCATTATGAGATCACTCTAAGAGTTGCCCGATTACTCCCCCCCCCTCCCCCCACAACCCAACTCTTTCCAGTCCCACTCACAAAAACACACCCATGCCCTAACACCCATACAACCTCACCCACCCACCTACGCTCCTTAATGTAAGATTTAGTTCTCTCGTTTGACACGAACTCAAAGGCTGCTGACGTACTTTTAGCTCCCCCCTTCCCCCCACCCCTGCCACTACTCCCAAACCAAACATATATAAATAAGTACACAAACAAATAAGGCACACGTGATAACCAACCGTCATGCGCAGTTCAACTCTATAACATCCACCGTAGCCAACCAAAGACTTCTATTATTTGTGAGGTGAAAAAAAAAAAGTCTTTTCCCATTTACGAAGTATTTGACCAAGTCTAAGGGTGCCGAAATTACAAATGTTTTCATTATTGTCAATATTTTATGTTGTTATTGGTGTTGTTTTGTTGTTATATATTCTTGGTCGACATGGGAGTTTTAACTAAATTGGGGGGTGGGGGGGTGGGGGCAGTTGTCTACAGTTACCATCTATTGGGCACGGTGGATTAGCGACAGAGCGTTCGTTGTCATACCAAAGGTCCCTGGTTCGAATCTTGGAGCATAACAAGCATTTGTTCCCGAGTGTGTCCCCAATCTCAGTTGGGTATACGGTATATGACAGCAGTCGGGGATAGGTAAAGCGGCTTGGCATTGAGCTGGCCACACAATCCACCCGTATGTCGTGGCCATAAAAACTGCTTCACCTACTCTATAAATCAAATTGGTCTAAAAGGGCGGAAACATATTTACTTTACAATTATAATCCGTTTTATCATTTTATAAGTTGTGTAATTCTGAAAGATACTCCACCTCCTTTCACCCCATAAGCTGGTACTGCAGATCAACAAGACTAACTCTTTTTGCCATTAATTTAGTTGACTGGAAGTAGATGGAAGGTTTTGAATTCTAAAGTTGTTGTTTTTTACAGATGTTTAAAAAATTGTGTTAGATTTTTACTACATTCATTTGTCACACATTTTAACATTCGAATGTAGGGAACCATTACGATTTCTTTATTTGGGTCAGTGAAATTGTTATCGTGTGAATCAATAGCCATGCGCAATCACATGTTTGTTTTTTGTTGTTTTTTCTTTCAGTTTTTGTTTATTGAGATAAAAAAATGTTTTTGCAGATTGAGGTGGGGAGGGAAGGGGTGAGAGAGAGAGAGAGAGTGCAAAATGAATTACGTGAGTTCAGTTTTGAAAAAAAATGAAATAATGTTTTTTACAAAAAATATGTTGAACAGAAAGAAATATGGAAGTATTTATTCTGATTGATTGATAAAATGTCTTAATGTTTACATAATAATTTGACGTATGGGACTAAGGGAAATATTATACTTTACTACTTTACTTGAAGATAATATTTTATGTTTCAGTGTATGTGTGTGTGCAATAATTTAATCTCGTGCGTGTGTGTGTAGTGTGTGTATCTGTGTATGCTTCTGTAGTGTGCATGCGTTTGTGTGTGTAAGTGAGTGCGTGCATGCTTGTGGGTGTGTTTATATGTTAGTATCTGTGCGTTTATGCTTCCCTGTGTATGTGTATGCGTGTGTGAGTGTGTGTGTTTATATATATATATGTACAGGAAAGGATATATAATAATTTAACAAATCATTAATTGAGTTGAACCTATAAATAACAAACTATTGATTGAAAACCTACAGAAAACTAAATTAAGAAAGTTCTTGGGCGAAATCATACTATTTCTACTTAATTATTTTTTAATTCTTCTTGTGTTATGAGAAACTGTGGCAGCGCGGTGGATAAACAAAGTAATGGCATCTGGTTCGTATCCTGACCAAACAAACAGAGCTAATGTTTATATGCATCTTGGGCAGGGGTGTGCAACGAGCGGTCCGCGGGCCACAACCCGGCCCGCCAGACCAGTTGGTGTGGCCCCAGCTAATAGTGTTTGTTTTTATTATTTTGCTCACGAATTATTATTTTTTTCATAATTCTAAAACCAGTTTAAAAGTTTTTGAATTGACCATACCAACTGAAAAAGGAGTTACTGACAATTTTGAAGTCATTGAAGAATTTTTAGACATGGCCAGTATGTCTTCAACAACAACTGGCCATGACATTAGTAAACAAGTTTTGAGGCTGATGGAGAAATTTGAACTTGACCCTTCCAAACTGTGTGGATTGAGTACTGATGGAGCAATCACAATGACATGGAGAACCAATGGATTCACCAAGAAGTTTTTGGACACCATTGGTACAGAAAGGGTTGTGGTTAATCACTGCATTAAACACCCGGAAAATGTGTGCAAATAATACCTGGTTTCACTGATGTCATGAAAGATGTGGTTCAGTGTGTGAATTACATTCGCGCTCGTGGACTAAACCATCGGCGATTTAAGTCCTTTTTAAAATAAACTGGACTCTGATTACACTGATATTCTATATCTCACTGCAGTTCGTTGGCTCAGTAAAGCTGCAACTTTAAAAAGATTTTGGATTTAAGAAAGGAAATTGAACATTTTATAATAGATAAGAAACAAGATGTTGCCTATTTAAGCAATGATGACTGGTTAAATGACCTTGCTTATCTAACTGACATCACACATCTGTTAGATTTAAATGTGAAACTACAAGGTAAACATCAGTTGTTGAACAAGATGTATGAACACATGTCTTCATTTGAAAGAAATTACAAGTTTTAAAGACCCAGTTGAATAGAATAACACTCACTCATTTTCCTACTCTGGCTCTCAGAAAAGCAGAACTACCAGATTTTGACGGCTCCATATATACTGAAAATGTTGACAAGTTATGTAGCCAACTGAATTTACAATTTACAGATTTACAGATTTGATGATTTCAGAAAATGTGTAAAGGATTTTAAGCTGTTTTCTCAACCATTTGATCAGAGGACAGTCCTGAAAGCTGTCAAGTGGAGCTGATAGACTTGCAGTCTGATATAGAATGAGAAGAGCATAAGATAACAATGACTTGGTAACTTTTTACAAAATCTATTTATGTGGAAACATCCAAATTTCGAGCAACATGCCAGGTAATTTATCTCACTGTCCACGCTGTCCATGCAAACCCACATCTCTTTCCTCACCAAAATCTGCTTCTTCCATCTGCGTCGTATTGCCGCCATCCGTCGTTATCTCACTAAGGAAGCTTGTGTTAAGCTCATCATCTCTCTCCTATTTTCCCGCTTGGACTATTGTAATTCGCTTTTGGCTGGTCTCTCGGCCTCCTCCCTTCAAGGACTCCAACGTATCCAGAACTGCGCAGCCCGACTAGTTCTCAAGAAGAAGAAGTCAAATGATATCAATCCTCTGCTCCGATCTCTGCACTGGCTACCCATCAACAACCGGATCTCATATAAGCTGGCTTCCCTCTGTTATAGGTGCCTGAATAACTGCGCCCCGGATTATCTTCGCTCTTGTATGGAGCTCTACACCCAGTCCCGCCCACTTCGTTCGGCATCTGACGCGCTTACTCTGCGGATCCCTCGTGTGAGGCTAGTGTCCGCTGGCGAACGTTCATTTTCCTACGCAGGACCGTCCGCTTGGAATCACCTCCCACTACAGCTTTACCAGAGCCCTAGCAATGACACCTTCAGGAGCCGGCTGAAGACTCACCTATTTCGTCAGCAGAATTAGCGTATTACTACATATTTCGTTGTCTGTCTGTATTCTGTAACTGTCGTCTGCGCATAGAACTGTCACCAACGGGATATGCGCTATATAAGCACCGTTATTATTATTATTATTATTACTTTTTGGCAGCAGATATTTCTGTAAGCAATTATTTTCAAGGATGAAATTCACTAAATGTCGATACCGAACACAGATCAACATCTAACAAGTCAGCTTTAAAATGCTACCACACCAGCCAGATGTCTGAATCAGAACAGACATTGATAAATTGTGCACAAATACTAAAATAACAAAATATTTGATTCTCTTTGATTTATTTCCAAATGTACTAAAGCTGGGGGGAGGGGGCACAGTGGCCGGCTGGCGTACCGAAGGTCCCGGGTTCGAATACTGGTGAAGGCTAGGTTATTTTTTCCTGGTCTGGAGTGTGTCTGTGCGGCTGTGCATTGTGCTGGCCACACAATCACCTAGTATGCCGTGGCCACAGAAACTGGTGAACGTTGCTTCACCGGCCGTATAGATTAGTTTGGTCGACGAGTACCTTACTCTTTACTTTTAACTAGCTATCCTATGATAACTGGCCCTCTCTGTCTTTCCAAAGTTCCAATGTGGCCCAAAATTAGAAAATGTTGCACACCCCTGATCTAGGGCAATACTACTTTGAGTGTCACGTGTTCTGATAGGTCACAGGTGCCGTGTATTATAATACGACCCATCAAGAGATAAATGTTGGACTTTCTTCACTAGCTCTATGGGTAGACAGAGTGACAGGGAGATAACAGAATGTATGGATGATAAGAAAGATATAATGTAGACTTCGAGACAAATACACAGGAATGTGGTTAGATAAATTGAAATATTATTGGATAGATGGTCAAACAGACAGATGACAGATAGACAAAGAGACAGATAAAAAGATAAAGATTTATATATATAAAAAGATAGACGATAGACAAATAGACAGATAGATAGAAAGATAGAAAGATAGAAAGATAGAAGAATAGAAGGATAGAAAGATAGAAAGATAGAAAGATAGAAAGATAGAAAGATAGAAAGATAGAAAGATAGAAAGATAGAAGGATAGAAAGATAGAAAAATAGAAAGATAGAAAGATAGAAAGATAGAAAGATAGAAAGATAGAAAGATAGAAAGATAGAAAGATAGAAAGATAGAAAGATAGAAGGATAGAAAGATAGAAAGATAGAAAGATAGAAAGATAGAAAGATAGAAAGATAGAAAGATAGAAAGATAGAAAGATAGAAAGATAGAAAGATAGAAGGATAGAAAGATAGAAAGATAGAAAGATAGAAAGATAGAAAGATGGAAAGATGGAAAGATGGAAAGATAGAAAGATAGAAAGATAGAAAGATAGAAAGATAGAAAGATAGAAAGATAGAAAGATAGAAAGATAGAAAGATAGAAAGATAGAAAGATAGAAAGATAGAAAGATAGAAAGATAGAAGGATAGAAGGATAGAAAGATAGAAGGATAGAAGGATAGAAAGATAGAAAGATAGAAGGATAGAAGGATAGAAGGATAGAAAGATAGAAGGATAGAAAGATAGAAGGATAGAAAGATAGAAGGATAGAAGGATAGAAGGATAGAAAGATAGAAGGATAGAAAGATAGAAAGATAGAAAGATAGAAAGATAGAAAGATAGAAAGATAGAAAGATAGAACGATAGAACGATAGAAAGATAGAAAGATAGAAAGATAGAAAGATAGAAAGATAGAAAGATAGAAAGATAGAAAGATAGAAAGATAGAAAGATAGAAAGATAGAAAGATAGAAAGATAGAAAGATAGAAAGATAGAAAGATAGAAAGATAGAAAGATAGAAAGATAGAAAGATAGAAAGATAGAAAGATAGAAAGATAGAAAGATAGAAAGATAGAAAGATAGAAAGATAGAAAGATAGAAAGATAGAAAGATAGAAAGACAGAAAGACAGAAAGATAGAAAGATAGAAAGACAGAAAGACAGAAAGACAGAAAGATAGAAAGATAGAAAGATAGAAAGATAGAAAGATAGAAAGACAGAAAGATAGAAAGACAGAAAGACAGAAAGACAGAAAGATAGAAAGATAGAAAGATAGAAAGATAGAAAGATAGAAAGATAGAAAGATAGAAAGATAGAAAGATAGAAAGATAGAAAGATAGAAAGATAGAAAGATAGAAAGATAGAAAGATAGAAAGACAGAAAGATAGAAAGATAGAAAGATAGAAAGACAGAAAGACAGAAAGATAGAAAGATAGAAAGATAGAAAGATAGAAAGACAGAAAGACAGAAAGATAGAAAGATAGAAAGACAGAAAGATAGAAAGATAGAAAGATAGAAAGATAGAAGGATAGAAGGATAGAAAGATAGAAAGATAGAAGGATAGAAAGATAGAAATATAGAAGGATAGAAGGATAGAAGGATAGAAGGATAGAATGATAGAAAGTAGACAAATAGACAGAAAGATAGAAAGATAGAAAGATAGAAAGATAGAAAGATAGAAAGATAGAAAGATAGAAAGATAGAAAGATAGAAAGATAGAAAGATAGAAAGATAGAATGATAGAAAGATAGAAAGATAGAAAGATAGAAAGATAGAAAGATAGAAAGATAGAAAGATAGAAAGATAGAAAGATAGAAAGATAGAAAGATAGAAAGATAGAAAGATAGAAAGATAGAAAGATAGAAATAGACTGATAGAATAGACAGATAAATAGATAGATAAATAGATAGATAGATAGATAGATAGATAGATAGATAGATAGATAGATAGATACAAAGACAGATGTACGGTTCAGTTTAAAGCTAATGTCGAATCTTAATCTTCCTCCGCGTTGTGAGAGTGACATCAAATGACAAAACATCGAACACCTTTATCAGATGGGTGTATCCCAGCAATGCTAAAATACTTGGGACAAGATAAACATTCGGTCGAACCGGATTTTCTTGTATTATTTTCAACTTCCCAATGTTTTCATCTCTGGGTCAAAATTGTTTAAAGCCTTATTTTCTTATGGAAAACGAAGTTTAAAAAAAAAATATGTTGACTTTATACATTCTAAATCTGTAAATTTAAAATCAGAATGTTATATTTTAAACTTCTGTGTTGGGGCTTAGATAACAAAATATTGATGAGAAATATTGGATAACTGTTCTGCACATTGCGTCACAATTTATATGTTGGCTTCCTTGTGTCTAAACACAGGGCACCACGAATGAATAGCCCAAGCTACTTGGTTAAATAAATATGAATTAAATCTTCAGACGTAACAGTCAAAAAAGATTCATGAACATTTATATAATAATCCTCTTTTTAGATTGATATTTTAAAAAAAACACCACAGAAACTAATTCTCCTACCCAGCGGCTCTCCACCTGCGGGTCTGTAAAAGTAGACTTGTGGAAAATGATCTTACTTGCGCTCTTGCAAAGACTGACCCGAGAATTTCTGACCCGATGAGAAAGACGCCATATCGACCTCAGCACTAACGTTCGTGTTAGAAATATCTCACAATATAAAACAAATTGTTTTTGGGATTAATCTATTTCTATAACTATTTTGTTTTATGCTAAAAACATCAGGTATTTAGGGGGTTCTCTATTTCACCCTTTTTGTTAAATCTCCACCTCTGACAGGGCTTTAGACAGTTAGATGATAGACTTAGATAGATAGATAGATAGATAGATAGATAGATAGATAGATAGATAGATAGACAGATAGATAGATAGATAGATAGATAGATAGATAGATAGATGGATGGATGGATGGATGGATGGATGGATGGATGGATGGATAGATAGATAGATAGATAGATAGATAGATATATAGATAGATAGATAGATAGATAGATAGATAGATAGATAGATAGATAGATAGATAGATAGATAGATAGATAGATAGATAGATGACTCCCAAATCACAACCTTCGAGTACATTTTTTTTTCTTCCTGTTGAGGGCTGCGCCGATTAAAATAGAAGGCCCTACAGCCGCATGGTAAAATACACACACAAAGAAACAAGTACGTCACATCTGAAGGCGAAAAATTTATTGTAATTTAACTTGAATACTTCAAATCAATAGCTTATCGTTTTATTTTAATCTTTTTATTCGCTAATTAGTTCACTGACATCGACTAATATTGAACTAAATTTTACTAAATTGCTTTCCGGTGTAGTATAAATATTGAACATTCACCTAAATTTTGACAATGTACCAGGGCTGTGGAGTCGGTAGATAAATGATCCGACTCCAACTCCGACTCCGACTCCTCAGTTTTGTGTACTTCCGACTCCGACTCCGACTCCAGGTACCAAAAATTTCCTCCGACTCCGACTCTTCGACTCTGACTCCGACTGATAAATGGTATATAAATGTTCCGACTCCGACTCCTCAGTTTTTTGTTCTTCCTACTCCAACTCCGACTCCGACTCCAGGTACTCAAAATTCCTCCGACTCCGACTCTTCGACTCCGACTCCGACTCCACAGCCCTGAACGTACATTAAAAAATCACAATGGCCTACAGCCTAGAGTTGGGAAAGCCCCAAAATGTGGCGGGGTTGAGGCCTACAGTTTAAAGTAGGTCATTCTTGTATTTGTAATACGTAAAATAAAATAATAGCAATACACCGAGCCCATGGTCGAGTGCTGAAAAGAAAAGAAAAGAAAAGTCTCTGGTTGTTGTTGATGTTTCTTTATCTATATGCATTTCTACCTTAGCAACGAAATTTGTTTTTCGTTAGCTAAAGGTGAGGGTACCTAAAGTCTAACCTGGAATAAGTATAAGGCAGGGGTCGGGAACCTATGCCTCGCGAGCCAGATGTGGCTCTTTTGATGGCTGCATCTGACTCGCAGAAAAATGTTCGATTATAAAAATAATAATTTTGTTAGACTTTTTGATCTACATATTAATTGCTTATCAATATTTCATTCTACAAATGAGCTAAAGTCTACTGCAGCTCAGCATCAGAAGAATTCAGAGACATAATTATTGTACATTTAATGTTGAAATTACACAAAATGCACACATTTACTTGAATCTTTAGTTTTAAACATAATGTATGGCTCTCACAGAATTACTTTTCAAAATATGTGGTGTCCATGGCTCTCTCAAACAAAAAGGTTCCCGACCCCTGGTATAAGGCGATATTGATTTCTTTTATTGCCTCCCTTTCCTTTTTAAAAAAATTGGCGCTAAAACGAATGAATTTAAAATGAACAGCGAATTAGAGTTGAAGTGGGGGGCATAGAAATTGAGCGTAGCCACAATTAGTTGAAACTGATAAGAAAATCTGGTTTGATAACAGAAAAACGTGTTTGACGTGTTCTTTTTTGACCCTCAAATCTACCCGCATACGCCCCTTGTTGGGTTAACTTCCTCCAAAGTTTAAAAAAATGTATTATTAGCTTTAAAAACTTCCTCTGCGGTGCCTAGCAACGGCAACAGCATGACAACCTAAAACGCGTCACGAACAGTCAGTGGTTCTCAATTGATCCCTCGCGCAAAAAAAAAAGCTGGTATGAAACATTTGCTAGAAAAAAAAATCAACGCTACTATTAAGACACACATGCATATATAAACACCTAAAATAGGCTACATACAAGCTTTAGAACATACGTCGCGTTTCTTAATTTCAATTTTTTTTTTTTTTTTTTTTTTGGCCAAGTCTTAAATATTATACCTTCATAAAGGTTGAAAAGTGTACATCATTTCCGGTCCCATTCATTCATTTAATAAAAAAGACATGCATGTGTGCTGCGCTACTGGTTACTGGTTGTAGTGCGAATAAAAAAAGGTGTAGAGGATTAAATTTTATTTCAATTCCAAAAGCTGTTGCCGAAAAAAATCAATTGATTGTGAAGAATCACCTTTTTATAATCTTAAACTTATTGCTTCATGCAAAAAAAAAAAAAGTTTTTTTGTTTTGTTTTTATGTATCTATGGGTTGTGTTTTTTTAAATAAACCAAGGACGCAACTCTTGACTAATTTATTTCATAAACTAAATTTAACTTAACGCGACTAAACTCACACTTTGAGTATTAATTATCGCCTAATCACTTTTGATGTTAAAAATGGATTCCTCATAACTAATCTTGTAGCCTATGTATATTTCTATTTAAAAAAAAACAGAACTGGCCGTCGAGGTTGAAATCAATTGTCAAACACCAGCAATACCATGCTTTTGTTTACGGAAACGGCACCGGAAGTTTATGATCTCCTCTGTTTGAAAAGGTCAGGCCTCTTTAAGAGTTGTCAATTAATAGATGAAACAAAACTGTATCACTATAAGGATTTCGCAATAGACGGTTCAAGGTTTCCATATGATGTGACCGTTGAAAACAACCTCCATTTCGGCATTCATAAGATGATGTGCTGTTATAACTTTAACTATAAGAATTATTGATATACAGAATAATGTATTTCCTTTATAGATTAATCAGCACAAACCATCAAAAATTGCGCTTGTTTCCTGTTTGTCACCTCTTTCTTAACCCTTACAGTCCCGGGCGCGTATATAGCGAAACTGACGGCAGCATAGATAGATGTAGGTCGGTACGGGAAGGGTTAATATAGGGAAATGAAGATCACAGTGGTGGAATTAATTTACACTTATCTCACATATATTTTATTTTAGAATAATATACATTTTTATGGAAATATTGATCTTGCAGCGTCTTAATTCAAGAACTTGCAACGGTTTTAAGCCTTTTCTCTTGTACTCGTATAGCTCATTTCATTCTCACAGTGGTTCCCAGTAACGGGGTCAAACGCTGCGCGTGAGCTGTTTACTAGCGGCAAAAGAATAGCACAATAGCACAATACTTACTTGTAGATATAGTGGATTGTACAATTACATTTATGTTTCTTTCAGACAATTAACTAACTCAGCTACTAGAGCGCAAACTTTCTTTTTTAAAGTAACGATTTTTAATTAAGATAAGATAAGATTGCTTTATTGATCCAAATGAATGGAAAATTGACTTGATTACATAAATTCCGTCTTTCAGCATAGCATAGGTCATTATTGTAGACTTTTTATACACATTCGAGCAGTCTAGGCCCTGTCAAGAAAATGTATTACCTTTTGGAAAGTACGGATTCATAACGAATTGTTCCTTTGTCTTAGATAATTCACTAGGCCTAGTTCGTCCCTGGTAGCAATCGCTCAGTTACACGCTATGATAATAGTATTAAACATAGTGCAATGATAGCGAGTGTTGACTTACAATTGACTTTTAAGTTATAAGTTAAGAGGCGTTTATTATAAATATAAGATTTTTACGTCCTAGGCCTAAGACTCCTGCAGGAAGGCATGGATTGATCGGCGGCAGGGTGTTGATACCTAGGTTGTTATGTTGACAGTCCGGTGTACTAGCCTAACATGTGTAATACACAATCTAATTGTGTATGTATCTCTGCAGGCTTATGTAAGGGTTTAGACGAGAAGCCGCTTTTATGTGTCATATGTTTTAATAAGTTTAGGATAAACTGAGCCCAAATACATGATATTTAACACTAAGCAAAACATGAGTAGACTAAACAAAGTCTTTCTTTGCTTATGTGTATGTGCTGCTCATTAGAATCTGTGGCACCTTCTTTTTGGAACAGCTTACCTCAGACACTAAGAGAATCTGAGACAAAAGAGTCTTTAAAAAAAACTTTAAAACCATTCTCTTTGACTATTGTGTGCTTTATATACATGTGCCACAGCTATTCACACCAAGAGCGCACTGAGCATGCTAAATTTAATAGCATGGATAGACGCGCTATAAAAATGACCATTAATATTATAATTTGTGCCTCCCAATAGTAAGTAATCTAAGGTAAAGCGTTCATATAATGTAATGTATCTATTTAGTGGCTATTTCTTGGACACTGATTTATAGATACGCTTACGTACTCAGTATCTATGGACCATGATCCGAAGTGCCAATATCTAAACAAAACATACACATATTTAAACTTTGAGGTTACACTAAAAAAAAGAAGGTAGAACCCCATTTTTTTTTTAATCTCGTGACTTTAGGTACATTGCGAAATCTTTTGACATTTTGCCAAAAAAAAAAAAAAAAGAATCTATACATAAATCAAAAGATTACGCTATCTCTAACAAAAATGAACCCTGAGCTCTAAAGTTGTGCAATTCTTGACATCCCCCTAAAATGCTGCCATTTGATTGGTTTAAAAAATGGACCCACACCCATATTTCAACATCCGGTTAAAGAAGGGGGAAAAGACTGAATACGATTGGTTAAATTAAATTGAAAACGCCTTGTTTGGAAAGTAAAGCGTTGGTTACTATTGTATTTTTTTAAAGATTAGTTATTGATAATAATGAATTGCTCAATATAAAAGACATGGTTTTTTTGTTATGATAAACAAAAAATAATTTATGAATATAAAAATTTATTTATGTATTAGTTCAAATTTCGAACATATTTTTTACAAAACTCTTCTGTAGTTACTCTGCTTGAAGGTATAAAACTTGAGCTAATTCAGTACTTTGTGGACCGTATTCAAAAGTATAATTTAGCCAAAATTATGTCGGACTATCAGTTGACTATCAGAGTTTTACAAATGTAGGTTATTTTAAAAGTTATTGCGCGGGATATTAATGGGTAACTGTCTTCTCTATCGGAGTGGGAAGGGGGGAGAAATGATCTCAAAATTATAGTTTTGAATTAAATACTCCATGTGTAATATCTCCCCCCCCCCCCCCAGTGATATTTTTCTTTACTGCTTTTATTCTAAGTCGGACCACAACCTGTTGACCGTTTCTAAAATTCTTGAATTTTTAGCTTGGTTAGATGTATATCCATTTTAAGGGACCAATAGAAACTTTAGAGGGTCTAGACATATAAGTCTTTTAACTTAAGTTAGAATGTTCTTGTAGTGACTAGTCGACTATTGTGACTTCTTCATTTTTGTACATAGGCTATGTTCATTGCTTCCGTGGTATCCACATTGTAGTGTGTCAGTTTTGTTGGACGATAAACTAGAGAAAACATTAAAATTGTCAGTTCGATGGTCGTAAACAACTGAGCGTGTCTGTGTGTCATTCTTTTCCAACAATCAACAACACATTACATATATGAACCTATACAATTAAAGTTGATCTAATATTGTTTCAATATTCGTCATCTTGGTGGTGTTCTATTTTAATGGTTTGCTTGAACGTATTGACTTTAACACTAAACTTCAACTAAAATAATAAAGATAGTGCTTCTAGACGCGATGATTAAAACTTTAATTCAAGAAATTCTCCCACTAAAAGATCTGGGTGTACCCGTAGTAGTCGTAACAAATGGATTCTTTTAGCACAAAGGTGGAGTTATTTCATGTCTTTTATAACTCTTAAGTAACTTATCCGTTTCTTACTATGGTGGTCCAAAGTGCCAGTGAAGTAGTCTTCACAAGTTTCCTTAGTTAATGTAACGCGGGGAAAAAAGCACATATTTCTGGATCGATATTTCAACAAGAAGTCTCATAAATTACTGGAACGTTCCGTTTCAACTGACGCTTTCGAGATAACGGATTAATGATTGAGCGAGCGACTTCGTGCATATGCAATAGATCTTATCATATAAATGTTACAGGCACTCCTGCTCGATTGAAGAGTATTGCGTCCTACGCTAAGTAGTGATTTGAGTCATACGTCTTCCGTGAGAAATCTCAATTGTTCCGCGCGATTTTGAGCTCTGACACTAGATATTGTAGGTAATAGCTAATGGGGGCCCGATGGCTGAGCGGCAGCGCGTTCGGATGGCGTATCGACGATCCTGGGTTCGAATCCTGGTGAAGGTTATGACATTGCCGGGTGTGGAGGGTGTTCCAGGCTCTGATGGGTACCTGACCTTTAGTTGGGTAAAGTAAAGGTCGCTGGGCATTGTGCTGGCAACACATCCCCTGGTATGCCGTGGCCACAGATATTGGTGAACACTGGTTCATCGACCTATGGCTCAATTTGATCCGATGGGATTTTTTTTTTTTACTATTGCCAACGCTCAATTATTTTACAAGTTGAGGCCTCTTAATTCTGGATGCTACAAAATAATAAGTTTCCGGAATGAAGATTAAAAGCTGTGAAAATTTAGCTGGAATTATTTCTTGCTGTCCAATCTTAAAACCATGGAAAACAATTTATCAATTGTTGTGCAATGCAAACAGACATTGCAAATAAGTATAAACCTTAAAAAGATTTGGGAAAGGGGTGGGGGGGGAAGATAAACAAAACCGCTTTGTGTAAAAATCAAAATCAGGACATAACATATCCCCAGCTATGACAGCTAAGCATGATAATGTATGGGGGGGGGGGGGAGCGACCGAACAAACTTAGACATATAATATAGGGTGAGGTAAGTTAAGTGGGGGGTGGGGGGTGACAAGCTCAAGACATTATCGTTATCCGGATTGAAATTTAAACAATTAAAAAAAATGACTGACCTCAATACAACCCCTTCCCTCAGCCCAGACATTTTTTTTTCAACTGGAATCTATTTTAAAACCTTACAAAGTACTTGAAAAGGTGCCACCAAAGGTCAGTGACCGTATAAACTCATAAGCAATTCCAACACCAGATCTACTGGTTTAAATTTAGACGTTTCTTATAGACTGTTCAATTGAAATGCCAGACCTGCAAATGGACATCTAGTTGGGATTCTCTGTCGTTGGAAATATTTATTGGAAGACAAACGAATGGTATTTTTCCTGTTGACTCTCGATGTGAATTAAAGCTGTAACTTCTAAATTTGAGGAAGGGTAGGGGGTTGCCGGGAAGGAAGAAGGGAACCTCAATTTAGCAGTGACTTACTTTTTGCAGCTAACCTAGAGAGTAGGCCTAGTTGGTAAACCATTCCCCATATCTAAATCTCATCTCAATACAAGATAAGGTTAATCGAGGTATACAGAAGATTACTTCAACCTACGCTTATCTGTGGATCGAATATATAGGTCTTTGTAGTGTAGTTTATTTTGTTTATGTTTTTAATGATGTTAATAAGTCGTTTAGTTTCTTATCTAGCTGGAGCAACCTAATTCCGTGCACGAACGAATGCTACATAATAAGAAAAACAATTTTTTTTAATGTCCCTTGTATATAAAGGAGACATCTAAAAATAAAAAAAAATAATTTTCAAATGTATTTTTATTCTTATTTTGTTTTTGGTAAGGGGCTATAACTAGATATTCTTTTCAAATCAATGAGTGGTGTCCCGTTGTTCAACCAGAAACTAAACGCTACAAAAAAAAAACAAGCTATTGCATGAGAGTGTTCATGTGTACGAATAATAAACATGTCATTCAAGTCATAACTGACAGTCATAATATGATATAAATTATTTAAAACTATCCCTCCCTTGCTCTCTTGTTTTTCCACGTAGCGGGTTAAAAAAGAAAACCTTGTAATCGAATACTTTATGTGAATTTTCTTCTAGGTCTACAGTCACATCATTACAAATTAATGTAATGTAAAATATTACTTCCCGCGGAAAGAAAGTATCGTCGTAGCATGTTATATAAAGTTCTTTAAATTCTTAACTTAAACTGACAACTTGTGAATAATATAAAGAGTCTTTACATTAACGTTAAACATAATATTCTGGTAAATAACATTTTGAGTATCACTAATAATTTAGTGTGTTAAAAAAAAAAATCAGTATTTCACGTCATAGTCCTTCAAACCTTAGCCCTCTAGTAAACTAGAAGCGCATTGCGTATTGCGCATGTCCAGAAAGTTATAAGAGTTCCCGCCATACTTGTCACCTTACTTAACCAGCTATGTTATTATGTAGCCTACTTGTAATGATTATGTTAATATTTAGTACTTCAAATAAAGAACATTTAAAAACATATCCGTTTTACTTCACCCTTCACAAAAATGACTTAAAGTAACTATCCTTTATGAATATGTCTTGGCCCAGATCCATAATCTGGCGGGGAAACAGGAGGAAGCCCCTTTCAAGTGTAAAACGACGAAATCTGAGATGGTTTGGTCATACTGTTAGGCATGATTGGTCAAAACCATCCTACATGGTACAGTGGAAGGAGTACGCAGAAAAGGTCGCTAGAAAAAGAAGTGTGGTTGAACAACCTGAAAGAGTGGACCGAACTACCTCTTGATACGCTCCTGCAAACGGCTTCTGATCAGGACGAGATCAGGTTGCGCGGACCGTCGTAGCACTCCCACGACGAAAGGCACGGGTCTGATGATGATGATGATGAAGTATCCTTTTCAGACAAGTGAAGCATTTTTCACAAGCTTATGTGGCCACGTCTAACAAGAAGATGTGTGTGACCAGTACAATGACCAGCCGCCTTACTTATACCCAACTAAAGTCAGGTACCCATTAGAGCCGGGTAGACTCAGGGACATCCCCCAGACCGAAGAACAAATCCTAGCCTTCACCAGGATTAAGAAACAGGCTACATACATATTGAATCCTGACAAATAAAAAGAAGACTCAAAACTAGTAGTTAAAATTTTAATAATATTTATTTTTCTAATACAAATTTTAATATTTTAAAATAACATTCACAATTAGTATTGTAGGCCCTAATACTACAATTATTTAAAAAAAATTGATATTTAGATTTGAAAGATAAAATGACATAGAAAGTGTGTCATAATATCTTATCAAAATGCAATATTCAAATCGCTGATTGCCTAAAATAATGTGGGAGTTAATCTTATGGTTTGCTAAATGGCTGCATCAAGCAGGAAGTTTTGAAAACACATAGACTCCATGTTTTAGGTCAGTTGAATACAAAAGAACTCCTACCAATGAAGACAAAGTCACGACCGGAAGTTATGCTTCAAGCTCCACTGTAACCATGTAATGGTAATGTAATGGTGCGATCTATGTATTTTACATCAATGAATTCAACATTCAGATGTTTTACTAGCAAAAAAAAATGTCCTAAAGCTGTATATTCGAATCGTCTTAAAACGTTGACATCTAGAAGTTAGATCACGAAAGAATTCTCGAAATTTAGGTTTGACAGTGAAGTGACTGACATTCACGAACAATGCGGCTGATGAAGAGTGCGGGATTGTGTGGCCAGCACCGTACTAAACCACCTTTCACCTGTAGATGATTTTTTTTGTCCAAGAACAAAATACTGACATGACAGAATTTTAACCATAAGTCCTCATAACTGTTATCCGTATACATATGTACTTGAACATACATACAAACACAAATATAGACATAATGGATGTTATTTACATTTCATCATTAAATCCTAAACTTCCTTCATTGACAAAGAATTGGAAAAAAAAGAAATCCTGAATATAAAGTACTTCCTTGTGATATAGTTTATACAAGTCAAACCAAAAATGATAAGGGAATAATGTTAAAGATTAACAATAGCTTATTATAGGGGGCGGCAACCTACGGCACGCGTGCCAGACTTGGCAGAGTGATTTTCAATGACACGCGGAAGCCCCCCAAAAAAGGCGATTCAAGTCTCTTGTACAAGAGCGGAATGACCTTTAGGCTGTTGGCACATCAAATGAATTAGAAATAACAATTTTAGCACACTATAATCAAAAGATTGTCGACCCTTGGTCTTTTGGACAAAATAATCACGAGCTTATAGGACAAGATTATAACAGGCCCATTTCATAATGTTTATTGGTCAAGATTATTATAACGTCTGCTGTGCTCATCACGTGAGAATTTTTACAACTAAAAGGTGTAATATTATAAGTATAAAAAAAAATTCCAATAAATTTAGAAATGCTTCAGAAAAGACAAAATTAAACAGTAGAAATAAACCTTGACATTTGATCTGAGAAACCGATGTGCAGTAAAATGCTTAGATATATATCAGGATAAAAACCTTTTTCTTAGTTCATATGAACGCAAAATGTATATGAGCTCCTTGTTGAATGTCATTCTGGTATTTAACTTGTCAGTGATCATTTGAAAAACCCTTATCGAAATCCTCGTGTTGACCTTTAATCTACTGCTTAGTGGTAGATCGATATAATCAGCTTTATAGAAAGAACGTCAGCAAATTATGAGATAATATATATATATATAGAACAATTTAACAATTAAACGTTAACTCTCTCTCTCTCTCTCTCATTCGCTCTCTCTCTCTCTCTCATTCGCTCTTTCTCTCTCTCTCTCTCTCTCTCATTCGCTCTCTCTCTCTCTCTCTCTCTCTCTCTCTGGCTAAGACACATGTAAAGATAATTAACAGAACTTGATGTTGATATGAGTATACCTTTGTGTAATATAACTCAGTGTAGTACTTCCTTGTAATTTATTTTAAACAATTCAAATCAAAAATGTGCAAGGGAATAATGTTAAGGACTAACAATAGCCTAGTGCAGGGGTTGGCAACCTAAGGCACGCGTGCCAGACTTGGAACGCAGAGCGATTTTCAATGGCACGCAGAAGACCCACAAAAATAAGCGATTCAAAAAGCTTTACAAGAGATTGGGTGCTAGAGCACGCTGCATGCATTTCAAATTCTTCTTTCATTTACTACTATCAATAGGTTGCCGACCACTGCATTAGTATAGTAGTATACATTGGTGTACTATATATTATGTATTTTAACATAGACTACTATACACATAGACTACTTTTCCAATAAAATAACATTGATCCTTACAATACTATGGGATTCTGGGATTAAATTTTTACGTCGTTTACTTTAACCTATCATTTAATCTTATTGGCAAGGAAAATAAATAACAAGAATAAATGAGATTGAGTTAAGGTCCACGGATCTACATTAGCAACGAAGATATTTATTGTAACCTCTGACCTCCTCACACAAACACACATACATACGAGAACAAAAGCATATAAGTACTCTTTCTTCCCGAGTAGCATTCGGGCATGGAATGGGTTGCCTGAACAAACCAGGAAAACCAATAACCTAACATCATTTAAAACATTAATAAAAATGCAAGACTAGACTCGGACCACGGATGAGCGTAGGACGCAATAATCTTCTTTATAGAAGGAGCGAATGTAATGTATAAGATAAGATAAGATACGCACACACAATCACACCGATTGAAATTAACATCCCCATCAGAGAAAAACTTTTTTAAAGTTGCTACACAGGCGACTTTATTATTGTTTTTTGTATGTTTAGGTGTACGCCCTATGTGGTATATTGTATCGGATTTTGTGTTTTAATGTGCCGGGAAAAGGGTACCTTATCTTAGACGAGCCTTGTAAGGCGTCTGTATGTGAGTGAGGAGGGTTGTTTGTATATGTGTCTCTGTGTGTGTGTGTGGCCAACACCAATGACGGCAGCTGTTTATTCTCCCCCCCCCCCACCTTTTTTATCCCACCTCAAATCCGATGTTGATTGGTAGTTTATAGAGCATACCTGTGTGTGCCCTGGGGGTGGAGGGGGGGGGGTTAACTCGCCGATTAGAACCCGCGACCCAGAAGCCAGCCAATCAAGTTTGCTGAATGGATTGAACTCTGACCCTCGCCATCCCCTCCCTATCTACACTCACAGAGTTATTCAAAATAAATGCCTTTGACATTAGTATTGAGGTCGGTTTATATAAAACCAAATAATCTATGGTAGATTAAGGGAAAAAAATACTGGGTGTATCCCCCCCTCCCCCCCCCCACCTACATCCAGACACCTATAAAGTAAAGCAAATAAAGTTATTATTATGTTGGACCGTATGGATCCACGGAGCCTGTTAAGCAGAAATCGCCAGTTCTCTTGTATTATTCACCAATGCAACAATTTTCTTGTTAGATCTTGACTATGCCTTTATTGTACATAATAGGTAGGCCTACTATGTGGCAAATAATTAATATTGTTCATTGTTCATGTGGCATACTAGCATTAGTCAATATAGTCTAACATTGTAATTGAGTCGAATTTGTTGGTAGTACTTCGACTGGCGTTCTTAAGGTCCTGGGCACGAAGGCTAGATTGATTTTTTTCCCCGGGTATGGTGTGTGTTTCTGATATCTTTCCAGCTCCGATGGGTACCTGACAGTAGTTTGAGCAAAGTCATTGTGCTGGCAAAATAATCTCTTAGTACATTGCTGTTGTGTTATATAATATAGCAAATATAACAAACTACAAAGCAAATTAAAAAAAAAATAACAGAAGAAGTAAAAAGTAAAAGTTTACGTAAAACGAGAATTTATTCGGTATGTAAAAATATCTGATTGTAAATATCGACAGATCGATAGTATCACTCAAATGGCAAGTCTGTGGCAGTCCCATTTTCTATCACCCTACCAATACAAAGTATGATGTACATGAATGTATATTTCGAATAATTCCTTGTGTGTTCAAACAAGGCATCGCTACATCTCTTGGTATCCAATGTTTAATAAAAGGCTTACACCAAGACAAGACAATGCACCCTTTTAGAATGGCGTGAACTTTTACTATAACATACCAGTTGAAGCGTGGCTAATTATTGTTGTTTTTTTTTATTGGAAAACCAAATTGAACAGCGTTGCCAACTCCGATACACGATTTACAAATTAATGAAGAGGTAAACGAGTTGAGAAAGAAAGAATACAAATGGAGAAATAACTGGCAACGGTTAAAGTATTAGAAAGAAAAAAAAATGTTATATTATGGTAATACTTATTTAACTCTCTCTCCCTCTCACAATATATACGTTTACATTTATAATTCATAGAACACATTTACATTAACAAAGTAAACACAATTGTAAAGTTATAAGTTTGTTTTATGATAAGGTGTATTACATTTATAACGAAAATTCATAAAAAAATAGACATTTTTTTTAAAACATTAGTTCTTTAAAAACAAACGACTAGACAAGTTCTATCCATCCAGTGGACAGACGGAAAAAATTATATAACAAGTCTTACATCTGACGTGATTAGAAGTCTTATGGTCACGTGGCTAGAAGTCTGGTACCACGTGGCGTGCGATGAACTGTGACCCCAGACAGTGGGGGGGGGGGAGATTTGGTTGTGCCAAGTGTTGATGGAGAGTCAGAGTTAGAGACAGAGAGAGAGAAGAAGAAAGAAGGGGGGTGTGGGGGTGTGTGTGTGGGGGGGTGTGGGGGTGTGGTGGAGGAGGCTCAACTCATGTCGTACTTGTTCTTGACGTTGTGGACAACTAGACTCAAGGTGAGGACGATGACCAGGAACTGGAAGGTCAGCACGGCGATGGTGACCCCGATGACCACCCACTGGTAGGTCCTGAACCTGTTCTCGATCACCTTACGACAGCCCTGGTGGGGGGGGGGAGAAAAACAACAACAATAACAACGTTTTAACGTCATTTAGTTAAAAGTTGGTCAATCAATCAATCAGTTGAAGATAATAGAGAGAGAGAAGTGTGTGAGCCAGGAGGAGAGTTGCAGAAAGAGAGAGACAGACAGGCAGAGGAAGGGGCAGAGAGAGAGAGAGAAGCAGAGATGGAGACAGATGGATAGAGAGAGGTGGCAAAGGCAGAGAAAGAATGACAGAGGCATGGGCAGAGAGAGAGAGAGAAAAGTAGCAAAGGCAGAAAGAGAGAGACAGACAGAGATAGGGACGGAGAGAGAAGCAGAGATGGAGACAGAGAGAGAGTTAGAGAGTTAGAGAGATTGAGGCAGAGATATAGGCAAAGAAGACATCGAGATAGGAACGGAGAGAGGTAAAGGGATGCATAGATATAAAGAGAGATATAAGACGGGAAGGTGAGAGGCGGATAGAGAGAAAGAGAGAGAGAGGCTTAGCGGTAGAAGAGAGTTGCAGAGAAGGAGTGTGGCAGATAAAAAGAAAAAGTCATTTTTCTGTGGATATTATATTAATGGTGTTTAATACGGCACACATTCTATAAACATTGATTTGAAAAGAAAACCTTAAATTAAGTTGAATAGTTTTACTCATAGCACAAGAATGAATATAACAATTAACTCTATCGCAAAGCCACAAATTGTAGACAACTCTTAATTGATCATTATAGAAAAAATATTTATACAGTTATCTTTCTTTGATGCCATAAATCA
The DNA here is from genome assembly GCA_949126835.1 of Anisus vortex. Classification (NCBI taxonomy): domain Eukaryota; kingdom Metazoa; phylum Mollusca; class Gastropoda; family Planorbidae; genus Anisus; species Anisus vortex. The sequence continues at coordinate 12,101,671 of OX421505.1, forward strand.
CATTAGCAAATCTTAGTACCGGTATATTATTAAGGTATTACATGACAACAGCCGACAGTACCTGGGAGCTGTAGTATGTACTGTTGTACGGGCTGACCGTACAGTCCTGTATCTGCGTCTCGTTCTGCGCAGCCGTACAGCAGGAGTCCGGCACCTGCCGCTTCAGGCCCTTCTGGAGCGTAGAGTTGTTCCATACGGTCACGGAGGCATTGACGAAGTCGGAGCCCCCGTCCCAGCCGCAGCAGCGGAGCTGTGAACATAGAACGCTACAGCTACACTTAGAAGCACTGACTTGAAACAACGTAGAAATTGTTTTTTTTTTTTTATAGATTATATAACTTGGATCAAAGACTATAATAAGATAGACCGATTGCTCTATTTTTAGAGCTTATATGTTCTTTTTTTTATTTTCAGGCGCAACCAATAAAGCTGTCTAGTCCTGAATTACTTCTACGCTCCTACGATTGCATTAAAGGTTTCCGCTGTATACAACTTTCGATTTAAATCTTAATTTTCCATTGAGAAAATCAGAACGAATTACTAAATCGGAAGTCTAGAAGACTTAGTGCGATTGGAAATTACGAAACTAAGTGTTTCAAGTTATCAAATAGCAGAAATATCAAAGCAAGCGGTCCATCTTATTATAGTATTTGATTTAACTATGATTGCTAATTGATTAATAGGAGGGTGAGAATTAATAAATCTTATAATTATGGAATTCTGGTGCGGCATTGGTCGAGTATTTGAAAAATGAAAACAAGTGCAGCTGAATTTACGATTTTTGAGGTAAATTTGTGGACCCTAAAAGTCGTTAGGTCCAGCAAATAAATAAAGTATTGTGCTAAATGAGACAGTGGTATGGAAGAAATAGAATAGGTTTGGGGCAATTTTAACCCTTACAGTCCCGGGCGCGTATATAGCGGGACTGAGATAGCATAGATAGAAAGTAGGTCGGTACGGGAAGGGTTAAGTTTTACCTTTTTTTGCAGTGCGTCATAGGTCCTTGTGAAAGGTGCTCTGGAGTCAGGATCCTTGTAGCCATATTGAGATGTCAGTTTATTGATGACAACCATGTTGGCTTTTGTTTCCCACTGGAATGAGAATGACCAGTAGTGGTCAACTGATTAGTTTGTACCACATAACATATTCATTGCTGAGTGTTCGATACAGTAGATCATGAAATTTTAGTATCTGCGTTAGAAGCTCAATTCGGCATAGAAGGACTAGCTCTAAACTGGTTTGACAGCTATTTAAGACAAAGAAGCTGCAAAGTTAATGTTGGAAAAGCGTACTCTGAACCACAAAAATAGACTTTATCAGTCCCTCAGGGTTCGTGTGCAGGGCCAATGCTCATAAATCTCAGATAACTTTGTTTGGGTTAAAGATAAGGACTGTATTCAACATACAGGTAAATGTTAAACATTTGCATTATGCACTACATCAAAGTGTAGTCATAATGTGTATTCTGCCTAAATAAATAAACCTGCACAACAAATTGGTTTATTCATGGTATAGCCTACGCATGACTCGAGAGACTGGAGAGTGTGAGCGGAAATTTAAAAAAAAGCATTGACAGTAATATTTATAGATTTAAAAAAATGTATTGCAATAAAAAAAATTTTTATACCCATTCATATAAAGAAAAGGAAAAATGGCGATTATATGACAGGTCACGCTGAAAAGTAGTATGGAGTCAATAATTTAACATGTATTTTCTTTCCCTTTATGTATTGCACAATTTTAATTTGATTTTTCCAAGCCAAAATTACTTCGTTATCTATTTATCACAAAAATGTGCTGATAGATTGTTACATGGGAAAATTGATGTAAGTAAAGAGTATTCGACGTGCTGCGCGTCGCTGGGTAATCTCCAGTATGTCAATCAGGTTTTGCTGGTGGGGGTCCCAAACTGACGAGGCGTATTCTAGGATGGGGCGAGCTAAGCTTTTATAACAGTGGGTCTGAATTTTGGTGGAACACCCCTTTAGGTTTCTATGGATGAAGGCGCAGACTTTGTTAGACTTGGCAGCAATAGATTGGACATGTGTGCCCCAGTGGAGATTTTCTGTGATGTTCAAACCCAAGTATTTAGCTTCTGACACTCTTGCAAGAATTATAATGTTATTAAAACAAAATCGAATAAGTATGTTTTTAATTTTGTTTTAAAGTTAGTTCCTCCACAGAGGTGCTACGACGCTTTAGGACCTAATAGTTAAATATGATCTATAGTTATAATGTACAGAGAGTTGAAGACATAGGGGCCTTCATTAAGTACTCACCTCTGACTTGAATACTATGCCAAGAATGATGACTGCCACCTCCAACACAAGTAGTAATATCAGCACCACTGCGTACTGTGGAAAACATGGACACGGCGTTGGGGGAGGGGAGGGGAATTATAAGTCTATATTCACTTATAATATGTACTAATATTTACTAATGTATTATATTGTTTGTAAAGCATTTAAAAATTGGTTGATTGTATAGTCCTTCTTAAAAAAACAAATACAGACTTTGCTTTTTTTGACTACATGGCACAAGTTTCTTACTATATAGATTTAAGCTACACACTATGGCTAGCAAAGTGCCCAACTGCCCTTAAACTTTACCCAAACAATTTCAAGTAACCATCAGAACTGGGTTATATCAGGGACATTCACTAGCCAAGTAGAAAAACAAGCTTGGAGTTTAACCTGGATTCGAACGCAAGACCTTCTGTATGGTAGTATAAGCACGCTGGACGCTTGACTACCAAAATCTTGAACTAACCCTAATCATTACATTAAAACTCATAAAATATAGTCTTTCATATTTAGCTGCATAATTTATGATTTATAACATTACCCCGTTGTAGTGAATTGTACTAGTTGTACAATGTCAGTTTGTACTCACGAAGGTCAACAGACACGAGCTCATGGCGAGGGCGCCAATGACCCCGATGCCCGCGAGTATGATCATCGCCGCGCCCGCCACGATCATCACCAGGGCGCCTTGCCTCAGGATATCCTGACCCAGCACCTGGAGGTCGAGCACGCTGGCGGCCAGGTCGAAGAAGGAGTTGTCGTCCACCGTGACCCAAACGCCTATCCCGAGGGACACTACGCCGATGGCCTGGAAACAAAAACACAACACACAAAGAAAGATTTTCATCAGTGTTACAGTTCAGGACATCAATAAAAAGGTAGAGAAAGTAGGCAACCTTTTTTTTTGTTCTGTGGAAGATTCCGACAGTGTTACAGATAGGGTAAAAAGAGCATCCCATGATGTATTCAGGTATAAAGATATACAGAAATAAAGGTAACACCGTAATGCCAAACGATGTCTTGGAACCAACTAAAATACAAAGCATTGCAATGCCAATTGAAACAGGCATGACAGACATTCTAACCACTGACATGTCACCCACTGCCATAAAAACCACTGGCATAACAGCCACTGTCAAAACAACCACTGTTATTGCAACCATTTTAACCACAACTAATTGAAAACAACAACTAATAACATAACAATCACTGCCATAAAATCCACAGCCAAACACTGACATGCAACCCAAAGTCATAGCAACCACTGCCATTACAACTAGTATCATTACAACCAGTACCATATCAATCACTGCCAAAAACAAGCTCTGTCATAACAATCACTGCCGTTGAAGCCACTGCCATAACAGCAAATTTCATAACAACTAATACAAAACAACAAATACCATAATTATCAGTGCCGAAACAACGACTTACATCCTCCTACTATTATAACAACCACTGGCATAACAATCATTGTCATAACAATCACTGCCATAACAGTCTCTGCCATAACAATCACTGCCATAACAATCACTGCCATAACAACCACTGTCATAACAATCACTGTCATAACAGTCACTGCCATAACAAGCACTGCCATAACAATCATTGCCATAACAGTCACTGACATAACGACCACTGACATAAAAATCACTGCCATAACATCCACTGCTATAACAACTTCTCTGACATGCCAACAACCGGACATAACCACCACCTAGAACTATCTGCCACCACCCACTGACACAACTGCCAATTGCATGACACACATTGACATGCAGACCTCCAGGTACACCACCCGCAATCGTGTTTAAAAAAAACCAAACAACTAACATCTCATTCCCAGCCACTCAATAGTGGATAGACTCAGACAAGTGTGTGTCTAGCAGGATGGGATGGATGGGAGATGGGAGAGCTCGTCAGACTAATCTATCGATGTTGAATGCAATTATTGTAAAGTGCAATGATTGGGCCATGTTCTACACTGATTGAAAAACAACAGCTTGTTAACTGAAAAAACATATTACAAAAATGTAACAATAAATCAAATAGTTTTGGTTGAAAGGAGGCCAGGGTTAAGGGAAGGAGTTACACTAGTTTCAGTGTTATAAAGTAACATTTCATTATACTCAGACGCATTCAAAATATATAGATATAAAGACGTTCTAAATATTAGGGTATAAATTGAAATAGTTAAACTCTTGAAAACATAGATATATTATTGAATGATATATATAAGTCTTTTAAATTTTGAATGACATTTAACACACTAGAATGACATATAGATGATATAGGTAAACACTTGACTGATACACAGGAATAAGCAACAACAACAGATAAGTATATATTTGAATACAAAATTGGGCATACACTTGAATAACATCTAGGTATAGACTTAAATGCCATATTGGTATACATCTGCAGGAGAGTGACTTTCAAGTTAAAAAAAATGAAAACAACAACAAGCATTCAAATAGCACATACACGCCAGAATAGCAATCACACGAGCAACACAGAGAAACAAACGATCAAACCGAGCCCAACGACAAGTGCTCTATATATAACGAGTGACAAAAACACACAGGCTAGAAAAAAAAATGGTTATTCAGTTTTTTCCTTAATCCGTCCAAGAATAGACTTTTCTCTGATCTACTCACAATGATTGGTATGTTGAAGAAGACGATGGTGAACTTGAGGCAGGCTCGGGTCGATTCGGAGCACCCCATGATGTCGTTAGCTTTAATATCGATAATATCCAGCTTCTGGATGGAAAACGGCATGAATACAAGTTGGCAAGTAAGTGCTTGCACATAAACAATGTCTTGGTGTTGGTCTTGTTTATTTTTTATTAAATAAACAACAATTAAAGGGAGTGAACTGATAATCAATTACAAAGACGTTTCATGTAGCAAGGTGATCTGAGTTATTATAACTGAGATTTCTTAGCTGCCAATGTAGACATTCTTGAGTATTATCTTTTCCTATTTTTTTCTTCCGTGTAGTGGGTTGATAATCTGGCATCGATCGAAGACTTCTGAAATGGCAGACAGTGGCTGCTACATAATGTCATGACAAACTGGATTTAGAATCCAAAGAATTGTCCCAAAAATATCCATAAAACTATGTAGAAATCTGAAACGAAACAAAAGATGCTAACATTAACAAAGCATGTTATAGTAAATTAAATTATCATTACAAAATATGGAGCTTTGAACTAAAATACTGAGGATTTTGTTGTTTGGTAAAATAATAATATAAGTAATTAGACATAGTCGTTAATAGAGTAGTTAATCGCGTATTCGCTTCATTGACTTCTGTAGAAAGTTTGGAAAGAATGGCTCGGAATATAGTTTCTGTAACATTGTTAAAGCCCTTGTTTGTTAAATTAACTTAAATAGATTGTAAGAAAAATACATTATATTGACAATATGTGAGATGTTAATGTCCGTTGAATAATACAGTGCGTTTATTCGAAACTCTAGACTACTAAATCGTCACAAGTAACCTTGTTACAAAAAAAGTGTAACGTAATACCTATAAATATCTCTATTAGATCTAGACTATGTTCTTGCTGGGTCTAGCGTTTTTTAAAACAATCAAATTGGTTTAAAAATGTGAAAAAAAGTATTCGTTTGTAAGTAATAACTGCGATATATTTATTATGAGACTATTGGACATATTTCACATCTATTAATTTATTCCCTTTTTTGAAAGTCAGGTCCAAAGACCATTATATTGATGTTGTGCAGCAGGGGTCGGCAACCTACTCACGCCTGTCAGAGGTGGCACGCCGAGCGATTTTCAATGGCACGTGGAAGTCCTCCAAAAAAGGCAATTCAAGTCTTTTGTACAAGAAAAGAGCTGTATGACTTTTAGGCTGTTGGCACGCTGCGTAAGCTAGAAATCCTACTTCGGCACACTATTATCCAAAAGGTTGCCGAGCCTTGTTCTACAGTATACTTTTAAATGGATCTTGTTAAAGGCTAGCAAGGCCATTCATATTATTGTCTCTCTCTATATATATATGGGTGTGTAGGTGTGTATATGTGTGTTTATGTGCTTAGGTGCGTGTGTATGTGTATGTGTGTTTGTGTGTATATTAGAGTATCTGTGTGTGTGAGTTTTATACTCTGTTGTCATTCGAGTTTTCTGGACTCATCCGTGCAACGTGACACGAAGGACATTTGCCAGGTTTAAAAATACCAACCTGATGCTTGCTATTTCTGATGTCCAGATCTAAGGTATCGCTTCCTGTAATGGGGATGGCGAGAGGGAGGGATGGAGGGAGGGGGGTTTAGTGGCCGTGTTCTCAAACAGAAGTCATGAGAAATGAAGATGGGGTGAGGTGGGTATTAAAGAAAAAAGGGGGGGGGGGTTGTAGGGGAAAACGTGGTTCTGGTGGGGAGGGGGGGATTGAAGGGGAAATAATCGTGACAAAGCAGTTACAAAAAGCTGAGAATAGGATGAAAAAGATTTTTTAAAACGGGGCAACTAAAAATACATTTGAACTGATTTTATCTTACATATTTCAGACTCTCCGTCTATTAAGAAGAGTATTGCGTCCTACGCTCTTCCATGGTCTAGAAGCATTAACTTCAAAGGACTCTCACTATTCAATTGAAGCCCTCAAACCAGATTGTTATTTACATTTACATATTTGTTAATGACTTATTGTTACTAATAATAACAAACTATTTCATTCATGGAAAAGACCTAACCCAAACTAAAAATGCAAAGTACTTAGATGTTAAAATAAATTATAAGTTATCTTGGAATCCACCTATTGATGAAGTAATTTTAAAATCTACCAAAACTTTACAAATTTAATAAAAACATTAATCTAAAATGCCCTCTCACATTAGTTAGACCTATACTAGAACAGGCATCTTCTGTATGGACCCATTAACTTAAAGAAAACATTTTAAATTTTGAACAAATTCAGGACAGAGCCTCAAGGCTCATTACTAGTGAATATTCACAACTGACAAGAGTAACACCAATAGTTAAATCACTAAACGTAGAAACACTAGATGACTCAATGGCAAAGAGTAAAGTAGTAATAATACACAAGGCATTAAATTCTAATTTAGAAATACAACACAATAACAATCTTTGACAATGCTCAGATAAGCAATAATCTTGTAGATAGAAAGAGCGTCTGTAACGTGTAAAATAAGAAGATAAGATAGTTTCATTTCCTTTTTTGTATATTTACATTTGCTCATTATATACAGATCCAACGTGGCCTGAAACATATACAATCAATAAATTCTAAAACAATCTTTTTTTTCATTCGAATAAGCGGTTGATTTTTATAACCGGTGTCGCCGTTAAAACGGCGTCGTACTGTAAATTGTTGGTGGGTTATACTTAGCTGAATGCCAAGCAGGCCATATAGTTGATTTAATATACGATGACATTTTGTCTCATAATGACCTTTTAGATAAAATACATTATGATAAATTTTAAACGGATCATACAATCATACAACCATTTCATTTTAATAGGATTCTTCGCTTTTGAACAGGGTTTGGCAAAGGTTTGATAATAGTGTGCAAAAGTAAGATTTCTAATTTATTCACAATACCAAATTCAAGTTCCACCAATCATTTTAGTTAATTTAAAGACACGTGACCTTATTGTATCATATTTTACTTTTGCGATTTCACTTCGGACATGTGTCTTCGCTATCTAAGTGGTTAACGCATCAGGCTGCCAAAGAGGGCGACCCGTGTTCGACTCTCCAGTTAGTCTATACCTTTTTTCTACAATTTGTTTTATTTCAATTAATATTAGTTTTTTTTTTAAAAGATTGTAAATCTACTAGCAACACCGGGCAATTAAGCTTTTTGTTCAATAAAAATATACTTGCCAATTTTTTTTACCCGATTACCATATTTATTTTAGATTACTTTCCTAAAAGTCTTCAGTAAAAAATGTATTTTTTTAATTATCAGATTTATAGCTTTCTGTACATTGTAGTACTAACCCAGATTTTGAGAAGAATACAGATCCCAATTTTGAGAAGGTTCTAAAACTCAGTACCAAGTACCGGTTCCATTTGTAAGGTCCACATCCCCCCTCCCCCTCCAACACAGTCAAAACAATTGGTTTAATAATAAATAATCCATACATAGGAAATTGATTAATAACACGTCGGACATTCTTACCTTATATTAATTACAATGTGAAAGTTTGGTAATTTTTTTTTACATTTAATATATAATGCAACAAAAAAATAAAGTTTAGAAATGAAAAACGCAAACACGTTAAACTTGTTTTATTCATAAAACACTTGAACAATTTTCTTCATATATTTTTAAAGTTTGGCGTATTTTCATTGTACTTTGGCTAAGCCAAACAACTCAGCAGTGACTGTTAGAATTTCACATGAATTTAAAAGCCAATCAAATAGTATTTCATTTAGCCTTAAGCATGTTAAACGATGAAAGTTGGACAATTTGTGCTTTTGCTGATATTAAATATTAAGTTTATATCTTAAAATTGTATTTTGTGTTATCAAAAAAAAAAAAAATTAACAACTCAATATCCGGTTTAGAAAAGATAGAGTACCGAAAACCCGGTTGCGGCACATGTTTTAAAGTTCTACCATGGCGATTTAATCGACAGGTATCCCAGTATACCATGTCTACATTCACAAGTTTCTGTGGCCAGGGCATGAAAGTGGAAGGGTGTGTTCAGCACAATGCCCAGCCGCCATCAGAGCAGGGTAGACTCAGTGACACCTTCAGGACCCGCGAACAAATCCTGACCTTCACTAGTATTCAAACACAGCACCCACACCATCAACCGCGTTGGCGATAAGCAACTATGTCCCATAATATAAAGGCCAGCCAAAAAAACAATATCTACATTTCGAACAAATGTTATTGCATACACAAATATCGCATCGTAAACATGTAAAAAGAGAAAGCTAATTTAAAAAGAGCGTTAAAGTTGACATTTCCGAAAGGTAGGGAACGATAACTCGTCAAAAGAAAAATGTGTAACTGGATGCTGGGACTTGACATTTTCTTACTCTCGGTAGAATCAATATTATCATCTACAGTAGGCAGCACAATCAACAGGGAATGGCGTCTGCAGTAGATGCATCGAAGTCAGGACAACCTTTCCGCTTCCAATTATGGTAGGGAGCAATTATAGGGAGAGGAAAAAAGTGTGTAAGGCTGGCAGACCCAAGGCAATATTTTATTGCGTTTCTCTCTCTCTCTCTCTCTTCTGTGTTCGTGTGTGTTGTGTGTCTGTGTCTGTGTGTGTGTAATTGTATATAGTGTTGTATTTTCAAGTATTTTCATGGACAAAAATCAAAATTAAAACATGGAAACAAGGAAAGGTTCATTAGGCCTACTTGAGAATATTCACCACTGACAAGAGTAACACCATTAATTAAATAACTAAACCTAGAAACACTAGAGGACAGAAGGGCAAAGAGTAAAGAAATAATAATACATAAGGCATTAAACTCTAATTTAGAAACAACATGTTGCAATGCTCAATAAACATAAAAACAAAAAAACTTTCCTTATCCCTAATGCGAGAACAAATTCATATAAGTATAAGTACTCTTTCTTCCCAATTGGCATTCGGGCATGTAATGGATTGCCTGAACAAACCAGGAAAACCAGTAACTTAACATCATTTAAAACATAGATAAAGATACAAGACTAGACATGGACCACGGATGAGCGTAGGACGCAATGATCTTCTTCATAGAAGGAGTGTCTTTAATATATAAGATAAGATAACATTGTTTTTATTGTCCATAATGAACAAAATTTATTTAGATAGAAGATTATTACGTCCACTAGGCCCAAAACTCCTGCAGGGCGACAGGGGTCCGTCGGTGGCAGGGCTAGAACCCGCGATCTGTAAGTTGGTTTTTGGTTGACAGTCCGGTGAACTAACCGCTGGACCAGCCCGTATATAGTAAAGCAGGGTTCGGTGACATAAGGAACGCGTGCAATACTTGGCACACAGAGCAATATTCAATGGCACGTGGAAGACCCCAAAAAGACTTTCCAAGTCTTTTTTTTTTTTTTTACAAGAAATTGAGTACTAGATCAGGATACATATTGTAGGCTGTTGGCACGCTGAATGAATTACAAATCCTACTTTGGCACACTATTATCAAATGGTTGCCCGACCACTGTAGTAAAGTATCCCGTCGGACCACAAACTGATCATAGGGCAGTGAAGCAGCTTTCACCAGTTTCTATGGCCACGGCATACTAGGGGATGTGTGGCTAACACAATAGGAAAAAAATCCTTGCCTCCACCAGGATTCGAACCCAGAACCTTTGGATCGCCAGTCGAACGCACTGCTGCTCGGCCACCGTGCCATATACAGTTGTATATAGTGCTCAAATAAAGCCACGAAATCCTATATCACAAACTCTTGATGGTTACAATCACACATAACTGACACTTATTCAACTCTAAAACGAACACCCCCCCCCCCCAAAAAAAAAAAAAAGAATTTAGAATGTTCAAAGTGAATCTGTAGTAGAGAATTTATCAAAGCTACGAATAATTGAAGGTATTTTGATTAATTTCATATTTTCACAATCTTTCATATTACTTGTATATCGAACATTATATTAAATCTTCAATAAGTAAACTACTTCGCCATACGCTTAACCGTTGTGTTAAGTCTATAAAGTGACATAGGTTTCAATGTTAAGTAAAGTTGTAGTTTTTTTTTTCTTCTGACTAGTTACCCAAGCAAAACCATTCGTTGGCCAAATATCGCTTTTGGAAGAAAGAGGTTTATATGTCTACGGATAGAATAAAAAAAAGTATACTAGAATTTTATCTTAATGAAATCTTAAGTGGTCCTAACTTTTTGGTCCGTTTTGCCCCACACACACAAATGAACAGCTTCTATCTATCTCAAATCTAATGTCTCATTCCTTACTTCTAGGTCATAGCAGCATTATTAATGTATGTACTTTATTGATTGCCTGTTTAGTAATATAAGAACATTGAGTTGATGAACGGTTGGAGAGCGAGAGACAATGCACTGAGCTATTCCTTCTGATTTGTTTGTTAATCGCTTTACTGCTGAAGTCAGGGCGAACTTATCATTGATTTCCATTGGGGTTTTTATAACATTGCGTGTGCGTCTTTTTTTTTTTTTTTTTTTTAGATGTGCATTGTGCGCCATTGGCAAATCTTGGGGAATAGCAGAATAATTAGCCATTAAACAATAACAAACAAACAAACTTGCTTTTTATAGTGAATATATACACTTAGTTGGATGGGCATTTTAGACATTTGGGTTGAGAAATATGTGTACATGTATTGTAAGGCAGTTATACGATCGTGTGTTAGAGATGTACGAATGATACAGTGAAAAACGTTGGATGGATGGATGAAAGGATTTAACAGCAAGATCGGTCGGACAAATATGGATGGATGAATAGAGAGATAGCTAGAAAAGGAAAGAAATACCTACTTAGATAGATCGATAGATCGATGGATATATCTAGATAGATATATTGATAGATAGATAAATAGATGGATAGGTACATAGATTTAGACCAATAGATATGGATAGATTATAGATAAGGAGGTAGATAGATCTAATATATAAAAAGATAAATCTTGATAGATATATACATTTGTAGAAAGATAAATAGATAGATAGATAGATGGATAGAGAGATAAATAGATAGATAGCCTATATATATATAAATCGATCGATCGATCGATAGATAGATAGATAGATAGATAGATAAAAAGATAGAAAGATGGATAAATAGATAGATAGATAGATAGATAGATAAATAGATAAATAGATAAATAGATAAATAGATAAATAGATAAATAGATAGATTGATAGATAGAAAGATATATAAATAGATAGATAGATCACGGGACTTATTAGTCGCCAGCTAACAAATCAGGTTCCGGCACGCCCTCTCCATTCCTGACCTTTGACCTTGTATACATTTTCTTCTATTTGTTACATTGTTATTGTTTTGTTCTTTTTCTTGATGTATTTTTTTTTTGTTGCTAAGCGACGTCACTCTGTTGCCAACAAATCAACAATTTTGATTTTGTGTCAGGAAATTTCTGCATTAATGAAATAAATTGTGATATTATGTAAAATAAAATATTGCACCTGTCTTCGTCTATTTATTAGCTTACATTTTATAAAAAATGTATTTTAAAAAAAAACAGATAGCTGATAGATGGATCCAAAATTAGTTTTAGGAAAGTTACGCCCTTGGCCTGATTGATTACTAGTGGCGTTGATTGGAATGAAAGGCTTTTACACTTAGTCAAAAACCTATAATAGTAACTAACGATTCAGATGGCTTTGAATATATAGAAAGATAGATCAGTGGCGGATAGCAGAGGACGAGTGCCTCCAAACCCCTTGAAGGTTTAGTACACGGATCGGCAAATTACGGCACGTTGCCAGACTTGGCGCGCCGAACGATTTTCAGTGGCACGCGGAAGACGCCCCCCCCCCCAAAAAAAAAAGAATTCTACAAGACCATGAGTGCTAGAGATGGATGACTTTTGGACTGTTGGCACACTGAAAGAATTAGAAATCTTTATTTGGCTTGGCATACTAACAGTAGCATATTTAGGCATGTTCCACATGTTCCTATGGAACAGGGGCCCACACACAAAAGGGGCCCAACACATCCCCCCCCCCCCCCAAAAAAAAAAAAAATAAAAAATAAAAAAAAAATAAAAAAAAAAAAAAAGTTTCTTTTCTTAAACTATTAGAATAGTTTTGTACCAGTTATGGCCAACAGGGGTTACAAGGCTGCAGAAATGTTCCACTTCAAGAGTTCCTGCAAGAGCACATGGTTGATATTAATGATTGTCGTGGACAGTCATATGATAACACTTCTACAATGAGTGGTAAAAGCAATGGACTTCGTGCCTTGGTTCTGAACAGCAACCCGTCTGCGTGCCATGCACAGCCCACTCCCTGAACTTAGTTTGTAAAACAGCAGCTGAAAGCTGTTCATCAAATGTGTCATTATTTTTTACCTCCAGCAACATTGTTATACTGTTTTTTTACCGCAGTTACCCACCGTTAATATTTTTTAACACAGAAAACACAAACGTCTGATGTACCACTGCATGTACCAAAGAAACTGCCAGAAACATGCTTCTCTTGCCGGTATGATGCGATGAGAGCATTTGCAGCATGCAATCACCTGATACAAGAAGCTTAGGACTTGATTGCCAATGATAATGACAAGAAAAACATCATCCTTTTACAGGGTGATGGCCTTTTGAACCAAATATTATCTTTGGAGGTGGACAGATATGCTGTATTTTGGCATGATAATTTAGAAATTTAAATGCCACAAGTAAAGTCATTCAAGACCCACATATAATCCTCAATATGGCCGTTGTATGTCCCAAGTCTCTCAAAACCTTTGTTGGATTCAAGCGAAACAGCTCTGATGATTATTTAGCTCAAGGAAAAGTGCAGTCTGGGACAGCCTGAATATGTTAAAATGATTATCAAAACAACGTCTTCGCAGTGTTCGTGGGACATCACTGGACTGTGGACAGGCACAAGTAACAGAGTTATCAGCAAGAGAGAAATTCCGTGTTGAAAGTTTTCTTCCGGAGATCAGCGTACTAATGCATACATTATTGTTTTTGAACGATTTGGTTTTCTTGGTAGACTAAACAATATGTCAGCTGATGAAATTCAACATGCAGCTGTGAAATGTGTCTAAATTATTGACACAGAGCTGGACGATTACATCGGTAACGAATTGGTTAAATTTGCGGAATTATCCAAACAACATGCTGATTTAATGAAAAATAAACAATGCATGACATTGGATATGAGCCCTTAAGAGCGGGAAAAAACAATTACGCTCACCGGGAATTGAATCCAGATCAATCGTCTGAACGGGAAGGGTTCTAACGACTTCTGCGAACGAAAACAGCATGAACACCAGTCGCAAAATTGAAATTTATGACATTAAAGCCACGTGTCTTTAGATTAACCAATGGGCATTGATATTGGCACACACATTCAACTCTATATTATATACATAGATTTGTTTAGCAAACTAGACAAAACCTGGACACTGAATCAACTGAATGTTGAACTGAGAAAAAAAGGTTTAAGTCTTAAGAGGAATTAGTAAGAGCTACACTAACAAAAGCTATAGTAACATCAGCTCTGTAAAAAAAATAAAAATAAAATAAACAAAATAACCAAATTGTGAACTAATCCAAAAGTTTTCTTTTAATAGATTAATTTCACTTTTTTTTTCATTTTTTTTTTTACATTTTAATTGTTATAAGAAAGATGTGTACCTTCGGAAAATTAGGGTTTAAAAGCCTTTGTGTTGCCCACGCACTACAGTAGGACGTCGGCACAGGGAACGATAAAATCTACTTGACTTACCAGGCGGCCTACACATTGTGATAAGTGTTTCTTCTATACAGAAGATTATTTTTATCCAAACTTATCTTAAATTATTATTATTATTATTATTGAGGCATTTTTATATAGCGCTTACCTTACAGCTCTAAGCGCTTTACAATTTTTTACTAAAATTATAGCCTATTTAAGCTACTAAAATAAATAGACAATAGCTACATCATTAAATATCACAGTCCCTACTTCAATAAAAAAGATTTTTGCGTCCGACATGTATTCGTGTTTCCTTTAGTCTAGATCTAGCATATTGATAAATGTTTCTAGATTGCACTAAGTTTTTTTTTTATTTTCCTGACCAGTTCATTGCAACCCAATTCTTCCACAAACGCTGCTAATGAAGAAATATAAGTGTATCAACATTTCTGACAATAATTTTAAATTTTAATTTTTTTCATTGTGACCTTTCTCGGATAGCACCAAAGAAAAAAAGCTCCTGAAAAGCTAATAAGAGTAGACTACATCCAATAAGAGTAGACTACATCTAATAAAAGTAGACTACATTAGTTTAGAGTCTTCAGAAATGAGCACAAACTATAGACAAATGAAAACTTACCTCCAGAATAAGAAACGGGCGTGCCTGGCTTCCTGGCTCACACAACAGGTGAAACAATCTGTGTATGTACTCACTGCTTGTGTTCAGGTGACACAACAGAAATCGATGACACCTGAGTCACGAGGGATGGGGCTTTTGTCAATAGGTGTCACTATCCTTGGCACGAGCGTCTTCTTCATCATCCAGCCGATGGCGGCATTGAAGTTGTGTGTGTAGGGGGGCGGAGAGGAGGGCTGTTGGGTGCGTGAGAGGAGGGCGCTATAAGTAATGTATGAAGAGGTCATATCACCACGCTCCCACATTCCGAAATGTTTTCCCCTGCTTCCCCCAAATTTAGCACCTTTATGAGTAAGGAATAGTATAGTGTTACTAGCTTTACTATAACATGTCGTACCTTAGCGGGCGAGGCAATGATAGAAATATCGATAGAGATAGTTAGATATATATAGATAGAGATGCGGCAGCGCGTTCGTCTGGCGTACTGAAGGTCCTGGGTTCGAATCGTGGTGCAGGCTAGGATTTTTTTCCCGGGACTGGAGGGTGTCTCTGAGTCTACGCAGCTCCGATGGGTACCTGACCTTAGTTAAGGTAAAGTAAAGGTGGCTGTGCATAGTGATGGTCACACAATCACCTAGTATGCCGTGGTCACAGAAATTGGTGAATGCTGCTTCACCGGCCCTACGGATCAATTTGGTCCGACGGGTACTTTACTTAGAGATATAAAAATATAATATATCTATAAATAAATATCAGTCTAAATGTGTTTAGTGTTTATGTCTTACTGTGTAATTGTCTATCTATCTTACTGTCTATCTGTTTATATCTCTGTCTATTAAACTCTCTATCTATCTAGTTTATTATCTAAATGTGTTTAGTGTTCATGTCTTACTATGTAATTGTCTATCTATCTTACTGTCTATCTGTTTATATCTCTGTCTATTAAACTCTCTATCTATCTATCTATCTATCTAGTTTATTATGTATCTAGTGGTTTATATCTATAATATATATATATATATATATATATATATATATATATATATATATATATATATATATCTTCCCATCTCTCGCTAAAAAAGTAATAATTTTCTATCTACACATGATATTATTTATTTATCTATCTATCTACACACCTAGGTATCTATCATCTAACTATCTAGTACCTATCTTCACATATATATATATATATATATATATTTATATATATATATATATATAATAAACCATCCATTTCAATTTATGTATATAAATTATATCTGTCTAACTACCTATCTATCTGCATATGAATGAACTCAATAGTAGAATAGCTAATATCGTGTCAGTATCTCTAATGCAGTCAAGGTTAGATTACTGCAACTGTTGTCTGTTGGGTTTGCCTCAGAACCAACTGCAGAGACTACAGAGTGTGCTGAACACTGCGGCGAGCATTGTTTCGCTGTTAAAGAGGCAGGATCATATCTCTCTAGTTCTAAGGGCTCTCCAATGGCTCCCTGTGATGAAGCGCAGAGATCACCAAATTATGTCCCTTACTTACGGATGTATAAATGGCACTGCTCCTTCCTACCTTCAAGAACTGATATCAAAGTACGCGCCATCAAGGGAACTACGCTCTTCATTAAGGTCACTAATGGCAGGACACAAAGAGTAGTACCTTGGAGTGTGGGCATTTGAATCTGTGGCGCCTTTTATATGGAACAGCTTGCCTCAGACACTGAGAGAATCTGAGACAAGAGACTCTCTTAAAAAGAGCTTGAAGACCTTTCTCCTTGGTCAGTGGCTGTGTGCCTTACATACCCAATACAACTGCCACTACAATGTATTCCCAAATGTATTGTTAAATGTAATGAGCCACTGCCAATGTGTAAGTATCCTGTCCGAGACTTGCCAACCCGCGTCACGCCTATTGTAACAAAAAGTACAGTCTCCGCAGTACACGCACTACACGTCTTCTCCCCACCTGCGGGATTCCCCTAGGATGCCCTAGATCATGGGTCAGCAACCTACGGCACGCTTGCCAGATTTGGCACACCGAGAGATTTTGATTGGCACGCGGAAGACTCTCAAAAAAAGGGTATCCAGGTCTCTTCTGCAAGAAAAATGAGTGCTGGAGCAGAATAACTTTTAGGCCGTTGGCACGCTGAAAAAAGTTAGAAATCCCTCTTGGGCACACTATCATCAAAAGGTTGCCGACCCCTGCCCTAGATCATTAGCCTGTTGGCTCGCTCGTATACCTGCACTGTCGCCCGGTAGCACAAATTCCAGACTATAAGGTCTGGACACAAAGGCAGGTTTGAGACGTGTTGTTGCGCATATTACTTCCTCCCCACCGAGTCTCGGAGCCTCTCGGCAGTGCTATCATTCTCGGACGCGCAACAGGGGCTGTCCCCCATGCGTTACTCACGTGTGTACTCTTAATGGGAGCGTATCAGTGGTTTCCATATTAGCGGCAGCTAATTACTATGGCAGTTCGAATTGCCATTGCAAAGGTTCCAAAAGTAAAAGTAATCTTATGTAACTCGTCTGATTCAAAATTAAATCATTAATATGCATAGGCTACAGCAGGGATCGGGAACCTTTTTGTCTGAGAGAGCCATGGACACCATATATTTTGAAAAGTAATTCTGTGAGAGCCATACATTATGTTTAAAACTAAAAATTCAAGTAAATTTCCCGTTAATTACAATAAATGCAGGGTTGCTATTTTTCTGTCTTTTAGGTCAGCGGAGTTTATCTCCTTTACCACTTCTGATGCTGAGCTGCAGTAGACATTAGCTCATTTGTAGAATGAAACATTGATATGCAATTAATATGTAGATCAAAAGGAGTCTAAAGAAACATTTTTTATAATCGAACATTTGTCTGCGAGCCAGATGCAGCCATCAATAGAGCCACATCTGGCTCGCGAGCCATAGGTTTCCGACCCCAGGGCTACAGCCTGCCTTCTTGATTTTCTACTCTGGTGGGGCTTTACAATCTACTTTAACTAAACAATCAGTTATCAGCTGAATAATTTGTGACTATACATTTGTAAGCTATATAAGAAAAGACAATGCGTACTGTTACGAAACGTAAATTCCCTACATTGTAATGTTAATAAACCAACTAAATCATTTAAGCGAATTGCGTTTAAACGTTATAAAATATTTCTCAGCTCAAAGTTTCCCCCGGGTTTTTCCTAACCTAATTTGAGCATTATTGTTTTTTATTAACCTCGATAAAAACATGAACTGTGCATGCACCTACAGCGTGTCAAGGCCGTCCGGTCTCTACTTATTTTGTTAGAGCATTATTGCTCGTTCTTAATAAAAGACATTCTGATCACGCAGTCAGCACGCAGGCTTGATTAAAATTCTCGTGTCACTAGGCTGGCTGGGTTTTCCAACGATTGACCCATGATATATTTCTACGCGATTCGACACTTTTAGTCAGTTCTTGGCGTACAGCCGTTCGGATAACATCTAATATTAAGTCTCTGAGAATCGTTTCTATTTGAGTTGTATTATGGAAAATTTATTATTCTACTATTAACTACAATGCTATATGTTCATTGAGGATATTCATTACTAATTGGAATATGTGTATTTCTTGATTGTGTATATAATATTATTTGGATTCCTACTGGATTGATTTTGTAAATTAAACCAAATTTATCGTTGCTTTCTACACAACTTGGTTAACGTCAATATTTCAAAGTTATCTACATGTGTGTATGTGTAATATTTATTCAACTATATTAATAATCTACACTACCACTCAACATCGAGGTTCTTGCTGTATAATATGAGCCACACAAATAATTATACATGAAGTAAATCAACTGAAAACTCTAAAACTACGCTATGTGAATTGCCAGGGGATTATAAGAACCAGGAATACTCTAGACAACTACAAATAAACTTCAGAATGATATAATAAGATCTTCACTAATACAAGGATACTCACACTAACAATAACAATACTATAACTATCATTTTCATAAATTGAATGGGGGCTCTAGCCGTAATAACATTATAAATTATAATTATACTTGTGTGATAAATAGAAGGTCTCATCCATGATTTATTATGGTGAATAAATTGCCTTGTAATAAAATGGGTTTTGCTCGTCAGTGATTTACTAACAAACGTTTAGAGGATTTACTTCAACTCCAAGAATCGTTATACTATTTACACAAACTATTTACAACTGCCGTAATACATACTCGTAACTTGGATGGATTGTGTTGGAATATATGAACAATATACAATATACTAAAGATTGTGATTGAATTGAACATTGCTACTGAGAATCGGAAAACTTAACTATTCAGCCTGGAAAATTATCTTGTGTATTACCTTATCAAACAAAGTAACTCTAAGAAAGTATTATTTTTATGACCTTGTTGTGACAAATCTGAACTGTGTGGTGTAGTGAATTATTCAAAGGACAGAAAGTAAGTTGGACTCTTTATTGTATTATTAACAAGATTTATAGTAACTTTTAATAATAAAATGGAAGCCACAAATAATCTTACATTGGATCCAGAGATATTTGATCTAACCTCAGAACAGCTTAATAAAATGTCAATGATACAATTAAAAGAATTGGCTAAATCATTGGGCATTTCTATCACAGAAACTAGGCCATCAAAAACTAAATTACTTCAAGAGGTAACTGAGTGTTTAAGAAAACAAGGTACACTAATTATTGAAGAAACTACTGCTAATGATAACATTAATGATGAATCAGATGATGAATTACCTTTTCCTATAAAACAAAGAGTAAAGCATACAACTGGTGACTTAAGTGAAGAATTGAAATTTAAACTTGAGATGAGGAAGATGGAGATAGAATTGGAAAGAGAAAACAAGAGAATTGAGTTAGAAATAGCAAGAGAGAAAATAGCAAGCCAAGAAAGAATTGAGCTAGCAAGGTCTCGTACGTCAAATCATTCGAATGCAAGCTCTGAAGCAGATGCAGAACTGTATAAGTTTAAGAAACATATTCCAGTTTTTGAAGATAATTCGGTGGAAGAGTTCTTCATGATTTTCGAGAGAAACGCTAAAGACTATCAATTTCCCGAGGGCAAGAAAGCTATACTCCTACGCTCAGCTCTGAACAAAGGAAAGGCACTTGATGTTGTATTAAGTCTTACTGAAGAGGAATTGTATGATTATGAACTGATCAAGAATAGAGTACTGCTAAGTTATGCATTAACACCTGAAAAATATAGAAAAGTTTTTCGTGAGTCTAAGAAAGAACAGGAACAATCCCATGTTGATTTTCTAAGACAGAAAAAGAAATATTTTGAAAGATGGATTCGATCCAAAGGTGTAAACAAAGACTTTGATAAATTAGCTAATCTTATGCTAATGGAAGACTTTAACAATAACATCAGAGGTGATGTAAGAATACATTTAGCAGACAAAGGTGTAGAACAAGTAGAAACAGCAGCAGTAATGGCAGACGAATATGTTATTATCCATTCCAGCAATAAATTTACAACAGTAGATAAATCTAAATTCCAGAATCGAGATATGAAGGTAGAAAAGAAAACCATAAATCCAAATGAATCCTATCAATCAAAGAGACATCAGCAGAGCAATGAAGGTCCAACAAATTCCAAGCCAACCTGTAGCCATTGTAAACGAATTGGACATACTAAGGAAAAGTGCTGGATATTGAATGGGAACCCGAATAAAAAGAATGTTGTCTTATCGTATGTAGCAATGCCAAAGCAAAGAACTCATGTAAATGTAAAGAAGGATGTTAGAACTCAAACAGAGATACCTAGTGCTAATGCAGATAACCTGACAAAACACACGTATCTTGGAAACTTGAAACCAGAAATAGTTCCTGAAATAGAGACAATGGTTTTCAATAATTCTAATTCTAATCTGAGCTCCAAGGAGTCTATATCAGATAGAACCACCATGAGTACTAAACATACCTCTTACAAAAATAACTTGGATACAGATCTCATCGATACTGAGATACCAAGCAATTGTTTACCATTCATTGAAGAAGGTACCGTGTCATCCATAATAAATGGTGTCACTAGTGAAAAGAACATCAGAATACTCCGTGATACAGGGGCTGAGGTTTCACTACTTTTAGAGAATACTGTTCCTACGTCACAATCGACATATACAGGACAGGATCTTACTATTCAAGGTGTATCAAGGAAAAATGTACAAGTTCCTTTGCATCAAATACAGCTGAAGAGTGCGTACTTCACTGGAAATGTAGTTGTGGGTGTATACAAATCACTTCCGTTTAAAGGTGTTTCTTTAATACTGGGAAATGATATTGCTGGAGATGTGGTGCATTCCATATCCAAGAAAAAACAATACCTTAATAAAAGTGAGAGCTTTATCAAACCTATATGCATCGTCACTAGAGGTATGGCCCAACAACAAAAGTCTGTCGAAACCATGTCAAAGTCAAAAATAGAACCAGAAATTGACCTACAGGCAACTTTCCTGGCTGACATCTTGAGTGGTCCCTCAGTCAAGACTACTGAAAGTAATTTGTCACCTCGACAATTACTCCTATTAGAACAGAATAGAGATTCAGGAATTAAACACCTGAAGAAAAAGGTGATAACTGAACAGGAGGCAGAAATTAAAGGAAATGGATTTTTTCTGAAGGAGGGAATATTAATGCAAAAATGGAGAGATGTGAAATGTGATAATGACAATTGCAGAGAAGGAAGTCAGATTGTGGTACCAGCCATATATCGCAATGACATCTTACACATGGCTCATGACACACCATATGCTGGTCATCTAGGAGTGAACAAGACTTACCGTCCAATTCTTCCGTACTTCTATTGGCCTGGACTACATCGTGACGTCACAAAATACTGCAAGTCATGCAATACATGCCAGATAGTTGGTAAACCTAACCAGACTATACCGGTAGCACCTCTAAAGCCAATACCTGCCTTTGCAGAACCATTTAGCCACTTGCTAATAGACTGTGTAGGTCCTTTGCCTAAAACAAAGACAGGACACCAGTACTTATTCACTATAATGTGCACTGCCACGAGATACCCTGAAGCTATTCCGCTACGCACCACTAACGCAGATAAGATATCTGACGCACTGATTGCATTTTGTTCAAGATACGTCTTCCAAAGACTATACAGTCAGACCAAGGATCTAACTTTACATCAAAGCTGTTTAACCAGGTCTTAAAGAAACTAGGCATCCAACATGCAACTTCAACTGCGTACCATCCGCAAAGCCAAGGTGCTCTAGAAAGATATCATCAGACTCTGAAAACCATGCTCCGCACATACTGTTTTGAGAACACTGAAGACTGGGATCGCGGTATTCCATTCGCTCTTTTCGCGACTAGAGAAACTGTGCAGGAATCTCTTGGATTCAGTCCGTTCGAGTTAGTGTTTGGACATTCAGTTCGAGGACCTCTAAAACTGTTGCAGGAAACCTTGTTAAATTCTGATGAAGAGACTGGACTCGTAGCTTATGTGGAACAATTTAGCAATAGAATATATCATGCTTTTAATCATGCTAAAGATAATCTTTTGCAGGCTCAGAAAAGAATGAAAGGGTACTATGATGTCAAGGCCAGATCCCGATGTTTCCATCCTGGTGATAAAGTCCTCATGTTGACCCAATTGTCTGGACAACCCCTGAGTGCAAAATATACAGGACCATATCAGGTTTTAGATAAAATCAGTGATGTAACATACCTTGTAAAAACCCCTGATAGAAGGAAAACACAGAGACTGTGCCATATAAACATGCTAAAACCTTATGTTGTTAGGGAAGAACAAACTGACATTAGGCCAGTGAGTGCTATCAAAACTGTTGAAACACCCCCGCCTAAATTTAAAAAGACAATCATAGAAAGTAAACTTCAAAACACTGAAGCACTTAAAACCTCAATGATAAACTGGCACATCTAGACTCAGGTGAACAGACTTCTATCAAGGGTTTAATCTATGATCATGTAAATTTGTTTAGTGATGTTCCTAACAAAACAACTTTGGTTACCCATGATGTAGTTTTAAAAGATGATAATGTTAAACCTGTCAAACAACATCCGTATAGGGTTAATCCCATACAACTTGAACACATCCGTAAAGAAATTGATTATATGCTGAGCAATGATATAATTACTCACAGTAACAGTGATTGGTCATCCCCATGTGTGTTGGTTCCCAAATCTGATGGTTCACTACGCTTTTGTGTAGACTATAGGAAATTAAACCAAGTGACAAAAACAGATTCGTATCCCATACCACGGATAGATGATCTAATCGATAGAGTAAGCACTGCAAATTATGTAACTAAGATTGACTTACTAACAGCTTATTTCCAAATCCCATTGACAGATAGGGCTCAGGAGGTATCAACTTTTGTTACTCCTGATGGATTATATAAGTTTAAAGTAATGCCATTCGGAATGGTCAATGCTCCAGCTAGTTTTCAAAGACTAATAAACACTATTATCCATGATATCCCACAATGCCATGCATATCTGGACGATATCGTAGTGTTCAGTAATAACTTTAATGATCATCTAGATCAGTTAAAACTATTATTCCAAAAACTAAAACAGGCTAATCTTACTATAAACCTAGTTAAAAGTCAATTTTGCCATGCAGAAATTGAAAATTTAGGTCATGTAGTGGGTAATGGCAAAGTAAAACCAGTGAATGCCAAAGTCAAAGCTATACAGGAATTCCCTGTCCCTAAAACGCAGAAACAACTTCGAGGATTTCTGGGTATGGCCGGGTACTACAGGAAGTTTTGTAAAAACTTTTCTATTAACACTTGCCCTTTGACAAATCTCTTAAGAAAGAAAATTCAATTTAAGTGGACTCAGGAATGTGACCAAGCCTTTAATGATATAAAAGACATACTGACCAAGGCACCAATATTAGTCTCACCTGATTATACTAAACCTTTCAGAATAACGGTAGACTCGTGTAATACAGGAATGGGCGCGGTAATCTCACAAATAGGAGATGATTCATTTGAACATCCCATTAGCTTTTGTTCAAAAAAATTTAACCCACATGAGGTAAATTATAGCACAATAGAGCAGGAATTACTAGGACTTATCCAAGCATTGAAACATTTCAATTACTATGTAAATGGTTCTCAGTTCCCAATCGAGATATTCACTGATCACAATCCACTAGTATTTCTTTCCCGCATCAAACAAAATCAGCGCATTCTAAGATGGAGTTTGTTTATTCAAGCTTACAACTTAAAAATAACTCACTTATCTGGAAAAGATAACATCGTCGCGGACACCCTATCGCGTATGTAACAAATGTATAAAGGGATAACTTCATGTATATATTCTGATAATCCTAACTAAGAGAATTGGATCATTTAAAATATAAATGCATGAATATATGAATATGTTGTGATTATTTTATGCAATATCTTATGCCTTATTTTATGCCATGAATATTTCCATTTGCTAAAACAAATATTATTATTGTTGTAGGAAAAAAGAAAGAACCTAATAAGTTACTTATAAATATTATGGATTTATGAACATAATTTTTCTTTATTAGTAAGATAATGAATGAACAGAAATGTACATCCTTATTTTGAAACAATCAAACTATAGTTGTGATTATGTAAAAACCAAAATAGAGTAATATGCATACACTTCACATGCTTACACACTTAAGATTAAATTCTTACTCTTAAGTTTATTTAAATATTAATTTCATTTAAGTTGAATTAATTAATGATTGAATTGTTTAATATGATAACATTAGTTATGTTGATTTTTACCTTATAAATAAGATGATGATGTTTATAAGGAATGATATCTCAGAGAGTATAATTTTTTTAATAACGCGAACATGTGTTATGGTCTAAGGATAACTTAAGATCCTATATGATGAGGGTTTAATAGAATAAATTATTTCCCTTACTTGTCTTATTTAACGGTGGAGTCAGTTTTTTTTGTATATTGTTTAGAACTAAAGTTAAGTGCAGGCGGTTCTAAAAGAAATTGCACACTTCTATTGTTTAGTATGCAATGTTCTTTTCCTTTTGGTATGGGCGACTGTTACGAAACGTAAATTCCCTACATTGTAATGTTAATAAACCAACTAAATCATTTAAGCGAATTGCGTTTAAACGTTATAAAATATTTCTCAGCTCAAAGTTTCCCCCGGGTTTTTCCTAACCTAATTTGAGCATTATTGTTTTTTATTAACCTCGATAAAAACATGAACTGTGCATGCACCTACAGCGTGTCAAGGCCGTCCGGTCTCTCCTTATTTTGTTAGAGCATTATTGCTCGTTCTTAATAAAAGACATTCTGATCACGCAGTCAGCACGCAGGCTTGATTAAAATTCTCGTGTCACTAGGCTGGCTGGGTTTTCCAACGATTGACCCATGATATATTTCTACGCGATTCGACACTTTTAGTCAGTTCTTGGCGTACAGCCGTTCGGATAACATCTAATATTAAGTCTCTGAGAATCGTTTCTATTTGAGTTGTATTATGGAAAATTTATTATTCTACTATTAACTACAATGCTATATGTTCATTGAGGATATTCATTACTAATTGGAATATGTGTATTTCTTGATTGTGTATATAATATTATTTGGATTCCTACTGGATTGATTTTGTAAATTAAACCAAATTTATCGTTGCTTTCTACACAACTTGGTTAACGTCAATATTTCAAAGTTATCTACATGTGTGTATGTGTAATATTTATTCAACTATATTAATAATCTACACTACCACTCAACATCGAGGTTCTTGCTGTATAATATGAGCCACACAAATAATTATACATGAAGTAAATCAACTGAAAACTCTAAAACTACGCTATGTGAATTGCCAGGGGATTATAAGAACCAGGAATACTCTAGACAACTACAAATAAACTTCAGAATGATATAATAAGATCTTCACTAATACAAGGATACTCACACTAACAATAACAATACTATAACTATCATTTTCATAAATTGAATGGGGGCTCTAGCCGTAATAACATTATAAATTATAATTATACTTGTGTGATAAATAGATTTATTATGGTGAATAAATTGCCTTGTAATAGTACCCTTAATATATTTTCTAAGGTTCAGCGTTACTGAATTTGTCTTTATGTGTTTTCTCACGATGTCAGTTTGACGTGCATACGAATGAAAATTGTTCGTATGTTTTAAATGTAAACAATTGCTATACATTAATTTTTTTTTTTCAGTTTTACTAATATAAAAATTAAATACCGTAAACATTTTTTTAATATTTACATTTAAATTTTAGCATCTCTGTTTATCAAATTTAAATTATAAACTCAAGGGAAGTAATCAATTTTTTTCTTTTCTTTTTTTTCTTTTTTTCTTTCTGACATAAATTTTTTAATTGAATAATTATTAAATCAAGAAATGCAAGCATCTCCTCATGCTGTACATACATTTTAAAAATAAAAACTTTACAATTTAAAATTAAATGATTATTTATTGTATGTGTAAATTATAAAACCGCTTAAGTGATACGTTTACAACAGTACGCACAACTCTTTACTCTATGTTCAGGGGTAAAAATCTAACATTTTTGTCTAAGTATTGTTATTATTTGTACAGCCTTTAAGAAGTAAAGGCTTATATTTATTAATGTAATATAAGCAGTGATACTACTCCTTGGCTTTTTTCCAAAGATCTTGGCTTTTTCGATCCGTACTTGGGATATTGTCATTTTTTTTCGAGGACCTTAGCTTTTTTTTTCAAGAAAATTGTAGCATTATTTTATGTAAAAATTAATTTTTGGCAGCGATTAAAAGTATAAATGTATGTGTCAACTGTACTCTACTGCAGATTTGGCAACGCTCATAGTGTCATCGGCGACGGCCCATAGTCGATACCATAGTTCAGGGGTCGGCAACCTTTTGCTAACAGTGTGCCAAACTAGGATTTCTAAATCATTCAGCGTGCCAACAGCGTGAAAGTCAAACTGCTCAACTATATTTTTTTTTTGTAAGACAATTTATTTAGTGCCGTAGCAAGACCAAAAGAAAAGGAGCGTTAGAGAAAAAAAATAATTAAAGCGTTTTATATTTAATAACAAATTAACATGCTTGTTATTATCATCTTGAAAAAAAAATCCATTCAAAGCAAATACACAATTTCATTACTTAACTTACACATTAATTGTTAATGTATCAACATTGGAATTTATTAGTCAAGATAGGCTAGTAATAGTTTGATCTCAGCATAACTGAGATTTCCGATAATAAGTTATTTAACACGTTAAGATAATAATTGATAATATCACACAATTGCTGCTAAGCGAAAGGGATACTTAGTAATCATACACACTAAGTAGTTAATGTAATGTTTAAAAATGTCCATACAATTGCTTTAGTCATAAAATATTTATATAATTTTCAACTATCTTTTTATAGTTTGAAAATTTTAAAGTTATAAATTGGAAGTTATATATTTTGTTTTCAATGAAACAAAAAAGAAACATAATTAGAAATGTTAACGCAAAGAAAACGTGTTAATTATCTCCCTTCAATTAAATTCTCCGAAATTGGTGCGATTGGTGCCAATAACTAGATCTAGTACCTCTGAAAACGCTCATCTATCTTTAATTTGCGTTAAATTAGGGAAAGAGTAAAATCTTCTGATATTGATTTTACGACAAGATATGTCCAGTTTCAATGCAAATCCATTCCAGTAGCCCAACACTACAAACGCTTTTCGACCCCGTCCTTGTAAATTCAACTTCAACTCACTGAAACGTGTCGCCATGTTATTCAGAAACATCGGCTTCAACAGTCAGTTCTCCTCATTCAATACGGGAAATTATTTTTTTCCATCAAGATAAACCTTAATTGCTTCCAGTCAAGAAACGAATCTATCCAAGACTTCATCTATACTCCATATCACTTTTTTTTCTAGAAAAGACTTGAGAAACTATAAAATTGACTATCTTAACAAAAGATTTAATCACAGATCGCAAGTCCAATGATGAGAACTTAGCATACAAACATTCCTGAACTAAAACAGTCGACGTCCAGAGTGATTCCCATGTAGTTCGCCACACAGCACCAATTAGTTGTGCGGACATACCTTGTTATGACTTGCCTTAAAAAATCTTCTTGGAGGTCTCTTGCGTGCCACTGAAAATCGTTCTGCGTGCCAGGTCTTAGGTTGCCGACGCCTGCCATAGTTAGTCTATAAAATAGCTGCTGTAACTGGAAATTTAATTAATAGGCCTAGATGAGGTGGCAACGAAGAATAAAGGGGGGGGGGGTGAAGAGGTGTATAATTAATCTTACCTCACATTTGGCAACACAATTAATAAATTGATCAGACATCATGGTAAACACCCCGCAGCCGATTATTGCAAGTGAATAAAAAATTCCATATTATATGCTTTGACAATAAAGAAGTATCTTATCTTAAAATATCTTATACATTACAGAGGCTTCTTCTATTAAGAATAATTTTCCTACGCTCATCCGTGGTCCGAGTCTAGTCTTGCATTTTTTATTAATGTTTTAAATGATGTTAAGTTACTGGTTTTCCTGGTTTGTTCAGGCAACCCATTCCATACACGGATGCCAATCGGAAAGAAAGCGTAGGCTATTTATATGCATTTGTTCTCGCATAAGGGATATGAAGGTTTATTTGTCCTTTTTTTTTATCTGAGCATTGCAACAGGTTAAATTGTTATTTTTAGAGCCTAGAGTTTAATGCCTGGACACTGTAATGGTGCACGAGTTAACCGTAAACAATTAAAAAACGAATGTGTTTTTCTAAGTATCGAAAGTTGAAGTAAACAATGTATAGTTCTTGATCTATAATTTATTAAATTGCATTTGGAAAAAAAAATAAAAAAAGATTTTTTTCCATAACTCAGAAATGAAAAAAAAATTATTTGCAAAATTTGTTAATTATTAGTTTTGGAAGGAAAAAAAGAGGGGGGGGGCGTTGCACATGGATGGAGCAGAAAAAATTTGGGGAGGGGGGTGGCACAAAATAGGTCACAGAGATCATTTTTATTATAACTTGGCTTTTCTGGGCTTTTTTTAAGAGCTCATCTTGGCTTTTCTGAAATTTTTTAGCGGTATCACTGAATATAACGCCACGTAACGGCGCTCTTTTAAATATCTGTTATTTTACACGATTATTTTACTATAAATATGTGACAAACATTTAGTTTTCGTTATAACTTAAAACACTATTGTGTAAGACCACTTTCATTACAGTAAGATGGGGTGACTATGGTCCACTTTTAAGCTTTGTTTCTATATATCTTAAACAGATGCCAACTTATTAACCTAAAATTAGTTTTAAATCCAGGGGACTGGCAAGTACTCAAGATAAAAACCTGAATATATTTCTTATAAAAATTGTTTAGTTAAATTTAGACATATTTTGTAGGGTGGCCAGAGTCACCCCGGCCTGAGGTGACTATGGCCAGCTATTATTTTTTTCTAATTTAACCAGTTTCTAATTCTTACAGGGTTGATTTTGACGGGTATATATTTGGTGCAGGAATTAATGAAATTAATGTGTCAATGCATGTATTTAGAACTTATTCATAACCTTTTGACTGTGCCGTATAGAGCATAAAACAGCAGTGTATAACAGTTGATTGGCAAAATCTGTTTAATATCCAGACAAAAATAGTGCAGATGAAACAAATAATGAAAATATGGTATTACAAATTGAAATAGAAAACTTAAATATTAAAATAAAATTGAAAAAATGTTTATTTTATTATGATCTACTAATGCAAGTCTCAATGGATGTTTAATTGTAGCGTCGATTGGTAAGTCCTGAGCATAGTGACTTGTTCTGTGAGTTAAAATAAACAAAATTTGTTCAATTTGCTACATTTAATTGTTTAGTATTTATAATGGTTCTATAAAATTGTTTTACTGTGTGAAAAAATGTCATTGCCAATTTTTTCACAGACATGTTTTTCTAAAATAAAAAAAATTAATTTGTTGCTTAAAAAATCGGATGCATTGTTCTTTCTCAATCTGTTTAAGTGAACACAAAAATGAATACTACACCGAAAAAGGTTAACTGTGTGCAATAAATCCAAGAACAAAACAACTTGTCAGCATGGTCATAGTCACCCTGTCAACGCTGCAATTATAAGGGGTGACTATGGCCACCCTTATTCTAAGTAAAATAGTGGTGATAGCTTTTATTTCAATAATAGTCCACGTTAAGTAAGTTTTAGAAAGATAGAAAACATAAGTTAAATAAATATAATCACCTTTAAAAGATCTGGGTAGTAAGAATTTTACAGGTTGACTTAGCAATGCTTAAAATCGCATGTCAGACGGCCATCTTGAAATGATGTCTGTACCTCAGAAAATACTCTGTTCACCGTGAAAAAATGCTCGATAATAACCTATATCTTTATTATGTTTGATATACAATTAAAAGACCTGAAATTATAAAATTTTTGGATTTATAGCACTCTAAAAATTTTTTCCTTAATGGTCCAAAGTCACCCCGGATGGTCACGTTCACTCCGTCTTACGGTATATTATTTATTAACAAATTTTTAAAGGATTTCATCTCAAAATCTAAACCTTCGGTATGCATTAAGTTTTATTTTAATTTAAAACACTGATATCCCTTCGTCCAAAACCGAAACCGAAATTGCCAAACAAAAGATTTTAAAAGACTGCACAGTAATCCTACACTCCATTTTTGGACATTCTTTGGGGTTATTAAATAATCCGTTTATTATTAACTTCAATTTTCTTCTTCACAAATATTAATTCGCAACAGTTTAACTAAAAAAATTTTTCAATAATCAGAGTAATAGATGCAGCACTAGCGTTGCAGTCTGAATTTTGAAAGTTCAAATAGATATTCGGCTGATGACCGAAAGTCAATATCAGTTTCGGCCGAAACCGAAAGCAAAACGAGTGCGAACGTTTCGGCTTCGGCCGAAACCGAAACTACATCGACAGAAGCCACACCTATCGTTTGTTAATTTTTAAACCATGCTTCGTACCACTTTAACACAAATAAAAATGTCTGTTATTAGCGGTCTTAAATGACTACAAACATAAACAGACGTATTTCAAAAAATAGTAAAGCACTCCCTATTCTTTCCCATCAATACTATTACTAAGTCAAAAGATAATGGATTTTTGTATCTTATATCGTCCAGGCGACGACGTAATCTCTTGTAATTTTCTCAACCTCAATATCCCAAGTGGGTATTAAGGCGACACCAAAAAAAAAAAACTGGTTTCAAAAAAATATACAAACATCCACCCCGGCCCCCTGTTAGCCACGCGGTCTCTGGCCCCCACAGAGCCGACAGGGGAGGGAAGTCAGAGAAGTCGTTATAAAAACAAAAGTCGAGCGATATAACAACACCAGCCCAGACCCGTTGTCCAGTCACGCTGGCCGAGATGCCGTCAGGCGAAGCGCCAGTCGTCTCTGGGTTTAAAAGAATGGGACACTCTAACCTGGCGGAGGCGGCGCGTTCTGCTAGCCTACTAAAGGTCCCGGGTTCAAATCCTGGTAAAGTCTGTGATTTTGCTCCCCGAGTCTGCAGGGTGTGTCCACCCAGGTCTGATGGCTGGGAATTGAGATGACGACCTCGAGACCTGATTCACTGATACTATGGATTCCCTGCTCAACATATGCAACTGATTCGTGGAAATAGAGCGCACTGAACATGCTAAATGTTCGTAGAATGGAGAGATTCTCTATGTAACTAATGTACCCTTGTGAACGGAGAGATTCTCTATGTAACTAAAGTACCCTTGTGAATGGAGATATTCTCTATGTCACTAATGTACCCTTGTGAATGGAGAGATTCTCAGTGTAACTAATGTACCCTTGTGAATGGAGAGATTCTCTATGTAACTAAAGTACCCTTGTGAATGGAGAGATTCTCTATGTAACTAAAGTACCCTTGTGAATGGAGAGATTCTCTATGTAACTAAAGTACCCTTGTGAATGGAGAGATTCTCTATGTAACTAAAGTACCCTTGTGAATGGAGAGATTCTCTATGTAACTAAAGTACCTTTTTGAATGGAGAGATTCTCTATGTAACTAAAGTACCCTTGTGAATGGAGAGATTCTCTATGTAACTAAAGTACCCTTGTGAAAAAAAAAATAGCCGCGCCACGACAGAAGAACGGTTTTGAAAAATCGGGTTTGCATACAAAAAAAAGTAGTTCTACTTAAATATTACTTTTTTAAAGTGTCAAGAACCAAGGGTGTGCTTATGATTTGGAAACATATTAACATTATGAAAGCATTCTTTGTGAGATGAATCCGAAGAATATCGGCAAAGGCAACAGGAAAATGACTTGTAAGAATATTATAAAGTAACATGTTTTGTTTTTATTTGCATGGAAGACTTACTGCCTTGAATGTGATCTATTATATGTCTAGATTTTTTATTGTATTTGTAAAGAGATGAAAATATTGAAATGAAAGCTCACAAAGTTTGATAATTAATTGTGTGAATGTCAACGATGACATTTCATTTTAAAAGCAGAGATCGTAGATGTACTATACCAAGCCTGTTAAAGAATTTCTTTTTGTTAAAAGGCGAACGTTACATTAGTAGTGACAGATGTACTTATTGTAGTACAGAACTGTGTGAGGGGCGAGTGCCACAGTGCACATTGTTGTTTCAAAGTTTAGAAAATTGTTTTTTTCGTCTTTGATAGAATGGTGTCTAGTTGCATGTCATCTTGTATTAGAGTAAATAAAAGTCCCAGGACTTGAGGCTGTCTCGTTGTTATTCATCATGTATTAAAGCAGGGGTTGGCAACCTACGACATGCGTGCTAAACTTAACACGCAGATCGATTTTCAATGGCGCGTAGAAGACCCACAAAAAGACAAAGCAAGTCTTTTTACAATAAGGTGAATGCTAGAACAAGATACATTTTAGATTCATGGAACGCTGAATAAATTAGAAATCCTATTTTGGCACACTGTAATGAAAAGTATGCCCACCCCTGTATTAAATATCTAAAATTTATTGGACTGGAGGCTGTCTCATTTAATGGTATCGTGTATTGCCGTTTGCACTAAGAAGGGGCAATTTTCGAGCAATCGAGACAAAAATCTCGACACACGCACAAAATGTGGCGTAAGTTTAGAATAGAAGAGAATGTGTTGTTTTTATATGCATGGAAGCCTTGACCTTTAAGACAATGATCTATATCTTTTAGTTATTTAATTTTGTAAGTCATTTGACCCGTGTCAGCTGTTGTAAGCAGATCAGATGGAATATGACACAATTGAAACCTCAAATAGTTTGTTAATCGTAACCAATGTCTTGGGTGGCACTTTAAAGTAGATATCCTTTGTTGTACTGAACCAAGCGTACTAAATAATTTTGCATTGTGTCGTAAAAAAAAAAGCGATCGCTACATAGTAGAATGACAGACGGAAATGAGGGTAGTTCATAACTATGGCGCGCGACGGTCTTGAGGCAGTTAGTTCGGTTTGGCATTGCAAAAGGTTTGAAAAATAAAGTAAATGTAATCTTGTGTAACACGACTGATTCAATATAATTTCTTAAATTAGTGGGGTCTAGAGCCTGCCTCCTAGGTTCTCTGCCCCGTTGACGCTTTATAACATACTTCAATTGAGAAAATGAACTATCAGTTATCAGTTTACTACTCTGTAACAATTAATTTTAAGGCTACATTACAAAAAAAAATGCAATTATATTATTAAGACAATTATATTGTCTTATACAATCATATTGTTAAGTTCAATGCGACAATCCATAGTTTTACTAAAATATAAGAATTTTTTTACCTAAACATTTCTTGAT